>JAJEJO010002617.1:0-88458 GCA_020662805.1 Glaucomys volans
GTCTGAACATTCTTGCATTATCTCACACAAGAGCTTTTGTGGTACGCCTCATATCCAAACCATAGCATTGAGAATTTGGAGATGGTAACCTAAAAAATTATTATCTGAGTGGAATGAGGAGAAGATAAGATTATTTATCATGAAAGAGTACCTAATCATGAGTGAGAAGGGCCAGGACTATACCTGTGGTATAAAAGGAAGACACCTAAAAGACCTATTTTTGGCCCCTAAAGATGTTTGTTTAGGCTTTACCCAAAAATAAAGGGACCAAAAAATCTGAAGGATTGTAGGGAAGACATTGGATAGGTTGTCAAATCCTGTTTTCTATGATTTTGGCCCAAAATAATCTTTGAACTGTATCTGAAACTTTGAAGCAAGAAAAACTTACTTTAATCTTTTGCCCATTTTATTTCTTCCCTTTCAACTCTATGTCTTAATTTATTTGTTAGCTATTCTCACATCCTCACTTTTTAATATTAACATTCAGGATACAGAAAGCTCAACTATCCCCTTCCACCCAAAGGAGTGTTCCTTCTACATGCAAATAGGAGTTGCACTCTTCCCTCATTCTAGTGGGTGGAAGTTTCAATTGCAATCATTCTTCCAGTTTCAGGTTGCTGCTCCTCACCACATTCCAGAAAACCTCCAAATTTCTACAGTTAACAACTTTCCCAAAGTTCATCAAATGTAGTCTAGTTGCTAAATTCACCACTAAAACTATTTGCAATTTATTCAGAACAAAAATTTTCCATAGTACATGTAGATTGGACCATAGAATTGTTGTGCAAAAAATATATATACATATATTTTAAAGAAGGGATTTAAGAGCTGATAAATATCAAGAGCCATGGATTGAGTCAGGTCTCTCTCTTATTCTCCTATAAGTTATCTTACTGTAGGGAGAGTATTCATTTTAAGAGTCAATGCAATCTGATGGAAGGAAGGATGTTTGTAGAACTGTTGCAAACACCTATCCATGTTTCTGCATGATTAGGGCTTTCTGAGCAAAGAAACTAACACTGAGTAGAAATACAAGGCTCAGACACCAAACCTGAAAAGTAACACAAAGACAGGAAGTTCCAGCAAAATTTAAAGTATTTATCTCCTCTCATAACCAAGTGTTCATATTTTGAAAAGGGATAAATTTCAGAGGAATTCTTTCCAATTCCTCTTCTCTTCCCTGAGAGAGAGTTTACTTATCTTAGAGAGATATTGCTCCCTCTCTCAGGAGAGAAGGAAAGCTTCCGTCCCCACGTGATTCCTCTTCTGTGATGTAGCAGTCTCCTTTCTGTATGCACGGGCACATGTGGCTCTCATCTCTCTGGAGGGAGACTAGTGCATAGGGGATGGAGGAGGGTATTTCTGTTAATAAGTAATCACATTCTGTCTTTGATTCAGAAAACTGTATTTGCACTCAGGAAAAAAAGTAATAATATTAAGAACTCATTAATTTAAGTTGACCCTTCATTGTACTGTATTGTCTTCGGACAGTAAAGGAGACAGAACATCAGACCTATTATTAGTTTTTGAGTTTACATTGATTGATAACGGGTGTTTCTCCAAGCTCTAGAGTAAATTTTTGTGTCACAAAAAGAATTCTAACTTCTTTGGAGAGTGAAGTGATAAGTATAGAAAATACAGGAAAAAGAAAAGAAAGATGAAGAAATCAATCTTCTTGATTTGTTATAGGCAGATAATTCTATTTATTGTTACTTAATTAAGTAAACAGTGCTATTTCAAGTATTCTACAAACTCCCTTTAAATATGAACATCTTTAGTAATTGTAGTAGTCCTATTGGGTTGACATCAGTTTTTTATTTTCCTTAATAGATGAGGAAACTTACTTTGGAGTGACTTACTTTCTTGAACATGATTATAGTATTTTTACAAGTGCAAAAAACATCACTTGTAACCTGATAAATGGTATCTACATAAAACTTAGTTAATATTACATCCTATTCGCATTCATTTGAAGATCCTAGCTGTTCATTTGAATTGCCAAGCTGATTTTAAAATTTACATGGTAATGAAAAACAACCTGAACAGAAATTCAGGTTTGGAAATAACAGAGTTGGAAAACTTCTATTTTCAAAACATACAGTAAAGTCACAGTAAAAAATAGTATGTTACCTTTATTTTTTTTTATTTTTTTAAATTTATTTATTTATTTTTGGTTCAATGTACGCAAATGGAGAACAACTATCATTTTTCTAGTTGTGTACAAAGTAGAATCACACCATTTGCATATTCAAACATATACATAGTATAATGATGTTTGTCATATTCTATTATCTTTCCTTCCCCACCCCCCTTCCCTTACTTTCCTCTATACAATCCATCCTTCCTCCATTCTTCCCCTACCTCCTCCCCCGCCGCCCCCCATTACTTGTCATCAACTACTTATCAGAGAAATCTTTCAGCCTTTGGTTTTTTGGGATTGGCTGATCTCACATAACATGATACTCTCCAACTACATCCATTTACCTGCAAATGTCATAATTTTATTATTCTTTATGGCTGATTAATATTCCATTGTGCATATATACCATAGTTTCTTTATCCATTCATCTATTGAAGGGTATCTAGGTTGGTTCCACAATCTCTCTATAGTAAATTGGGCTGCTATAAACATTGATGTGGCTGCATCACTATAATATGCTGATTTTAGGTCCTTTGGGTATAGGCCAAGGAGTGGGATAGCTGAGTCAAATGGTGGTTCCATTCCAAGTTTTCTAAGGAGCCTCCATACTGCTTTCCAGAGTGGCTGCACCAATTTGCAACCCCACCAGCAATGTATGAGAGTACCTTTTCCCCCAGATCCTCATCCTCACCAACACCTATTGTTGCTTGTATTCTTGATAACAAACATTCTAATTGGGGTGAGATTATATCTTAGGGTAATTTTGATTTGCATTTATCTTATTACTAGAGATGTTGAACATTTTTTCATATAGCTGTTGATTGCTTGTAGATCCTCTTCTGTGAAGTGTCTGTTCATTTCCTTAGCCCATTTATTGATTGAGCTATTTGTATTCTTGGTGTAGAGTTTTTTGAGTTCTTTATAAATCTGGAGATTAGTGCTCTATCTGAAGGGTGTGTGGCAAAGATTTCTCCCACTCTGTAGGTTCTCTCTTCACGTTGCTGATTGTTTCCTTTGCTAAGAAAAAGCTTTATAGTTTAAATCTATCCCAATTATTGATTCTTTCTTTTATTTCTTGTGCTTTGGGGGTCATGTTGAGGAAGTCTGGACCTAGGCCAATATGATGAAGATTTGGACCTATTTTTTCTTCTGTTAGGTGCAGGGTCTCTGGTCTAATTCCTAGGCCCTTGATCCATTTTGAGTTGAGTTTTGTGTAGGGTGAGAGATATGGGTTTAGTTTCATTTTGCTGCATATGGATTTCCAGTTCTCCCAGCACCATTTGTTGAAGAGGCTGTCTTTTCTTCAGTGTATGTTTTTGGCTCCTTTGTCAAGTATGAGATACCTGTATTTATGTGGGTTTTTCTCTGTGTCCTCTATTCTGTACCATTGATCTACCTGTCTATTTTGGTGCCAATACCATGCTGTTTTTGCTACTATTGCTCTGTAGTATAGTTGAAGGTCTGGTATTGTGATACCCCCTGCTTCGCTCTTCTTGCTAAGGATTGCTTTAGCTATTCTGGGTCTCTTATTCTTCCAAATGAATTCCCTCTTTCACCACTTCTGTTCAACATTGTCCTTGAAATTCTAGCCAGAGCAATTAGACAGACTAAAGAAAAAAAAGGGATATGATATGAATAAAAGGATCTGAATAAAAGGGATATGAGTAGGATAAGAAGATCTTAAACTATCACTATTTCAGATGATATGATTCTATATATACAGGAGCCGAAAAATTCAATGAGAAAACTTCTAGAACTCATAAATGAATTCAGCAATGTAGCAGGATAAAAAAATTAACACTCATAAATCTAGTGCATTCTTATTCATAAATGATGAATCCTCTGAAAGAGAAATTAGGATAACTACCCCATTCACAATAGCCTCAAAAAAAAATAAAATACCTGGGAGTCAATTTAACAAAAGAGGTAAAAGACCTCTACAATGAGAACTACAGAATACTAAAGAAAGAAATTAAAGAAAACCTTAGAAGATGGAAAGATCTCCCATGTTCTTGGATAGGCAGAATTAATATTATCAAAATGGCCTACTACCAAAAATGCTATACAAATTCAATGCAATTCCAATTAAAATCCCAAAGGTGGACCTCATAGAAATAGAACAAGCAATCATGAAATTCAGTGTGTTACCTTTATAAGTGTAGAAATTATGAATGGAGAAGAATAACAGAAATTGACCCACATAAGATTATTTGATTTTTGAAAAAGGATATAGAGGAATTTAATAAAAAAAAGTCTTTTCCACCAATGGGGTTGTAAAAAGTAGGTTTTTATATGAAGAAATAATTAGCCTTGTCCTTTACCTCATGTCCTACATAATATCAATTTAAAATGGATCATATACCGGTATGTTAAATCTAAGCTCTGAAAATCCCAGAAGAAAAGCAAAAGTGAGCTTGTTTGTCAAAACAAGCTCAATTCACAACTAGTGGAACTACACTTTCAGACAGGACACCATCATGTATACTTCTGAAGAAGCAGAATACACCCTTGTTAATGTGCATACACCTTTATCTCTTATCAGTTTACACAGGAAATCCAAAAGAAAATTAGAAAACTGCTTGGCAAACACATAATGAGATCCCAAAAGTCTTTACTTGTTCTTTAGAAATATTTTGCCACTCTTCTGAGGGTCATAATAAAAGATCCGTCCTTTCAAAAAGATTATTATGTAATTCATTTTTTCAGTTAGTGCTAATTATTATTAGCAAGTATATTTGTATAATTTGTATATTCTATTAAAATCAGTAATAATGTCAGCACTTACTAGTTACTTTATTGGATGCCATATGGCAAATACTTTTGAAGGACCTTAACATTTCATTGCAACCTCATAATTTAGACTCTTATCAATCAATTACATAGAAAAGAGAAAATAGTGAAAGAGAATTTGGGCTTTGGTTACAAGAGTGGAAACATTATCTGGTGAAGTCATGTTTTCAAAATAGGCAGGATGGCTCCGGATTGAACTTTATGTTGTCTTATTTATTTATTTATTTATTTATTTATTTATTTTTGGACTAGGTATTGAATCTAAGGGTGCTTTACCAATAATCTATATCCCAGTCCTTTTTATATTTTATTTTAAGACAGAATCTTTCTAAGTTGCTGAGTCTGGCATTGAATTTGTGATCCTCCCGCTCAGCCTCCTGAGTTGGTGGGATTACTGGTGTGCACCACCCTGTCTATGTTGTCACTTTTAACACAAAGTAAATTTGATGTGATTTAATCACAATGTTCATCCTGGATGCATTTTTGTCTGAATAATGCAACCAGGTAAGTTTATTTAAATTCAAATAATAGCATACGTTCATTTGATTTGTTTTGTAATTCACTGATATAGTCCCATCTCAACAATCAGTTCCTACCCCATCTCAATCTGGCAAGAGTTACCCATTTTTAAGGAATAAATTCCATTATCCTATCAGTGATTATGTTGGGTTTTACTTGGGTTTGTCTGCTATTCTCTCTTTGGCAATCTCAAGTGTTCAGGGAAGTCTAAAACCTTTGATGGATTTACAGTCTTCAGACAAAACTTATTTGATATTGTCAATCAGGAAACTTCTTCATGTGGATCAACAAACT
The DNA here is from genome assembly GCA_020662805.1 of Glaucomys volans. Lineage (NCBI taxonomy): Eukaryota > Metazoa > Chordata > Mammalia > Rodentia > Sciuridae > Glaucomys > Glaucomys volans. The sequence continues at coordinate 5,744 of JAJEJO010002617.1, forward strand.
CATCTAAGCATTTTTTTTTGTCCTGCCCAGGCTTTCTCCTTCATTTTCCCATGCTCTATATAAGATACCTGAGCAGGCTCTTATAAAGCATTAAGACAAATTAGGTGCCCCTTCTCTGAGTTTTCATAGCTCCTGAGACTATCTTTTCCAAAACGTACAAATCAGAAGCATAACATCTGATGCACTCTTTCATGGTGAGCAGAGCCATTTAACCATACAACGCAGGACATTACAGCATCACAGCACTATCACCCTCGCTTCCAACCATTACACACTTCTTGCCAAAGGAATCATTTCCTAACCTCTGTCACTGACATATCTATTGTTCCTGTTATCCCTTACAAATTTTTGTATTTGCCTCTATCATTATATTTAATAAATTTTGACATTGAGTGAAGAGTATATAATTTTTCTCATTTTACTTGCTTTTAAAAATTGCATCATATCCAGTTGATCTCAAAGAAAAGTTAGATCAGAAAAACCTCAATTGAAATAACCGGGTACCCTTTCTAACTTTTTTTCAATTTGAAGTATGTTTCATTTTGTTCTATTTTTTTATAATTATTATTTTCATAATTTCAAACCAAAAAATAATAATGTAAGCAAAGCAAACCATTGTAATGGTGAATTTTAGAGAGTGTTTCTAATATTCTATGTTCACTCTGGTTTTAATGATGAAATTCAATGTATTTTCATCTTGAATATCTAAACCACCGACTTACTGATCTTCAAAATGCACAATCTCAATTTGTGATTCCCCCATCCTCTGTTACCACCAATGCCATTTCCTAACTACAGCCTCTTACATACATCCCTTAGCAGCACTTGACCTAAAGCATTTATCCATTTTTTGTGTGTGTGCCAAAAAAGCCTCTTTTTAATTTTAGGTATCTCACAGATCATCTCTGATTCCTGAGATGGATTTCTTATAATGATTACAAAAAACAATTTGCAGTTAAAGACCTGCAGGAAATGCAGTGTAGGAAACAATTCCAAGAACCCTAGGTCTGGCAAAAGACTTCTCACAGTCCTTGAACGCTGTCTACCCAAATATGTAATATGTTCCTTTTCTGACACCAAGGCAGTATGTTTAAAATAATCTTTATCTTCCTTTTCAACGCACCTCTTCAGGAATGCTATCAAAGTGGCACCTGACGAAAAGGACTAGTTCAAGTGACCAGTGTGTAATAGCGAGGACTTATTTGAAGGATGAACGAATCTTTACCTAAACTTGATCTTTCATTCCTTCACCCCAGCACTGCTTTCCTCAACCCCTGACTCAAAGCCACAGGTGGGAATGAATTGCAAACTCAGAATTCCAACCTTATTCTTCTCATTTATGAGTTAATACAGAAAACCAAGCAAGCCTTAGATTGCTTTTTTCTTCACTTCCGGTCTTTACAGAAACGCCAATAAATACCTCCAATTCCTTCTCTTCCTTGTCTATGCCTAACAGTACCCCCAAATACCAAAATTTGTTTATGAACTTCATTCCACTTTCTTCGCTATAGAATCTATAAGTCATTGACTCACAGCTCAACTAATTTTAACCTTAAAATAAATATTCAATGTAAATTAATTGCTGAATACATAAATCCATCAGAATCAGATAGAAGGAACAGTTTTCCCTGGAGGGGAATTGTGGTTTTTTTTGTTGTTGTTGTTTTGATTTTTTTGCAGCTATTTTATCCTCAAAGAGGTAAAATCAAACTCTCCTTTGAGTATGGACTGTATATTGTTACTGTCCTCTAAAGGGGATATTATGGAAAAGGAGAAGAGTTAGTTTATAGTGGAGAAACCTGAGGTTCATACGATGAAGTTTAACTTCAACAGAGAGAAGTCAGTTTGCTAACGTTCTCCTTTGATAAAATAAAATTAAATGGAGCTGTTCCTCTGCGGTCTTTCTCTCAGAAATGTATTATTCAACAACATTCTTTAGAAAATCATGAGACTCATCCCAATTGAGAGAATTTTGCAATATATCTGACTACTTAATGGTCCAAACTACCTGACCTAACTGTCAAATTCATCAAAAACAATGACAATTTTAGGCCATTCTTGCAGCCAAGGGAAGCACACCAAAGGAGATATGACCACTAAAAGTCTATTAAATGTCATGAGGTGTCTTAAATGAGTTCCTGAAAGAAAAAAGGGCATTTGAAACTAAGGAAATTTGAATATGAATGGAATTTATTTGATAATTATAATTTGTTGATATTGATTCATTAATTCTAACAAATGTGCCATTCTCATGGTAGATATTAATAATAGACAGAACTGATACAGGAATGTGTCAATTCCCTGTAATATTTTTATATTTTTTCTGTAAATTTGGAACTTCTCTAAAATAAAAGGGCTAAAACAGAAAAATTCAGATATATACAAATACTGTTAGGATCATAAAATCCCCCAAAGAATTTCAGTTATTTCTATAATTGGCTCATTACACCTACCAACTCATTTATATCCTGCAGAAATTTATTAAATGTCTCCTTTCTGAGAAATGACTACTCTACATTCCATAGAAAATTACAGATTTCACAATGGTCACTTTGTTGGACATGACAAATTATTGCTAACCATACATATTGGAAAATGGTTCAAAAACTAAATCTCTTGATAATGCCTTGTTCTGATCTCTTTATTGAGCAGACCATGTCAGCAAGAAGAATAAGGAGGACTTGGAGAGCTATTTGTGATTAGGCTGGCTAAGTAATCCTCAGTCCAAATGTAGTTATAACATGAAGAGAAGAGTGCATTCTAAAGTCACCCAAGCATTAGGTTCTTTCACAAAGCTTTTCCAAGGAATATAGTACAAAAACCAGCATAGACATTTATCTATGTTATCTGTTAACAACACTGACATATTCAGATCAGTGGGAAAGCAATAAGCCAGCACAATCCAGAGGCTATTACAAACAAAGACTCAAGAATATATGTATTAGTCATATTTCTGTTACTAAAACAAATATCTGAGGTAATCTACTTATTAAGAGTGAAAGGCTTATTTTGGCTCATATTTTTGGAGGTTCCAGTCCATGGTTAATTGGCCTGTTACTTTTGGGTCTATGATGAGGTAGCATGTCCAAAAGGTGGGACAATGAACTAGGGTTGTGCTTTTTGCCAGAATGACCCAGAATGGAGCAGTCCCAAACAAGATTCACTCAGACTCTAACTCAAGCTGAACAGATTTTCGATATGTGATATTTCCTCTCAAATCTGGAGCATCCAGCTCTTTCACCTTTGTACTCCACTTTGTCTCTATTCTTTATACTTTTCCACCACCATCAGAGTCAGAGTGAGAATTAACTATTTAACAATTGCCTACTTTCCTCTAAATGTTCCTCAATAGTCAAGAGAAACCGACCTATAAGGAATTCAAATCATGGGGTTTTCAGACATGTATTTTAAAGAAACTGTACTTAATATTTGAGCAAATAAAACACAAAAATAAGAATTCTATTGTAAACACATATACATATATGAAATATATTTTCAACACATAACTGCTAGCCTTTTAATACTACTATCACTCATTAATAATAATAATAATAATAAGCAGAGAACCCAATAGAAAAAAATAGTATGAGACTTGAATAGAAATTTCACATAGTGTTATAACCAAAAGTCATTAATTTGTGCAATAGTGTTCAACCTCATTAGTTATTAGAGAAACACACATTTAAATGGTAATTATGTGCCTCTAAGTGCATACAAGAATGTCAAAAATTCAGAGTGATAATGCCACATAATACTAGGAAGCAGAGCAGTGAAAATTCTCTTGCAATGCTAATGGCAGTATGTACATTTTTATATAGAACACTTTTGACAAAAGCTTTGGCATTATTTTCTGTAATTAAAAATATGCATACAAATTACACCCAACAATCACACTTCTAAGTTTATACCAAAAACATATGTATGCACATGTGTATATGCTCATAGTCACATATTTCAAAAAGCCCCAAACTATAAATTATCCAAGTAATCACGGATAGTACAGTGGATCAATAATATGAGATTTTTCATGTGCTGAAACGTATCCAATAGTAAAATATAAGAACTATAGCTGTAACTACCAATTTGGATGTACCTCCATTTCTGCAAGGGGAAATATCCCTGCATTTCCATTTCCATATATATGTAAAATTGGCTAAAGTTCCAATATATCAATAGACCAAAGTGATATTGATTTGATATATATTACTAATAAATTGGCATAGTGATCCTTTCTGTTTCTCTGAGTTAATTAGTAAAAGACATAACTATATGGCTGATATTATTATATTTCATGGAATAGAAAGAACAGGAATCAAAAGGTGGAGAAAGATTCTTGTGAAGCAGCATCAAGAGCATGTAGTGGTTAAAGTACCCCTGGGTTCAATCTCTGGTGCCAAAAATAAACAAACAAATAAATAAACAAATAAATAAAATCCTTACATGAAAGGTAGTTTTGTAATTTTCTCATGTATAGAGAGATATTTCTCAAAAGATAAAAAGGTAAATAAATAGAAAAAAAATTAATTGGACACTTGATATTTCAGAGAAAGGAAAAGTTAACATGTCTAATATTCAGACTTCCACAATTAAAGAATCACAATTGAAAAGAAATTTTGTCACACATAAAACTGGTGAAAATTTAAATGCTTATTCACCCTCTGCTGTTACTGCTCAGGAAAAGCAGACAAGTTCACTCTATTTGATTGTAGTTTGTTGGTGGTGGTGGTGGTGGTTTTTGTTTTTGTTGTTGTTGCTTTTGGTGGAGAAATGTCCTCAGGCACACAGAAATGAGCATCTAACCATGAGTCCTGTACAAAGAATTCGAAAGGAATTCCACCCCAGCTGGCTAGAGCTCATTGATAGAAAAAACAAAACAACAACAAAATAAGATGAAAGTTCCTGGAACAAACTTGACCAATTATATTCTCTCCTCCTAACATTAACAGTTAAAAAAATTGTCCCAGAAAGGGAACGGTCTCTGCAGCAGTGCCTTAGTAATGGTAATACTAAAGCCTGCATACAGTAGGTTTTGTAGGTGCTAAATTGGTGACTGGACAAAAGCCTTGCCCTCAATGAACACAGCTCCATCAACTACTGAGTTTCAAATTCTTCAAGCCTATTGACGACCTAGCCCCAACACCTTCTCCCAAACTCTCCATTAACATTAGTATGTGTCTCTTTCAAATTTCCCTAGTATGTTATTTTTAGCCAGCATTATTACATTAAACAAATCTTGGATCTTAACTCCACGTCCACAACTAGTCTTCTCTTACTTTCTCTGCAAAAATTGCCTAAAACACCTTGACAATAAAAAAATAAAAACTATTTGAAATTTCACAAATAATATAAGTAGAAATATATGAAAAGTGTTGATATTAGAAATGTACTATAAAGCTTTCAATCCATGCTTTCCAGCTTTCCATCCCATATACTCTGATAAGGCTTCAAGAGATACAACCAGTGTACAATTCATGAAGTTTTAATTTGCTTCTTCCCTTGTTCTTCTCTTTTCATTTGACTTAATGAGTCTAGTTGCTTTTTACCTGGAGAATTTAATTTCGCCAACCTCACCATTCTCCCAATTGTCTCTGACTCATAGTAACCACATACTGCCACTTCTCAAATGCTAATAATCACAGACCAACCCCATAACTCTCCTTCATCCTGCTGACAGCCTTAAAATGGCCTCAAGCACTTCCTTTCCATGTCTTGTTTCTGTCAGGGAGGTGTCTGATTCATTTTAGGACATGCACATCTGGCAAACCTTGTCCGACAACCTGAGATATATCTGCCAGAGCCCAGAGAAAGGCGATAGCCAGGCTGGAAACCAGAGCCTAAGATCAGGTTTTGTTAACTGCTTCTTATAGTTCTTCAGCCTCGGATAACTGGATCAAATGTTGCTTGGCTGTTAGTCATATAATCCGTTACTCTTTTATTTGAAAGATAAGTAAAAATGGGGCCAAACAAAGGGAAAATATCTCCTCCCTTTCAAAGACCCTTCTCAGCGGCTAAACCAGATTAGATTGCACGTCTGTGTTTTCTTTTTTTGGTTTGGTATATTCCGGTGCTGGGGATTGCACCCAGGGCTTCAAACATGCTAGGCAAGTGGTCTACCACCAAGCTACAACCCCAGCCCTAGATTGTACATGTGAGTCATGCTCCTCAGTTTCAACCACCACTTCACTGTAAGAAGTAAATGGGTTAATTCTAGTCTTGTTTTTGTTTTGTCCTGTTTGGAACAGTGAAACTTTGATACTCTTCTAACCCTGACTCTGCTTTTCCCAGGTCCAGGTTCAGCACATCCCTTGATGCCTGATGGATTCTTTTCACACCAGCCAGTGAAACAACCTTCAGAGCCCAGAGCCTCCTGGCTAATTCCACAGTCCCTTACTCAACTCAGCTGCTCAGTCCACTCAGCTGATCATCACTTCCCTGAAAACCATTCCTCTAGTCAGGATTTGCACTGCAACACCCAAATGTGTTTTCTTCATTGCAGTCCTGAACTCTTGCTTCCCAGGCTTTCTGGTTTCCCTTACTACTGGAGCTATTTTCCCTCACACTCCACAGGCTGGACAGTAGTACATCTATCCTCCTGTTTCCTCTTTTGTCTCTTACTTACTACTTCTCTCTTTAAGGACTTCACCATCTTTTCCCTACATGTCTTCAAGTCTTCATATTTAAAAATATTCTAGTGATCCTGCATCTAACGCAGTGCAAATATTTTTTCTTTCATTTTCTTCTATAAGTAGAACAAATATATATTCACTCTCATTTCTTCACTCTTTGTGTTTATTGTTCAAGGAGAAACCATTCAATAATACACAAAAGCACAAAACATAATTCAGCTCTAATGAATATTGAAATATTGCCATATTTGCTTCAGATCTTTTAAAAAGAAGTTAAAATTACATGTCACATCTTTTACCTACATCTCTGAGTAATCCAAATTCCCTCATTTCTGACCAAGAGATAGATATCATGAATGTGGAATGTAGTAAGGTTTGTTTTTATTGGTGCATGTTTAATACAAGTGCATATTATGTACTTACAAATTATTTACAATGAAGTTTTTTAGTTTTAAAAAATTGGATAATTAGCATTGGATTTATATTTCTTTATGCATCTTGCTATTTTTATCCAATATGATGTTTTCAGAGTTTATAAATATGTGTGTGTATATATATCTGTATCAAATTAACTTGATATATGTATATTTGATATGTATCAAATGATTTTAGGACATGAATGTACCATAATTTACTTGTCAATCCTCTACCTGAAGAAGCTTAAATTGCTTTCAGTATTATTTGTATTACAAAGCGTGGCTCATGTATCTGAAGAATTTGCTGGGGTATTTCCCTAAAACTGGGGTCACAGTGCATAATCATTTTATAAATTTTTGTATTGGCAAATTACTTTCTAAATATGTGCAATTATTTACATCTCACTAGTATTGGATGTGTCTTTGGGATAATGCATGACATTACCAAGACTGAATTGTGTTAGAATCTTCAGTGTTTTCTGAAAAGAGTGTGAAATGTATTTCTCTCATTTTTATGTGCCTTCTACAAATCACTGTGATAACTGAACGTCCTTTGTGTTTTATAATCCATATGGCCGTCTTCTGCTAATTTCCCATTTCAAACTCTATCATTTTCTAATCATTATAACTGGTTCTTATCATTTAGATATACCTTTTATCATAAGATATTTTCTTCCTTCCTGATTACATTTATACATGAATTTTATTGTTAGGCAAAGACTAGGATCTAAATACGATTTTTCTTTTTCACTTTCTTCTTCTCTGCTATTTTTTGTCCCTGAATAACAGTTAAACCTTTCCAAACTTACTGTGATCAAGAATCTCTTCATGTTTGATCTTAATTAAGCTCTGGAACCCAATACAAATAAATAAATCTGTGCAAAGTAAAGATGTAATAATATAAAGCAGAAGACATGGGAAGGAAAAAAGGAAAGAGGTGGGAAGATAAAGTCTCTGAAAAGAAGCAAGAAAGTAATTTTAGAGAATTATTTTGGTTGATGATCTAGGGAACGAGTCCTCAGTTTCCAAAGGAGGTTAAGTGTACCTGCGGACACCCAATCACAGCAGAAAATGTATTAGGCTCAGCGCACTCATCGTACCCTAATCCTGGGAATATCTGAAATGGTGGCTAAAAAGATTGTGTCAACAGATGCTGGTGCGCATCATATTAGAAAAAGACTCATCTTCAATGACTTTTTGAAATTATCAACCTAACCGTGTTAGAGGATAATTGAAGATGGTCCATAATTAATAAATTCTCAGTTCCAATCAGTACTTAGCATATCAGAGTGTTTGAACTGCATAAAACAAACAAAAATAGGCTTTCATATTTCAACAATGTTGATTAAAATTCAAGAGTAAAACAGTATTTGCAACAAAAATTTCATAATAACTTTTGACATATATACTTTGTTTTGCTCCACAGAAAATATGAAAAATAAGATTATGGAATATTGGCATTTATTGATTCATAATATTATGTTTAACAATATCAACTTGTAAAATAACTCACAGAAAACAAATGATAATTTTTTTATCGTGTACAAGTATCCCATGAAAAAATGGAAAAGTTAGAAACCCAGGATAAAAAATGCACAAAAACTAAGTAAAAATTCACAACAGAAGAAGATTCACCAATAAGAATGTACAGGGAAGTGCCAAGTCCCTAATTATCGAAGAAATAAAAGTTAAAGCAACAATGAGATTACATTAAAACTATCATATTGGCCAAATTGAGAAGTCAAGTAATTGCCACATCAAAGATATAGGAAACAGAAACCCCAGAGTCCTTCTGTACTGTTGAAGGAAGTATAAAACCAAAAATCTATTTAGGGATGCATCCAAATGTATTTTGTGAAAATAAATATACTTATCTTATGATAAATAAATATACATATCTTATGATAAATAAAGAAAGACTGAGAAATGTTTGCATTCTTTCTAAGGAAATTTGTATAAAATTTTTCTTTGCAGATTCTTAGGAGCCTAAAACTGAAAGCAAATTGTGTATGTGTAACAGGAAAGATACATAAAATGTGGTCAATAAGCATAATCTAGGCTGAGGCAGAAGGATCATGAGTTCTAAGCCAGCCTCAGTAAAAGGAACCCTGTCTCCAAATAAAATACAAAATAGGGCTGGGGATGTGGCTCAGTGGTTAAGTGCCCTTGAGTTCAATCCTGGTACCACTGCCCCCCACAAAAAAGAACATAATCAGTTACTGTGGACTTGCCAGCCTATACACAAGTGAATTTCTTAAAATAAAATTTCTGTCTATCTCTTCTGTCTCTGTCTTTGTCTTTCTCTCACGACTAATATTTGGAGGTTATGCTGGCAGGTTAGCATCCAGAAAAGAGTTGGTGTTGCAGCCTCAGCCTAATCAAATTCACTTTTCCTTAGTCTGTTGTTTTTTGTTTGATTGTTTGTTTTTTATGATCTCCCCTCATTGAATGAATCCCACTCATATTATGAAAGACAAGCTGCATTACTCAAAGTTCATTGTCTTAAATGTTAATCTAATCTTTAAAATTACCTAGACTGGTGTTTTGCCAGGCTCAGTGATCCATACCTGTAATCCTCAGCTCAGGAGGCTGAGGCAGGAAGATTGTGAGTTCAAACCAACCTCAGCAAAAGTGAGGCACTAAGCAACTCAAAGAGACTCTGTGTCTAAATAAAATACAAAATAGGGATTGGGATGTGGCTCACTGGTTGAGTGCCCTTGAGTTCAATCCCCAGGGCCTCTTGCAAAAACAAAAACAAAAACAAAAATCAACATATGGGGAGTGTGGCCTACCCAAACTGACACATCAAATTAACTATCACAGGAATGTCATAGGAAAATGTTTGTGCTACCCAAATAAAATCAATAAATTCTGAAACTCCTAGAAGCAACTTTAAAAATCCTTATTTTTCAATGAACATATGAATATGGACATAAAATCATGTATATGTCATCCCTATCATTGCAAGTTTAAAGGAGAGCACTAATCAGCATTCACAATTTGAGTTCCACTACAAATGTGTCAAAATGCATTATTCTGAAACTTACATACCTATGTTTGACAATCCATGAGCTCTCTTTTATTCTCCCTCCAAATGTTTTCTCTCCACTTGATTATTAAACCTCAATTTTTCTTATTCTACAACATCTTTTTGCATCTGTTATTCCTTTTACTTTATTATTTCTGTCTTTGTACTATTTTCACTGATGAAAATAATTTCTAAAATTCTTCATTCCAAGTATAACTCTGGATCATTCCACATCACCCACTCAGTTTGACTTTATATTTTCCTTCTCAAATACCAGAAATAAAATCTACACACTTTGTTTCATGACTGCTTGTCCATCCTCACCCTACTTCATGATTTGGCTGCTATCTTAATCCCTCTCTCCACTGAGTTATCTCCCACTAAGTTCATCAAAATGTCTAGATTACCAGACATAATGTGTTTCAGTGGAGCTATTTACATTATACCTAACTAAAATTATATCTTTGTGTCAGAGATAGAAATGACTTCAGAGGCCATCACAAGGACTTTCATGATGTAAAGTGGATTCTCAAAGTTATTTCGATTTAGACATCATGAATTTCATTTTCATGACTCATTAAATCTGAAGAGCTTGATCCTGGAGTGAAGGAATATCGCAGATTTGGGTTAAAATCACCAAAGTAATGATTACCTTTTAGCCAGGGAGAAAAAGAAATCTACCAAAGGATCAGAGAAAATCAGATGCAGCAGCACAGAGGAGAGTGCACTAAATTATTTCTACTTTCTTTGACCTCCTATGTTCAACTCTATCTCACTTATTGATCAGCAACCTTCAAGGGACTTGTAGGTAAGTATAAGAACCAGACAAGAAAGCACAATGCTTAAGGTAAGCTGAAACAGTTATACTTTCTAAATTTCACTGCATTTTATGGAAGATGAATTATTTGGAACTATGCTTATATGTTTTTTCACCACTTTAATGTTTTAATTTTTGTATTTTATTTTGCGAGACAGAATTCAGATATAAATGATATCTGTTTCTTACTTTTAATTTTTTGTTTGCTACTGTGGCACAATATTTTTTATTTCCACTTCATATATTCTATTTCATCATTTTTTAGTTGTGTTCCCAAATCACTAACATCCCTCAAGAGACTGTTATTTCTAACTGCTCCAGAAAGTGAAAAATTTTGACATGCAAAATTCTGATTGTTTTAAATCTCATCCTATATACCATCATATTTAAAATTATAAAAATACTAAATTGAGGAATTCAATTATTTTAAAAGAGGATTTTCTGAAAATGTTATTCACAGAACTACTTATTTTAAAAAACATTAGTGTATATTTTAGAGATACTGGTATTTTCTCCACAGAATGTTTTAAATGTTCTACTGTTTTTAATTGAAATAGTCTTCTATGTGCTTGATTCTCATGTATTTTATTAATGTTAAACATTTTACTTATTATTCAGTTAAGATTTTCAAGTTTGCTATTATCTACATTTACAGAAAATTTTATCACATCCTATCAAATATTCATTTTGCTATTATGTTATATAAAGGGTGCTGCATTGGCCTAGACTTTTATCAGAGTAATACCATACAATAGGGATAATAATCTCCTCTTTTATTGATTTAGATGTCGTTTTCTTAAATGATGTACTGTGAAATACGTAAAGAGTAACTATTTGGAAATTTTTTTAGTGTGAAAGTATTCTAGTATTTTGGAACATTAATAAAATAGCATCATTATGGGACCTGCCAAAATTTATGGGAAAAATATTTTTTCTAGGCCAGGACACATTACATTTAATAATTCTACTCACCATGACATAAACATTTTATGATTGTAAGTAAGAGATACTGATCAACTTTTGCACAAAACTTTTTTATCTTTTTAAAAGTAGTGCCCAATATATATGAAGGTGGAAACAACAAAAAGGCACATCAGCCTGAGCTCACATTTGGCATTTCATGTTCACTTTGAAGATGCATGAAAGAGTTGTCAGTTCACCCGCTCCAGCGGCTGAAGAGAGAGCATGGACGTGGTGCTGGTTTTCATAGAAGAGAGGTTGAGAAGGCAGAGGTTACATTTCGTGAGGATATATAATCTTCAACTTCTGGGGAAACATCAGAACCTTTCCCAGGTTTATACTTAAAGGAAAGGGTAAAATATTCTCAAATCAGTTTTCAAAAAGAAGGAAGAAGCAGGGCCTGAAGAAACTTTAAAAACAGCAAATCATAATTTTTGATTAAAATAGCAAATGTTTTTTTAAAAAATATCCTGATGTTTATTAGTATAAAATTATTAATAAGGTCTTTTCTACATTAAAAAATAACTTGAAGATCAATAATGAGTTTCAATTCCAGAATGCCTATCCTGAAATTTTCCTAAATCAGTTACATTTCTTTTTTCTTTTAATTTTTTTTTTTTTTTTTTGGTTTTTGGAACCAGCTATTAAACCCAGAAGCACTTAACCACTGAGCCACTTCCCCAGCCTTTTTATTTATTTATTTATTTATTTATTTATTTATTTATTTATTATTTTTTATTCTGAGGCAGTGTCTCACAACTCCCAGGTTACTGGGATTATAGGCGTGTACCACCACACCCAACTTACATTTCTTTTAATGTCATTCACAAAATTGGTTCATCTTTAGAATGTATTTTCTTGTTTAAAAATATTTTTCTGTTACCTATGTATTTATGATATTGCTACATTTTAAAGATGAGACTTTACAAAGGAATTTATCAGATCCAATTAAAACTTTGCAAAGACCATCAGAGACATAACTAATTACCTAAAGTTATTCCTTTAATATGACAAGGGAAAATGCCCATCAGCAACCTTGGGGCATCCAACAGGGTTAGGAGGGACTTTAAAGTTGCTTTGTATTTGACTATGTAGCGTAGGCTTCAAGAATTTGTCCTGATTGGGTATTATCAAACAGTGGGGACAGTTGGGAATTAAGGATCTTAATAAACCTTGTCCATAGGATAGGTTTAGAGTTGCCACTTGTAAAGAAGCAGTGGTCACTCTTGTTGACTACACTATGGAGAGATGCTTGGTTGTTTTTGTGTGTGGTGGTGTGGTTTCCTTGTTTTGTTGTATATACACAACATTATAGATCATCCTGTTTTTGTCCTGTTCTAGCATTTCAACTGGGACAATATCCCAAAAGGGCAAAAAGTGCTTGTAGGGGAAAATCTTTGATATTAACAATAGTCTATGTCTGTCTAATGCATAAACAGATATACAAAGTATATGTATTATTAAATTTTTAAGGAGGGGAGGGAGGGACAATTATAGAAAAATGTAGGAAAAGTTCTCTTAGTAAAGAAAGTTGGAAAAAAGTGGCTTTAGACATTAATTGTTAACATCCAAATCTGTTATTGTTTCTTTTCTTTTTTTTTTTTTTTCTCTCTCTCTCTCTCTTTTTTTTCTCTAACCAGAAATAGAATTCTCTGATCAATACTGAGGCTTGAAGATGCTCCCCATTGCTTAGTATTTGTAGGGTTTAGGTCTCAAACTTGACTATCTGTAAGTCAGAAATGTGCCCTTCTCATTGAAAATTTCCCCACACATGCCCATCCCACAGTCATTTGGAGTAGATATTATGAAATGTCCTGAAAGGAGATTCAACTGGGTTCTGCTCTTGGTGCAGGATGAAACGTTCAGATGTGCATCCATGGTCCTCTGACTTCCATCTTTGATAAACAAGAATTCATGCATCCCTGAAATCTTCAATTTCTTGATAAAACAACATTCTAGGAAATGAGCTGCACTCAATTAAGAGAGAAGAATAAGCATTTGCCTATAGCGCTAAGAGCTAGAGTCACCTAACTCAGGCACAGCAGTGTGAAAACAGCTGATATCTTTACCTAGTGTTATTGGCAAGATCGCACAGCATTTGCTGACTTCTCAATAGGGAAATCTAACAATTTTGAACTCCTTTAGAAAAGCAATATGCAAAGTATCAGGACACATTAAGAGATTTACATACACTTTTAACTTTCATGACCAAGGACACAACATTTAATGTGTGTCAAGATGGATTCATATTACCAACTTGAAAAGATTACTTAGAGAATTACAAAAAAAAATGTGCCATTCATCTTCATTTCTCCAGTTTACTTTGGCTCCCATAACCTGGAAGATATTTACCAGTGTAACTGGTGGTTTGTCTTTCTTTGCTGTAAATCTTATTCCTGCTTTCCGTGTTTTATTTATTAAGAACCCTATTTATATTTATACACAAATTGTGACATTTCTCCTACCTAACACTGAAAATGTGACTAACCAAATTGTTAAAATGTCTCTCTTTCCTTCTAAAATACAACCTCTATAAAGGCAGAACCTATACATGACTCCGATGTGTTATCTCTCCAATGAGCATATATGTTACATATATATGTTAAGTGACTAAATACAGATCCCCCAGCTTGCTTTGTAGCATGTACAAATCTTAAAGGGTCTGATGAAAGAAAATGTAACATGGATTTTGATAGAAACACACAGTTCTATTTTGAATTCTGGAAAAGATGTCCTAGGGAATTGACGCTATGGATAAGATCTTCAATAATGAGGTAGATTTAGCAAGGAAATAAAAGTTTGAAAAGTTGTTAGAGGTCCAAAGCCTAGATAGAGGGATAAATTTATATAAAGGCCAGGCTTAAGTATTTCTCTTTTAGACACTGGAAATTCACTGAAAATGTTTCAGCAGTTCAGACACTCAACTGCCTGACAGCAAATGTTCAGAGTTAATAGATTCCCTGGACTTATTTGAGGATCATTTCCAAAGTACTTAAGGATAAACAGAAATTTGCTAGATGAACATTTTGGATGAGGGTATGATGAGAACGAACTTCATACAGTGAATGAGAGTCAATGGACATAAATTAGTGAATGTCACTATGTCTGAGATTCATTATAAATGATATTGTAATAAATACCTTTTAAGTCTTTTGAAAAATAAGATCTTTAAAGATAGAAAATAGTGTTCTCTTTGGGGATAATGTTCTCTATATTCTTACACATAATTGTCTACTATTAAATCAGACAAAATGAGTCTCTGGAAAAATACACTGTTTTTAAGAAGGAATAATTTATTAGACTTTCCACGAAATTAATTAAACATTCTTAGTGACCTTGGGATCCACCTTATCAAATTCCACCCCTATCAAGCAATGTTCTAATTGCTATTCAAGATCCCCAGGGCACTCTTCACCAGGATCAAGTGGGCTTTAAAGCATAAGCCCTTGACATCATGTTTGCTGGGACAGAATCTCCCTTGAGTCTTGTTTCTTCAGCAGCAGGCAGAGCTTCCTGGGAAGGGTGGCTTCTCTTACAAGTGCTAATCAGTTTGCAAGCATTTTTATAGTTTCTTCCAGTGAATGTATTTCTTCTCCTCATAGCATCACAGTATTGTTATCCTTTCCTACATATGGAACCAGGAAGAGTCATAGAAGGAAAAAGATCCAGTCTTTTAATTCAAGTCCTAAGATTTGAAATCTACAACCCTGACCTACCACATACTTCCTAAGCATGTGCAGCCAACAAGAGTCTCATTGATGACCCATTTATTAACAATATGCCATATATAAACATAGATGTGTGTTTATGATCACACATACACATATTTATACATAATTATACATTAGGGAAATACTTATCCATTTAAAAACACAAATACACAAAAGCTGCTTACATGCCTTTCCTGTTAATAAAAATTTCACTTTTCATATTATAAACTTTTGTATTTTCTGTACATAGACAAATTTATTATTCTTAAAATTGACATAATTTTAATACTTTTATAACTTCCTTTTTTCAGAAAATATTGAGTACCATTTTATAACATTAGATTACGAGTTCACTCATTTTAGATAATTGAATGTTTTATTATATAGATAACCATAATTTAATTAGTCTTTCAAAAAACAATTTTTTTCTTATATTTTAACTACTGCAAATAATTGCTGTAAGCTAGCACTTATACTATTTAAAGAGTTTATCTGTGTAATATTTTTCCAGAATAGAATTATGGAGTTCACAACATATACAATTTCAATACCTGTAGTCAAATTTATGAAGGAAAATCTTTCAGCAACTTATGTACTGTATGTATCTGTTTCCCTATACTCCTGTCAACATGGAGTATATTAGTTAACATTTGTTGTTTAGCAAGTTACTCCAAACTATAATGGCTTTTGTTTTAGTCAACTTTTTTGTTACTTGACCAAAAGACTCAACAAGAACAAATTTAAGTAGGAAAAGTTTATTTGGGGGCTCATGATTTCAGAAGTCTCAGGAGATTGAGGGTCGACTCCATTCTTTGGAGCTCAAGGTGAGGCAGAAAATCATGGCAGAAGAGTGCAGCAGAGGAAAGCTGCTGGGAAGATGGCACCAGGAAGGAGAGAGAGAGAGAGAGAGAGAGAGAGAGAGAGAGAGAGAGAGAGAGACTGAGAGACAGAGAGAGAGAGAGAGAGAGACAAAATGTATATCCCAAAGCACACCCCCAGTAACCCACCTCCTTCAGCTATACCCTGTGTGCCTGTAGTTACCACCCAGTTAATACCTATCAGGGGATTGATATACTGATTAGGTTGAGGCTGTCATACGCAATCACTTCACCTCTAAACTTCCTTGCATTGTTTCACATATGAGCTTTTAGGGGACAACATATCTAAATCATAGCACCTTTTAAAAAATTCCATTCAGTTTCATAGGTTGGAACATTGAGTCTGGCTCATCTGGGCAGAATTTCTGACAAGTCTCAACAGTGGATTCATCCATTGGTAGTTGAAGAGACTACTGAGAGGTTGTGGAAACTGGGGGCAGGTGGATCATGGTTTGGGAAATTAGTGGGGGACACTAGGGACATGTCCTTGGGGACTATGTCCTCAAGGGGACTGCCCCTTTCCTCTCTCTCTCTCTCTCTCTCTCTCTCTCTCTCTCTCTCCTTCCCAGCTACCATGAGCTAAGCACCTTTCCCCTGCCACAACCTTCTGCCATGATGTTATGCCTCAGTCAGGTCCAAAGCAAGGAAGCCAATTCACCTAACCATGAATTAAAACCTCTGAAACAGTGATTCAAAATGAAGTTTTCTTCCTTTGTTTGTCAAGTATTTTGGTCATGGGGACTAAAGCCTAACTAATACAACATCACAAAATGGATATATAGACAAGAATGAGATGATTCTGTGTCAATTTTCACTGAACACTACACCATATATACTCATAAATAGATAAGGCTTTTAGAGTCGTTATCTAAGGATTTTGTATTTTATCTTTACAATAGCACAATGAGGGAGTTAATAGAGGAATGGAGGAATATCTGAGGCAGAGAAAATAAATAACCTTGTGCAAATTAAATTACTTTGCCCATGGTTGATTAATCTCTGGCAAAGAGACCCTCATCCCTACACACTTAATCTGGTTATTCTATGGCATCATAGTTTAGAGTTTTTGTTTTGTGTATATTTTAAACCACACACACAAACCCATTTTTTGGTCTACCCAAATATTTTGTACTCCATTTTACATTTTTTTCAAATATTTCAACCTTCATCACCATCTTCAACACTTCTGGTATCTGTTAACTTTTTTCCTACTCCAAAATTTACATGAATTTTCAAGTTTTCTCAAAATCTTACCTGACTTCTTTCACTCCACTATCACCATGTTTTCTCCCTACCTTAAACTTACAGCTGTATTCTTATATTAACCATTTCATGTTTGCAAATTGTATTTTTGCTTATTTGTTCTCTATTAAACTGTCACTCCCTTGAAGGTTTTCCCAGTTTAAGGACTCAACAAGATCTAAATACTTTTTTGTTTTATTTTGTGGTTTATGTAAAAGAAACCATTTGCCTTTGCTCATGAACTATTTATGATAACAAATATGGAAACATTTCTCCATATGAACCTAAGATTCTACCTTTTTCCCAAGCTTCAAAACTTCCTTACTAATTTTTCTGGGCCTTCTCGTGGATTCCATCCAGAATTCTCTAACATCTCATTTCTTTCCTAATCAGACCTGTCTCGTTGATTAATTTGTTCTTCCCAGGTAATAGTATTCCTATGGGATACTATTAAGACACTCGTCACAACACTGAACCAGCTTTGAACATCTCACTGAACCTTAATTTCTAACACATAGTAGAACACAAGAAAGAGCAAATAAACCGAGCTATCTTCTTTTGTCAAAAAGTTTTCAATCTTTCCTTAAGTTATGATCATTTTATTACTGAAAGCAGTTCTATTTGTTTTTCATATTATGGAAAGTTTTAAAATAAATAAAATAGCACAAATGGTGCTCTTTCTCTATATCAAGTCCTTCTATACATAGTCATGAGAAAAGTCACTCATACACTTCTTTTTTCTTACCTGTCAGCTTGCAACATTTCTCACTTTCCTGACCATTTGCTAGTCATAACTGTACTTCACAGGTTGATTCCAACTGCTAAGGATTTTGTGTGTGTGTGTGTGTGTGTGTGTGTGTGTGTAGTTCTAAGGATCGAACCACTCAGGGGCTCTTAACCACTGAGCCACATCTCCAGCCCCTTTTATGTTTCATTTTTTTGTTGTTTTGTTTTGAGACAGAGTCTTGCTAAGTTAAGTTGCTTAGGTCCTCACCAAGTTGCTGAGGCTGGTTTTGAACTTGTGGCCCTCCTGCTTCAACCTGAGCTGCTGGGATTACAGGCCTGGGCCATCACAATTGGCCCATAATTTTTTATTATTATTTGTAACACAGTACACTCTCTATGGGGCACAGTGTGACATTTCAGATTATGTATACAATGTATAATAATTGGATTAGAGTAATTGGCATGGGCAGCCCTTCAGACACTTTAAGGATTCTCTTTAATAGGTATCTTTGTCTGCTTAATTGTTTATTAAGGACAAATTTCTTCCCTGAAAACTTGAAGACAAGTACCTTATACCTCTGAGGATATTTTAAAACTAGGCTCAGTAGGAAAGGCAACATGGTTTCTGAAATACCAATCCTCTGACAGCTGTTCAATGTTGCAGGTCTACAGCATGATCTTTCCTTCTAGCTGTCTTCTGCTTCTTTGTAAATGAGTTAAGATCTAAAGATAGAGAAAACAGTCACATCATCTCACAGGAACCCAAGCTTCCTGATTTTTCCTTAAATATATCAGAAAGACGAAATAAAGCAAATGGACCAGGAAGGCCATTTGAGGTGCTCACTCTGAGTCTATCTGGACTTGCCGGGGTCAGGTCCAGGAGGAGGTGGATAGTCTGCCTAGATTCCATGACTCACCCACATTTGTGTCTCTGAAGTTGCCATCTTTGGTTCCCAGGACTTGCTTTCCTTCCTCTTTGCTCTAAGTACTTGGTAAACATCATTGTGTGCAATAAAAAATCTGTCTTCAGAGAAAAGATTTGAGGGGAACCAAAGCACTGTTTGTTTTCTGTCTTCTAATAAATAGGTAAAGCTTTTTGAGATGCTTTGGGGCTTTGTGTCAGGTGCTGATTCAACTACATGGCCTGAGTACAACCACTACAAAGCCAGTGGAATTGCCTTACCTGACAATTACCAACAAAATCATAAACAAACGAAAAAAAAAGGAAAAGAAAAAATTGAAAATTCAAAAACAGAAAAACAAATGTGACTAAAATGCAGAGGAATCTCGATTTAAAGAAAATTAGCTATAATAATTATTTAAGAAGCTAGTTATAAAATATAGCCACTATGGTTCAGGGATTATAACTTTGTTAGGGCAAACATTTTACGGGTCAATATATAGCTTCGATATTTTAAGAGACTTTGAACTTTTAGAAGTTTTTAAGTTCAAGGTAGAATGTGTGACTATGTAGCAATCTGATAATTTCTGGCTTTCTCTGAAAGCACTATATATTTAAGAAGATTCTTAAAGGCTTGAGGGAATATTTTTACATGGAAAAGAACACCCAAAACTATTTTTCAATTTATTAAATTTATTTCATATTGAGCATCACTTTGAAAGTCAATTTTTCTTGATCATTAAGTGCTGAGAACAAATTTAATTAATTAAATCCCTTCAAATATTGAAAACTGCAATTATAAATTTAAATACCTAACAAGATAGTGAATGGTAGTTTGCATATTGTGTCAAAATTATACTGAAAGGCTTATGGCTAAAAATAATGAATAATCAACATCCCTTATACTAAAGAAAACTAAAAGGTACCCAGCAGACATCGCCTCAGTGATAAGATCTGGCTGCACACTGTTACCATTAATTATTTTCCCTAGGTTTCCACAAAGAAAAGTGGGAGTTTAAGGAGATGTCATAGAAACAGTGAATCATCATCCTGCTGAGAGATCGTTTAGATTTTTTTCTTGTCTTTCCTAAAGGATGGGAGGTGCAGGCATACAGCTTTTCCCCACTGCCCTAAATGTTAAGCAAGAATGTAGCAAAGTAATCATCCTTGGTAAGGTTGGATGCCTGAAAGATGGGAGATTCCTTAGTTCATCTGTGGTGCTATAATAGAGTATCTTAGGTTGGGTAATTTATAAAGAACATAAATTTAACTCTTATAATTCTGGAGGCTAGAAGGCCAAGATCAAGCTGCCAGTAGTATCGTGATCTCAGGAGGTTGCTCTCTGCTTCCAAGACTGTACTGTTGCTGTGCCCTCTGGAGAAGAGTGATGCTGCGTCCATACATAGAAAAGGAAGAGGACAAAGAGTGCTTCCTTCAGTCTCAAGCTCTATCACTAGGGTACTAATCCCATCAATAGAAGTGGCCTTACAATTTGATCCACTTCCAAAGGCTACACCTCTTAATAGTGTTGCATTGGGAATTGAGCTTCAGTGTGAATTTTGGAGGGGACAACTATCATTTAAACCATTCAAAAATTGATAATGTGTTATTTAATCATATTGATGACTGTCCTTTGTGCAAATCTGAGTCAGAGATGAAAGGATTTATATAGCAATGACAGGGGTAAGAGACAGGACAACAGGGACACTGCAAGCTCTTGCATGGTATGACTTAAGT
The DNA here is from genome assembly GCA_020662805.1 of Glaucomys volans. Classification (NCBI taxonomy): domain Eukaryota; kingdom Metazoa; phylum Chordata; class Mammalia; order Rodentia; family Sciuridae; genus Glaucomys; species Glaucomys volans. Next base: position 26,785 of record JAJEJO010002617.1, read on the forward strand.
CAACATCTGGAGATGCATCTAGGATCAGGTTCACTTTTTGGTGCCCTTAATAAAGTAAGGATTTTTAAACCCAACTCTAAGAATCTATGTAGTATGACTTGGGTAGCAAGAGCTGAGAGACAATTGGAGATCAGATTGGAACATACCTCACTTACCAGGCAATCATGAAGGGGGGAAATGATGGAGAGGTACAAGGAAGAACTGTATTCAAGTCAATCACAGGGGAGTTGTATTCACAAACAACATTTAGGAAACTCCTCATAATCAATTTAGTGACACAAGAAAATAACTTTAAGACAATTTGATACATATTCAAATGAAATCAAGCATAGGATAGGTTAGATCTGTATGTCTTCCATAATGACTCAGAACCTGAGGTTAGATTCTACCATGAGTTAGATTTAGCATGGGGGGAATGGGTGAAAGAGAGTGGCAAGGTGATGCTCAAAGAAGTTAGCTGTTGTTGTATTATTACACATCTTGAAATCCAGTCTGTAGCATCTGTATACCAGCTAATGACCAGAGCATGTTGTGAAGAACTGTGATCTGTTGAGATAGAGCCCCCAAAGAATTAATGTATTTAATGGGAGACATAGGAGGGTAAGTTCATCCATGCTTACTTAAGTTCAAGATGAGATATTGGATTTCAGTTTTTAAAAATAGGTACTGGGAGCTGGGCTCAGTAGCACATGCCTGTAATACCAGCAGCTTGGGAGGCTGAGGCAGGAGGATCGCAAGTTCAAAGCCAGCCTCAACCAAAGCAAGGTGCTAAGCAACTCAGAGAGACCCTGTATCTAAATAAAAAATACAAAATAGGGGTGGGGATGTGGCTCAGTGGTTCAATCCCCAGTATCCACCCCCACAAAAAAATAGGAGTCTGAATTAGAATAAAATACATTCTGTGCTTGTATAATAATGCCAAAATGGATTCTACTGCCAGGTATAACTAAAAAGAATTAATAAAAAAAAAGAATGAATAGGATTTTTCTAGATTGGAATGCCAGATGATGATGTTCTGAGTAGAAAACAGACTATAAAAATTCAAGAAAAGGAAAATCAAAGTTACCAAATAAACCAATTGCTGTCCCTATATTGCATCAAGATTGGATTATTTTCAAGATTAAACATCATGATCCAAAGTTGAAACATAAGAAAAATTGTGTTTTCCTTTTGAAAGAATTATAACCTAGCATTCAGATATTTGGAAATGCTATTCCTCATTGAGGGGTTATGGTTATATAACATTCCATCCAACTAAGGACCATTAAAAAAATTCTGAAATCTACCCTCTCTTTAGTCTTAAAATTGTTTTAATTCATTCAAGCTTTCATCTTTTGAACTACCTCAATAGCATTGTAACTATTATCCCAATTTATTTGTTTCCTTTAACTTAGATTTACCTATCTCATATGGTTAGGGAGGGTTTTAAAATACAAGTTTTCTTCTTAACTCAAGAACCTAAAAGAGTAGTCTGTTTTTTAATTAAATCACCAAATTCCCCACCTTAATTCAAAATCCATCTCATAAACATGTGGACACCCTCCAACTAGGAAGTGTCCTTCTTTTGTTGTTCATCTTCATACATAATCACCAAGCCTTTACCTTCATCTGTTAGTTTTTCATATCTTTAGACTAGGTGAACCATCTTCAACCTCTGTCCACATTGGTAATGACTTTGATAACATCTTAAACAATGAACAGCTTGGAACCAGTGACTGCACAATTTTCATAACCATCAAACTTTCCTTAGGTTTGCTGTTGTTTGATTGGTTTTGTTGTTTATTTTATTCTGTTTCTTTATTTTAACCTGAAGTCACTATTTGCAGATGATAAGATTCTATATTTAGAGGAGCTGAAAAATTCCACCAGAAAACTTACAGAACTCATAAATGAATTCAGTAATGTAGCAGGATATAAAATCAACACTCATAAATCTAATGCATTCTTACTCATAAGTGATGAATGCTCTGAAAGAGAAATTAGGAAAACTACCCCATTCACAATAGCCTAAAAAAAAACAAAATAACAACAACAACAACAAAAAAAAAACTGTGTGTGAGTCAATTTAACAAAAGAGGTGAAAGACCTCTACAATGAGAACTTCAGCAGAACACTAAAGAAAGAAATTAAAGAAAACCTTAGAAGATGGAAAGATCTCCCATGTTCTTGGATAGGCAGAATTAATATTGTCAAAATGGCCATAGTACATGCTATACAAATTCAATGTGATTCCAACTAAAACCCCAATGACATTCCTCATAGAAATAGAGAAAGCAATTATGAAATTCATTTGGAAGAATACGAGACCTAGAATAGCTAAAGCAATCCTTAGCAAGAAGAGCAAAGAAGGTGGTATCACAATACCAGACCTTCAACTATACTACAAAGCAATAGTAACAAAAACAGCATGGTATTGGCACCAAAATAGGCAGGTAGACCAATGATACAGAATAGAGGACACAGAGACAAACCCACATAAATACAGTTATCTCATACTTGACAAAGGAGCCAAAAACATACAATGGAAAAAAGATAGCCTCCTCAACAAATGGTGCTGGGAAAACTGGAAATCCATATGTAGTAAATGAAACTAAAACCCTACCTCTCACCCTGCACAAAACTCAACTCAAAATGGATCAAGGACCTGGGAATTACACCAGAGACCCTGCACCTAATAGAAGAAAAAGTAGGTCCAAATCTTCATCATAGCAGCTTAGGACCAGACTTCCTTAACATGACTCCAGAGCACAAGAAATAAAAGCAGGAACCAATAATTGGGATAGATTCAAACTAAGAAGCTTTTCCTCAGCAAAGGAAACAATCAACAATGTGAAGACAGAGCCTACAGAGTGGGAGAGATCTTTGCCACACACCCTTCAGATAGAGCACTAATCTCCAGATTTATAAAGAACTCAAAAAACTTTACACCAAGAACATAAATAACCCAATCAATAAATGGGCTAAGGAAATTAATAGATACTTCGCAGAAGAGGATCTACAAGCAATCAACAGGTATATGAAAAAATGTTCAACATCTCTAGTAATAAGACAAATGCAAATTAAAACTACCCTAAGATATAATCTCACCCCAATTAGAATGTCTATTATCAAGAATACAAGCAATAATAGGTATTGGTGAGGATCTGGGGAAAAAGGTACACTCATACATCACAAGGCTGGTGGGGTTGCAAGTGGTGAAACCACTCTGGAAAACAGTATGGAGATTCCTTAGAAAACTGGGAATGGACACACCATTTGACCCAGCTATCCTACTCCTTGATCTATACCCAAAGGACTTAAAATCACCATACTACAGTGATGTAGCCACATTAATGTTTATAGCAGCTCAATTCACAATAGCTAGATTGTGGAACCTACTTAGATGCCCTTCAATAGATGAATGGATAAAGAAACTGTGGAATATTATTCAGCCATAAATAAGAATAAAATTGTGGCATTTGCAGGTAAATGGATGGAGTTGGATAATATCATGCTAAGTGAGATAAACCAATCCTGAAAAACCAAAAGCCGAATGTTTTCTCTGGTAAGTGGTTGATGACACACAATGGGGGTGGGGAAAGTAAGGGAAGAATGAAGAAAGGGTGGATTGTACAAAGGAAAATGAGGGGTGGGGAGGGGGCAGGGAAGGAAAGATAATAGAATGAGACAAACATCATTACCCTATGTATATGTATGAATATGCAAATTATATGATTCTACTTTGTGTACAACTAGAAAAATGATAGTTGTACACCATTTTTGTACAATGAGAAAAAAAAAAAAACCTTGAAACCTTGAACTTTTCTTGGGTTTGTTGTTGTTTGATTGGTTTTGTTGTTTATTGTATTCTGTTTCTTTATTTTAACCTGAAGTCATTTTTGATTGGGTGGAACTCTTTGTCCAGATAGTGAGTTAAAGATAGAGCAGGTGAAAAACAAAAAGTTTGGTCCAAGTGTGCATACCCTTGAATGTTTCTGGGAAGTCTTTCAGCAACTCAGTGCTCCTGAGTCCAGAAAGGGATTTTTTTTTCCAGTCAATGGAGTTCCCTTTTCCTCAAAGAAAGGTTGGGGAATGGACCTCCAGTGAAAACTGTCACAGAAAATTTTAATGGGCAAAATATTCCATTTACATAGATTTAACTTCATCAACCATCTCCATTCTTTCTTTAACCTACTTCTATTAATTTCCTTATCTGTGCTTATTAATATGCTAAATTATTATCACTAATATATTTCCTCTTTGCATCTTTTTTTTCAGCTATTAATCTAGCTGTTTGATTTCCACCTTACCTAAGCTGCACAAATGATTTTATCCCCACTGCACTTACACTGTGTACATTTGTTTCCTTCGCTATTTACTTATTCTACCATATATAACCCATCATCAATGCTACCATCATTTTTCACCGGTTTGTATCCATTTTATATAATAATCACATCTTATTGGTTTCTTGAAAATATTAGATAAACTCAAGAGTGGCAGGAACTCTTGATTTCCCTCTTAAGCACCATTGAAGAGTACCATAATATTAAAGAGCTTTTAATTGTTATCTTTACGAGGTAGAAATGCATGTAACAGTGAGTCTCACAATAATTATTGGACCTAAATACTCCTCTTCCAGAGAAAAATTCATCTTGAAATTTTCCATAGGGCTTTAAATGAGCACCCAGCAAGCAATTTGGATTGGAACCTATGCATAGAAAAATAACTTCCCCTTTAAAATGTGAATACATTTCATATTTTTGACCATTCTGAGCTAATTATATATTTAAGTTAGATTTAGATAATTGTTTGGTAAAGACTAATGCCAACTATTTGAAATAATTAGACTATTAAGAATAATTGCAAAGCAAGAGCTCTTTCCTGGGGCCCTTTACTGTTGTTGTGATCAGATATTTCAAAGTAAATAGAGTTATTTAATTCCAAGTGAGAAAACTCTTGAAATATGCAAATAGAAAGAAATCATCATAGGACAGAATGAGACTAGTAATGGCAAGGTTTTACATCCTTAAAACACTGTATTAAAAATTGTCACAAATATTCTTGCATTTGATTATCCTATCTTTAGAATTATAAAACAGCATGTTCATTTTGTAAATGAGTGGATTAAGCTTTCAAAATACAATTTTTCTGGTTCTCATAATTAAAAAGTAGCTGAGCTAGTTCTAAAGCCAAGGAAGGATCTTACAGTATTATTTTAATTCTATATATTCTTAAAGTTTTATTTAATGTTTTATTAACATTATAATTATACACATTTATGGGGTATATTGTGGTGGTTTAATAGATGTGTACAACGTGTACTCATTTCTTTGTGGTGAAGCATTTGAAATCTACTGTTTAGTTATTTTGAAATGTACACACATTATTATTAAATGTAGTGAATCTACTATGCAATAGAACACCAGAATTTATTCCTCCAATTGAACTATTCCTTTGTGCCCATTGACAAACCTTACCTCATACTCTCCTTCCCTTCCTGACCCTGTCCTAAAGTAACTGTTATTTGTGTGTGTGTGTGTGTGTGTGTGTGTGTATTTGCATGGTGCTGGGTTTTCAGCTTAGTGCATTGCTTATGCTAAACAAATACTCCACCACTGAGCCACAACACAGGTCTCAAAACCAATTAGCTCTACTTTTATGAAATCAAATTTTTTTAGATTTCATACATGAATGAGATCATGGAAAATTTTTCTGGCTTATTTCACTTAACATATGTCCTCCAGTTTTATCCATGTTGCTTCAAATGACAGGATTTTATCTTCTTTTTATGGCTGAAGGGAATTCCATTGTGTATACATACAGTATGTTCTTTATCTCTGTATCTGTTGATTTACACTTAATTTGAAACCATACCTTGGTTTTTGTGAATAATGTTACAATAAATATAGGACTGTAGGAATCTCTTCCACATATCATTCATTTCTTTGGGGTATACAACTAGTAGTGGGATTTCCCAATCATATGCTAGCTCTAGTTTTAATTTTTGAAAAAATTTCATAGTGTTTTCCATAAAAGACTTTTCTAAAAATGAATGTTACAATTAGGAAATAAACAGGATGTATAAGTGAAATAGTTATGATCATAGATTGGATTATATAGAATTGTTCTAAAAAGATGTAATTTCAGCTAAAAAAAAAAAAATCTCAAAGTGAGGGGGTCATCCCTGTAGATTTGGGCCTAGAATTTTTCAGGAAGAGGGGATAATAAAGGTGAACTCTTTAAAGAGGTATAATGTGTGTGAAACATACTATGTAGAATATGGAGTGAGTTACAATGAGACCAATGCTAAGGGAATAGAAAGGAACTGGGTGTGGCAGCGCACACCTGCAATCTCAGCATCTCTGGAGGCTGAGGCAAGAGAATGGTGACTTTAAAGCCAGGCTCCGCAACTTTGTGAGCCCCTAAACAATTTGGTGAACTCTGTCTCCAAATAAAAAACTTAAAAGGCTGGGATGTGGCTCAGTGGTGAAGTGCCTTCTGGGTTCAATCCCTGAGTAGTGTTAAATCTTATGTGTTAAGAGAAGTCATTGAGAACCTTTGGAAAGAAAAATAACATCATCAAATTTATGTTCTATAAAATCACTTTGACCATCCTATGGAAAATAGATTCTGGGACACTGGTAGCAAGGAAATCCTTAAGGGACAATGTTAATGCTATAAATGAACATGATGTTTAGATTGAACTGTGATGGGGGTAGAAATGATGAACATCTGAATTTGGGATTTATTGGGAAGATGGCACAATTTTGAATTGTTGATAAAGTAAATGAATTATAATGGTAAAAATCAAGTCAAAGTTGAATGCAGGAATTTGGCCTGAATAACTATTAAGAATATACTGTCATTAACTGAGATGAAACTACTGACTAGAAGAGGGTTGAAGGAAACAAATAATTTATTTGATTTCTGAAGCTACTTTAGAAAAGGCTATTAATTCAAGACTAAAGCTTTTCCCGCAGGTAGTAGGCTGTATATTTTCTCAAGATGATCTTGCGATATTAATGTGAAAGTCAATTGAAAATAACTGGTGTTTAAACTGTGTATTAGATGATAGCATCAAGTGAGAAGGTTTGAGAATGTTAATAAGGAAAGAGGTCCAATCATTATTGATCCTCAAAAAAAAATTTTAGAGAATGCAGAGTTGAAGAAATTTCACTGAGGAACTGAAACTGTACAGATAAACTCAGGAAAAAGGGAAAGCGACTGGCATTTCAAAAGACAAGTAAATGAAACATTTTAAGGAGGAAAGAGTCATCAACTATGTCAAATTCTGTTGATAATAGTCAAATGTGCCTTTGGATTTGGCAATTGGGAATTGCTGATTACCTTGGGAAAGAACTGTTTCAGGGGAATAGTAGGAGTGATATTCTGAGCAAATGAAGACTAGGCTCAGGGAAAATGAGAAATCAGAGACTCTACATATAGGCATTTATTTTGAGGATTTTTTCTGTATAGGGAATAATAGAATTGGAGGGACAATTGGATTGGAGCCAAAGAAGAGATATTTTGGTTATTGGCTTTTTTGTTTGTTTGTGTCTAGGAGGTAAGAATGCTGCATTCTTACATTTGTTTCTTTTATCATGCTTGTTTGCTGATGGGAATGATTTGGTTAGAGAAAACCTGATGGATGAGAAGACAGAGGGTACTTAAATCTATAAGAAATGAAGAGACTTGCAACCGAATTATTATGGACTACGAATCCCTACCCCTCTCCTTCGTTACACTCTTTGTATTTTAGTTTCTCCCACTAAAGAGAGAGAGAATATTTCCCTGTGTCTTCAATTTGTGTTTGACCATGTGACTCGGTTTGATCTATAAATGAGAGTGAAGTGACAGTTAAGTTGTCTAGCTCAAGAGACTTCTGTGTTCCTACTTGCTTTGATGAGGGTTCTGATGTCATCAAGAGAAGAAATGCCCCTGGGTAGCCTGAATAGTCAACCTTGGCATCACTATCAACCCCATGTGGAGCCAAACTGAGCCAAATCTCAGCAAAGGACCAAGGCCAGATGGATTTAAGGCAAACCCTAGATCAGCCAAACTAGAGCTTATGTGTGTGTGCCTGAGTGATAATAATAGCACTGCTCTTTACAACCATTAAATTTTGAGGAATTTATTACATGAGAAAAACTAAATCTATCATACAAGCAGAGACACTGGCTTCCAGAAGGAGAATGAATACTGACCCATTGTAAGAGGAAGTAAGACAGATTGTATGGGTTTAGATTGCTGAAAAGAGTCTGGAAAGTAGTTGAGAAGAGTTTATAAAAGCTGTTTTCTGAAAGCACGTATCTTCCTGGGGATGCAAAAGCAAGAAAGAGAAAAGTGTCATTTGAAGAAATATGAGAAATCATGAAACATTACCCAGGAAATATTACCCAGTGCATTGACTAGAGGTACTCACATTTTCAAAAAGTACTTAAAGTTTATGGCCATCAGTTTAAAATAAACACAGTTGTGTTTTTCTACATTTACCTCTGCTGCTCTTATAGTGCAGAGAGGAACCTGGTCTTTCAATTTATATTATTTTACATAGAGGGAAAAATGGGTTGAGGGCACATACAAAGGCAAAATTATGACAGACTATGGAGTCTACACCAAGTAATCAGATAATTGTAGACAATAGAGTGATGATGGATAGTGACAAAGGGTACATTTAGCATTGTGAAGTTATCATTTTGCTTACACATTGGTTGGCATCGAAATACTAAGAAAGGATAAGCAGTGTAAAAGCTGAAAAAATGAAATTTTGGAGAGGTTGTAGTTAAAACTAACAACATGGTATTGAGTAAGACCAAGGGAGTTGATAGCAGAGGAATAGAGTACATGGTCATTAAATGTACAAATGAAGCAAGAATTTACATATAATTCAAATAAAAAATAGAACTTCAGTGAGTCAAATGCTAAAACATTTCCATGAATATGAGAAGCAACCAGGTATATAAACGACTGTGAAAAGTTGATTGTATAAACTAAAACCTGTACTTCAGAGCAGTTGGAGTTTAGAGGATGGAGAAAGAATGATGGTTGGTGGAAGCCATTAGGAGCAAGAAATTCACCTACACTCCCTTTAAAGTTCCAGTAGTGTATGGGGTGTAAGAGAAAAACAGTTACCATGTTAGAGACTACAGGGAAAGTACCATACTCATGAGATATTTGGATTTTACATAATGTAAGAAGCCAAAGGGAAAGTGTGAACCACAAACTGTAGAAATCTAGCTAATGACAACAAGAAAATTCCAAAGATCACTAAAAGTGCTGGGGATGTAGGGATGGGTCTATGGATAGATGAGAGAATAAGTCAGGTAAGGATATACTCAGAACTTAACAGAGATAAGACACCAGGAAAAGGGTACTTGGAGCTATTTTAGAAGATATAGAAAATAGGGCAATGGTAAAGATAGGTTAGTTCTAATTGATATTAATACTTATTTTCCAATATTGTTTTAGTCTTCTGCCATCACTGTGGCCAAAATACACCGCCCCCAAAAATAAAAAAAAATCAAGAGGAGAAAACATTTATCTTGGCTCATGGTTTCAGAGATTTAGTTCATGGTGTGCCAAGTCCATTTTTCTGGGCACGAGGTGAGAAAGGACATTGTGATGGGAAAAAATGGTGGAGGAACACTTCTCTGATCAAGCAGAGAGGGGCTGAAGGGAAGGTAAACTAAATGCTCCAGGGTAGGCCCCCAGTGACCCACCTCCTCCAGCCTGTCTGTAGTCATAACCTAGTCATTCTATTCAAGATAGGATAGACAGATTAGGTTGTGGCTCTCCCATTCTAACTAATCATTGCACCTGCAAGCATTCCTGCATTAACTCAAAAGATTTTGGGGGACAGGTCATATCCAAACCATAACAAATATCCTATCTGCATGTAGGTGTTGCTGAATATACACATATCAGGTTTTTATCAATATGACCAATTCCTTGACTCAGAGAAGAGTGAGTGTAGGAGGAAAGGAAAAAAATATCATTCCAATATATATATATATGCTTTAGAGGAGTAGAAAGTTCACTTTTTAATATAATTTGATAACAAGAAATAAACTCTCTTTCCTAGCAATGACCAAAGGGATTTTTTTTTCCTTCCTCAAAACTTAAGGTAACACTCAGAAAAGAATAAAAGCAGCAACTTTCAGAATAAAGTATCAACAAACATTTTTGAAATAGGAAATTGTGTTTAAAAACATGGCCCTGAATCTCTCAATTTTAGCAGATTTGGATTTGTTAAGCCAGCCCATAAATGGTTGAATAAATTATGTTACTACAGACTTTATAATTCTGACTAAACAGTTATGCTTCATGGCCATTTGCAATGTGCCCACCATAATGTTTATAATCAAAGCAATAATAAAGGGTCATAGAGCATTAATGAGGTAGAAATTATTTTTGAAAGAAATTATTTTATTAATGTAACTAAGAGGGCATTTAATAACTATAATACTTTGAAAATAACACAGAATGAATAATGTATATTATTTGTTTAGAATGCCAAATAATTTGCTTTCAAAAAAGAAATTTCATTATGGAAATAAATGTTGTCAATCTTCCAATATAATTTGGATAGTATTCTGAGGATGATTTTACTCTTGAGAAAGTAAATGAAATTCAACAAAATAAATGACTAATAAATAATCTGGCATTTTTAGTGGCAATTAGGAAAGCTTAAAATGAGATATGTAATGCTCCTATAAATTGATTGTTTTGTTTTTTCTCCTCTGAATCAATAAATGCTAGCAAATATGAACTATAAAATTAAGAAATAAAATAATCACATTTTAGAAGGACAACTTATTTAAAAACTCACAATTTAAATATCATCTCTTTATTAAGAGCAGAATCTTTGAAAGTCTACTTTATGATACCTACATTTATTTGCATCTATTATAAAAGTCAATTAATCATCTGATCTTATAGAGGCAAGTGTTCTCAACATTGAGAAAATAGATGGAATGGCAAAATCTTGATTCCTATCCAATAATTTTACAATATTTCTTAGGTTAAATAGTCTATGAATATTTTCTAATCAATTTAATGAAGTATTGAATTAAAATCTCCTTAAAAACATAAAAATATAATTAGATGATCCTTTAAGAAAATGTTAGAAAATGTCATAAAAAAACAAATTTGTGATAAGATAGATTTTGGCTCAAACCCTAGTTACTTTACTTGCCAACATTTTGATTTTCAGCAGATTACTTCATTATACACATTTTCTTCATCATAAAGGGTCAGGCTCTCTTTCAGTATTGCAGTGAACCAGATAGAAAATATTTTTGAAGCAAGTACCTCTGATTGTGGAATCCAGAGGTCAGTCAGTAATTAACAACAATTGAATACATGTTAGTTTGTTGATCAGGGAAGTACTTGTGGAAGAAATACACTAAATAATAGGAGGGATAGTATATTAGTTAGGGTTCTTCAGAGGAACAGAAAAAATAAGATGTGTATGTTAGGAAAAAAGATTTATTATAAGAAAATGGCTCATGTTCTTATGAAGTCCCCCAAGTCCAGTATGTCATATGAACTAGCAGGTTTGAGATTCAGGACTGCTATAGTGAAATTCCAGTTCAGGGACTGGCAGCTCAGATGTCCACGCAGCTTAGATGTCAAAGAAACTTCAATGTCCTCCACCTGGAGGACCAAAAGTCTGTTGGAATTTATTTCTATTTCTCAGGGGAGGGATGATCATTTTGTTCTTTTCAGGCCTCCAACAGATTAGATCAGACCCGTTACATTAGAGAAAGCAATTTGTTTTACTCTATTAATTAAAATGCTAATCTCATCAAAAAATGTCTCACATCAACATTTGGAATTATGTTTCACCAAATAGTCCGGCTCCCTGTAGCTCAGTCAAGTTGACACATAAAATTAAACATCACAGATGGCGTGGACCACATTAAAAAATTGGTAAGCCACGTTTTCTTCACTGTAAGTAGGCAGAAGGCCAAATAGGGACAGATAAAGAAGCTAGGTCTTGGGGAGGCAAGCAAACAACAAGTAAACAAACAGTGCTCGAGAAAGAAAGAAAACGGTTCAGAATTCAGTAACCATTCCATTCTTCTTTAACCTCTAAAGTACACACACACACACACACACACACACACAAATTATTCTGGAGTTGATCAAAAAATTCATTGGAATTTTATTATTAAAACAAATGTTCAGTGAGTCTCCACTAAACACAAACTACAGTTTTAGGTACTTGGCATATAACACTGAGTATTCCAGAAAATATCCCTCATATCTCTTATATTATAAATCAGAGAAGAAACTGAAGAGATGAATACATGTATGTATGATACACAAAGGCCAAATAGGCAAATGAGGACAAACTTAATAGAAACTACAGCAGGTCAAAGTAAACAGAACAGTAAAAGTTATATTATAGAGGAGAAGAATGGCAACCCCTCAATATATTTCATGTCTGGGGCAAAGGAGAAAGAAACACAAGAGGAACTGAGGTGATGAGCATTGCTAGTGTATAACTGAGATTGATGGCAATAACTCACATCAATGGTGTGAAGATAAAGGTATTGTAGTCATTGCTATAGGAGGGAAAGTTACAATTTTAAAAGAAAGAAAATATGAAGCCTACTTTTATGTCATATGATAAAATTAATGAAATGTCATTTAGCCTTTGTAGAGCTTTAGAGTAGGGAATACTTTTTATTTGGTTTTATGAGTGATTTTTAGTGACTTCATCCCAATAATTTTATTATTTGGTATCAAATTCACTGATATAATACAGAAAATTTAAGCATTTTTATTTTACTTCTCAAAACAGTACAACTTTTATAAAATGCTATGTAGAAATTTCTAACTTTCTATTATTCCTAAAATTGTGAAATATGAAAAAATCATTTATTCCTTTTCTGCAGACTTCTCTTACCAGCTTTACTATTAATTTTCTGTCTCTGTATTATAATTAAACCTTTATATATATATAAATGTACTTAGATGAATTAATTAGTTGAAACTTGAATTTCTTAAATTTTAGTAATTAAAATGTTTCTTCATCTTGGAGAGTGTTGGTAATTTATTTATGATACAGCTGGGATTCAATAACTGTCTAATCACTGGGGAAAATAGTCTTTCATATTCGAGCTTTCCTTTACTCATGACAGTAAAGGTTGGTCAATGGCATTTTATTCGTCTGGGCATTACCTGCTAAGAATTCTTTTCTAAGTCATAAAATATAAGAAAATAAAATGTAAGAAGTAGAAATAAAAGTTATAATGTAAACTAGACTATCTTTTGATGTTGGGCTTGTTTATTTGTTTTTACTTTTTTGTTGATGAACTTTGGAGACGAAAATTCCGTCTCATTTTCAATATAATGGTAATTCCTACTTGTCTTGTCAGGCTTCTTAAGTGTATCTCTGTTGAACTGAAACAAGGATGTGAACATTTCTATGTAAGCTAATTGTACTGACATTATTACTAAAATTATTATTGTTTTTTGAATATTTAGGAATATGCAAAATATCAGAAAACATAATTGAAATTCTTCTGGTATTAACAACTTAAAAAAAAGGTATTGATGAAAATGACATAAATATTTGTATTAAGATCATTAAATATATGAAAAAGTTTATGTGTGTTATTATTAATAACACCAACATTTTATTTGATTTATAGTCAGTGAGCACAATTATAACAAAGTAGTTTTTTGCAAGCAAGGGAGTATTAAAATCAGATGCTATTATCATAAATACAATAATCTATTTAAAAAGTATAAATCATTGAATGGGAATCAGAAACATTGATTAAATACTTTTTATGTGTAATAAAATAATTTCCATTTTCCATAAAATATATATTGTTAAATAACTGAAGAAAAGACTGACATACATAAAATCTTACATATTAGAAATTATATCAAATAGAGAATTCTATGAATTGAGTGGTTTCTAAGCTCCTATAAAAAGATGTTTATTATAACATTTTAAAAGGAGTATACCTATATAAATAAAAGCTTATGATCATAAACAATTAACCTCATTAAAATAAAGAAATAGATGGTACAAAGACATTTAATTGAATTAAAGAGAATGAATTAAAATTAGCATGTGCTGATTAAAATTATTTTTGATATAATAAACTAAACACAACACAATATACCAAGAATATATTTCAGTATCAGATAGTAAGAATATTTATCATTTGAAGATAGTTCATGAACTACTGTAAATTATAACACATGAAGGGCATAATTTTAATATAGAATAAAGCCCATATGATTTTCCCAGTACTCAATTTGATTTTTAAAAAAGAAGAAACACAAATGTGAGAGTGATGTTTTTTGATCAGAAGAATAATATAATAAAAAATCTAGGTTTAAATTTTTTAAATGTTAGAGTCAATCATAGTTATTACAAAGGATAAAAAATGAGGCTATTAGAACACTCTCTTAAAACAGGATTGTGCATTACACTCACATTTCTGCCATCCTGTCTGATATTTAAATACCATTTCCATTATTGCCTCTGAATCTGCATGCTCTCTGACAGAGCTGCAACCTAAAATTTCAAAAACTTACGCTAAAGTGAGATCCTTTTCACAAACCTTTTAATTTTGCATTGTATGTCCCTTCAAATAATCCCTGTTCTTTTTTAAAATTAACAACTTGCAAAGTTGGTAGCCAGCAAAGAAGACTGTCTTAGTGACAACAATGACAAATTCAAACAGCCACACTATCTGCATCATCAACTTCACTTAACCATTCAGTTTTTAAATGATAGCTGATTTAATTAAAACTGACTTCATGAAGGTTTTTAAAGTTGGCAGAGTAAAAACAATGTTGAAGTCAGCTGACCAATAAGTTCAATAAAAAGTGCTAATTCCTTTCTTGCAAGATTGTTGTGATCAATAGATAATATAGTACACGTTGAACAATAAACACAATGCCTGGCATATAGTTGAGCGTCAGCACGTGGTATTTTTTCTAAAGCCACATCATCTTCACCACTAGAGAACAGAACAAATAACTGTTAGCTAGTGTGCTATCTCCTAAATTACATGGAGTATCTGTTATGTTCAGAAAAATAAGTTGCATCTAAGAAAATTGGCATGTAACTAAAGCCCACTCATTTATTATAAATAATTTTGTACAAAATATGGTTGGAACATTTGACAGTGTAGGAAAAGTGTTAACAAAACCCTTTCCCATGCTGCATGAGAAAATGAACTTTGTTCCTGTTCCCTTGGAAACCAAACATAAGTAAAAATGCAAACTAAATTGCTATGATTTAAAAAATGACCTCTGTTTTGTGTTACATCTGGCCTGGGAAAACTGGAAAAATTTGATATACACAAATTATTTTATTCATACCTGAGTGCAGTGACTGTCGTAACTTTCCATGTCTTTTATAAATACCTTGAATGCTGTACCTGTAGAGAAACTGCAAGAGATAGACACACATGATGCTGTTTTGATCTATTTCGAGAACTCCCGAAAACGAAGAACTGCTAACATTGTCCTACTGACAAAGTGTGGTTCATTTCCCAAATCTGATTAGATTGATGTAAAGTAAAGCCTTTGTCTTACTGTTGAGTCTGAATATTTATCAGTCTTAAAAAAAAAAGTTGGCGAGCATTACAGATAAAAATTGCTAAGAACTCTAAAAATACTACATTTAGACTTAAATTGTTAAAAAAAATTGAAGGGTACAAGTTTTTAAAAAAGAAAAAAAATCCTTGTTTATCTTATTTAACCTGATGGTTTTCTTTCATTTTTTGTTGTTTTGTGCAATAAATTCCACTTACTTTTTTTCTAGAATGATGTAAAGCCATTATATTAAAATATGAGAATCAATCTAGCTCTGGATATTTTTTCATCGAGCAATGCTTCAAAGGAGCAAAAGAAGTATTTCTAATTGTGCACCAGAAGTAGCATTAACTTCATTATCTGTATATTAAATATTTAAGGAGAAAAGTAGCTTATAAATTTATCAATTTCAAAAACAATATTAAAATGTAAATGTGGATTTTATTATAACTTTCATGACATATTCTTCTTTTAACTCTCTTCTAAGAAAACAAAAGATCAGTAAAGTCCAATATACTGTGCAAAGGGCTAATAAAATTAAAAAGATAGGAAGACATATTGGTCAATATTAAGAAGATAGTGGTATTCAACAAGGTTGCAATTAATATATCCTAAGTTGTAGGGACACACCTTAAAATGGCGACCGCAATAACAACACCCTGGGGGCATAAGCCCCCCTCACCAGTGGTACCACCAAGATGGTGGTCTAGGATTGGCCCATTCGACTTCCGTGAACGTGAGCAGCTCTGGCCACTATTAAATCTTAGGAGACCTTTGTCCTGCAGGCTTTGATGTGTACTGCATGGGCTGTTTACCTTTAAGGTGATTGGCCCTGCAGGTATCTCCTCTCCTTTCTTTGTTTTTTTCTCATTCACTCGCCCCCTCATATATCTGTTCCACTGCCTCATTAAAACTGAGATTCTGCTTCGACAGACTCCCGGCTGGTGTGGGTTTTTCAGCCGTTGACACTCACCATCCTGCTTGACCCCGTGCCCCCCTGGCTGGTCCAGGGAGGGCACCCGACCTTTGTTGTTCGGTGCGGAACAACACTAAGTTAGTATATCCTAAAATCATGTTATATGATTTATAACATTACATATATAACATGCTGATTTTATATTTATATATATATCAAATCAACATTTTCAATATATTATTAGAGAACACATATGTAATTACAACAAAGTTAAAATTCAGCTGAGATAGATTCGAAAAGTCCCTAGTATTCATGCTTTCTTCTGTTTCCTTCCACTTTGACTTTAACCTTGATGGTGATTGTTTTGCCAATGGATCATCAGCAAAGTGGTACATACAGAGACTTAATAAATCCTTCCACACTGGGGCTTGCCCTGTTAGATCTCTGCTGCCACCATGTGATAAAATCAGTTCCAACATCTTTCAGAATGAGACTGTATACCGGGAGAGGTCTTTGGGAATATGATGCTTCCAGGCTACTACGATCTCTGTGAAGGAGCAGTGGGGCATCTGGTCTGTGGTTGCTGCAGGCCAGGAAGGCCAGCAGCCATGACAAAGTGAATGCAGAGCAAAGGAGAGTAATAAAATCCATCAGGCACCTGGGAGTCTGTTCATTGCCAAATTATTTGAGTATGAAAAGACCTTCCCGAGAGTAATGATCAGCTTCATGTCCACATTCCAGCTCTTGTGTACATTTCTCTTCTAATACAAAATCATCCCAAGCATAGTGGAAAAGCATATTCCACAGTTTTATCCTGCTATCCAACCAGTTGTGTGTCAGAGTCCACCTAAACTGGCATTCACATGCATCTCTTTAAACCATAATTAACTTCCACATAAAGTAACAGTAAAACCATGTTTCCATCTTTCCTCACACAACTTTTGTACCCAACACACATTAACACTGTCTCCAAAAGTGAATATACAAAGTCCTTACTCCATCTTGGAGTGATATATAGTTCACACTACACTTCTGATATCTGCAAGTGAAATACAGATATATGAAATTAACCACAATTAGAATATTTCTATAGGAAAATGAAAGAACATAAAAAGGAGAATTTATATTTGTACCAATACATAAAATATTGAACTAATAATTTCAGTTTAATGATTTCATAGAACTGAAAAATTGCTCCTAACTATTATAATCTCCACTTAGGTTCAGTTATGGGTACATCGTATAACAATGTATTGTATAAATTATATCCTCCATAATCATTGGGGTAGTTGGTAAAGATCTGAGAATTGTAGGATGAAAAAAGAATCTCCAACCAGTCACCCAGAGAATACAAGCCTTCCAATTTTCATAGAGAAAATAAGAAATAGGATTATATAGCCTGGCCATTACATAGCTTGTTGTTCCTTTGTGGGTGTGCAGAAAGAGACTGGCAATGTGCCAGAGGTTCCCACAGTCCAAAAAGATACAAAAATTGGCACAAATTCAAGAATAATGAGGACATGCTGGGACTCATTTAATATCTCTTCATATGCTGGACTATTTCTGTCTAGTGGAAACCACATGCATTACTCAGATCCCCCTTCTGGACATATGTCTTTGGTTGTAAGTAGTACTCTTGACTGACAGATCTCAGTTGTCAGTCTTTTCTGGGAATTTCCCCAAGCTGAAGAGAGTTATTTTATCAAAAATCATATCTGATTCCAGGGACAACCTTCATTCAATGATCTATCTGTATGAAAATATAGGTTCTATGGTCCCTTCATTCAAACCTAGAATGATTCCCAATCATTCTAGGGATATATCTCCCGTCTCCTAATGAGACATTAGCTTCAAACGTCTTGAGAGGTTGGCTGAGTATCAAAATCCACTTTCACCCTTTGTCTAGTCTTGCTTCCTTCTATGCATGCTCACCGCCATCCTAAGGCCTGGGGCCAAGGGTTTTAACTAGTACCAGAACAGGACTCTAAATAATTAGTACTAAATGGGCAGTAGGAGGTGGGTATCTCCTAAAATGTTAATAATTTTCAAAATCATTAATAGGAGATATGGGAACCATAGCATGCCAGGGAATCTATTAAAACTTCTGCATATCATAATCTGATATGATAAACCAAAAGAAATGCATGCCCTTGGTTCAGGAGTTAGCAAACTATTAGCCCACCACAAGTTGTTTAAAAAGAAAAAAAGAAGCTTCTATTCAGACACAGCAGCAGCTTGTCCATAACTGCTACCATGCTATAACAGTATATTGTAGTAGTTGTTCCAGAAACTGTGCTTGCATAGTCTCAATTATTCACTGTTCAGTTCTTCAAGGAAAAACTTTCTGGAACCATGCATTAGTGAGTGAAATTTAGCAGGCATTTGAGAAATATGCCAGAAAAACATTGTAAGGATAATAAAATTAGATAGTTTTTGCTGGGCTTAATTGATGGTTGAGAAAGAGATAATCCAAAACTATTCAATTAAAAGCTATGTATGAAAGCCAGAGGAACCTTTGGCAGTATACAAAGAATGTCAATCCTTTGTTGATGGAGAACTTAGTAGGCTCAGGAGAGATCAAAATCAAATTATAAAGAGTAGTAGAATAACAGAAAGCATTTGTATTCTTACTCTAAGGAGATCATCTTTACCAAGATGAAGACCCCAAATGGGAAATAATGAAGGCATCAGAATGAGATGGAGATATTTAGGTTAATGCACTTTTAAAAATGTTGAATTTCTGTATGCTGCAAACCCTCTGCAAGCCTACAGAAGGGTTTTTTCCTCCATCAAAGGTTCTTTAAGAGGATGCAGTCATCTTCATTGTGCAAAACAGCACACCCATTCTACCAGATCTGCTCTCACCTTCCTTTCTGACTTCTACATTAGTAATTAAAATTAAATCACAGAAATAGCTAGTAGAAAAAGCACATGGCCTATAAAGAAGATAAAGAGTAATCATTACTCCCAAAGAAACTGCAGAGTCTAATCAACATGCCAGAAGGAGTCAGGACATCACATACAGAACTATATTCTGAGTGTGCCAAAGATATGGAACATAAAGTTATAAAAAGAGAAGAGCTTATTTTCATGGCAGTGTTATCTTAAGATACAGGATCCAATATTCTGGCAAGGACCCTGAGAATTGTGCTGAGACACAAAAGATTTCTCCTAGACACACGAAGAAAGCAAGGCTTTGTTAAATTAAATAAAAATTTCAGAGAGTTGGGCATGCTAGAGTGACTCTCCTATATAAGCCTAGAAATCTAAGAAATTACTATTTCTTTGAAAATGCTTTAAGATGCTTTACATTCTCTCTCAAAAAAAAATCAGAGTAAGGGTAGAGAAAAAAGAAAGAAATTTGCCCTTGAGTAGCAGATTACTTTGAATCTTGATGTTGACTCTTCTTTTTGCTCACAGCTGACAGTAAGAAACATCTGAATCACTGAAAACAATGGAATAATAAGATTCCAAAGAAATGACTGGGGAAGGTTGCATGAACCTTTAATACCAGTTAGACTAAAGAGGGTAAAGCAGGAGGATCTCAAGTTCAAGGCCAGCCTCAGCAACTTAGTGAAGTTTAAGTAACTTAGCAGTGGGTTGGGGATGGAGTTCAGTGGTAAATCAACCTGAGGTTTAATCCCAAATACCTCCCCCCCCCAGAAAAATCCAAAATAATGGAGATGGCTGGTAGTGTCAAATATCAGAAGAAATGAGGCACAAGAATCTTATGCATTTCACGGTCATAGTGACAGCTGGTCTGCAAAGCACTTTGAAGATGATCAATAAAACCATCTTCCCCCATGGAACCTATGGAAACTTATTTTAAATAAAATGTCTACAAATAATTTAAAGGAGCAAAAGTTGATTTTGGCTCACAGTTTCAGAGGTTTCAGTCCATAGTCAGATGGCTCCATTTCTTTGGACCTGAGATGAGGCGGAAGAACATCATCGTAGCAGGGCATGGAAAAGCAAAGCTATTCACATCATGGCAGCTATGAAGAAGGGCGGGGGATGTTTGAGGAGTAGATATAGTCTCTAAGGGTGCCTCTTCAAGGACTCCCTCCGTCCAAATTTTTTCCACATCCTACAGTTTTCATCCCTTCCCAATAGTCCATTCAGATTATGAAATCATCTATGGATTAATCCACTGATGAGATTAGTGCCCTCATGATCCAATCACTTCCTCCACATCTCACCACTGAATATTGCTACATTGGAAACCAACCTTAACACCCAAAACTTTACACAATATTCCAGATCCAAACCATAACATTCCACCTTTTCATCTCAAGGCTCATTTCCATCTCCTGATGCAAAATGCACTTAGTCTGTCTACAAGAGTTCCTGAAATCTCAACAGTGTGGCATTTATCAAAAGTCCAAGTCCAAAGTGTCCTCTGAGGCTCAAATCAAATTAGCGGTGATGCTCTGTAAAACTAAAAATGCAAATTACATGACAAACTTATAGTCATAACAGGGAAAGCATTAAATCTGTAGCTCCATGTCCAGCATCTGGGAAATGTGGTGATGAGATGTGAGCTCCAAGGGACTTGGCCATCCCCACCTCTATCACCTTGCTGGTTGTACCCCATATGGCCTTATTCTTGGGCTAGCTCTCCTTACTGACTGCAGCTTTCCTTACCATATATTTCACATTTCTGATAGCTCTAACTTCCTAGGATCCCCACTGCATCTTCAACTTCACTCTAACAGCTCCATACATTACCCTCTCAAATGCTGCCCGCAGTGACTTTGACCCTGACGCTTCCCAGTGGCACATTTCCTCTAAAGGGCATAGAAAAAGGAAGGATTTACAGGATCTTCAGAGCCAAGGTCAAAGGCACAAGTTCTGTTGCCCTTCTCTAGTGATAACAATGATGTAGAAGAGAAACACTAACTTTAAAATAACTTTATGCCTGCCCTGTCTCCATTGGTTTTAGGAAGATCAAAATATCTCCTTCACTCTATATCACTGACATACTTGTTTTAATTAGGTGGTATATTTTGCTAGACCATAACACATCTCTAATCCTTAACTATGGTTTTTGAAATTATCTAGTCTGTTCTTAAAACTTTTCTCTGCCAGTTGGATTTTAGAAACTATAAATACATTTCCAATAATACTTTTGATTTTGACTAGACTTGCATTTAATTTATAGATTAACTCTGCCAAAAAAGCATTATTGTGATAGTAAAACTTGCCCATGAACATAATTTATATCTCCAGTGTGAATTTAAGTAGAAAATCAAATCCCTTATATACTGCTGAGGGAAATGTGAATTGGTACTGGTGTTAAGCAGAGCAACTTGATAATATCAAGAATATTTGAGTTAAGTTGTTTCAAATACCTCATAGAAACAGATAATAGAATGGCATATACAAGGTTCTAGGGGCAGGCAAGACAGTCAGTTTCATGAATTTATAGTCATTTATATGAATAAATTCTGGAGATCTACTCTACAACATATTGCCTACAGTTAATATTGTAGTATACACTTAACAAATGTTAAGAGCCAGGTATGATGGTGCATGCCTGTAATTCCAGCAGCTAGGGAGACAGGCAGGAGGATCACAAGTCCAAAGTCAGTTTCAGTAAGCTAGTGAGACCCTAAGCAACTTAATGAGACACTGTCTCAAAATAAAATATAAAAAGGGCTAGGGATGTGACTCAGTGATTAAGTCCCCCTGGATTCAAGCTCCAGTACCAAAAAAATTAAATTGTTCAGAGGGTAAATTTCATATTAACTTTTCTTACTATATTAAAGTTAATTAATTGATATAATGATTGATAATTAATTTTAAAAAGTTGAAAATGTGAAAATATCACCAAGGATATCTAGCATATCTGCACAAGAGGCAGGTAAGATGACTTTCAATGCAAAAGACTTTATTTTTTTATTTGACACCCATCCTATTTAAACTGTAGCATATTTATCAAAAATCAAATAGGTTTTCTAAACAACATTCTTTGATGTAAAAAAATTTTTTATATTTTTCAAAGTTTTGATGTTTTGCAATATCTCCAAATCTTCTGGCAAATATAAATTCCAGTTTGCACAAAAGTCCTAATTTACACTTGTTGTTCCAGCATCCCATCTGGTTCATCATTTATCTCTCAAATAAGTGTCTCAGTTTGGACAATATATTATGTAGTAAACTTACGTGTAATAGGAAAGTATTTCACAGGGAATTTGCACACATCATTCACACAAGAAGTTCTGGCTTTGTAATAAGGGGCTGTAATTTAAAGTCTCCAAAAACTTCAGTCTATAATCCACATAATTCACTTTGGTAAGAAAATTAAATATTATATCATATAAAATATTTGTACCAGACATAGTATTATGCAAATGCTAAGTGCTATATGAAACTTATATGAAGCCAATAGTCTAGGACTTTAAATCTTGAGATTTCTGAAGATTAATGTCAATCATTTTTGTAAGGTTTGCACACTGGTAATGAAATCAAGTTATAAATTTATAGTTAAATAATAAATTTGCATAGTCTAAGAAGCTACAGCCAAGAAAATATTACTGTGCAGACACATGAAGAATGTACCAAAGACTTCCTAGAGAATGTAGTTTTTAAGCCATCTGCACAAAAAGAAGTGCCCCCTATACTTGCTAAATAAGAACCATAGCCTTTCATCTAATGCAAAACAACATAAATATCAAAATTCTACATCATCAGTCAATTTAAATATCCCTAATGTCTCTACAAAACATCTCCTCGTGGCTCTAATTAGTTCCTAACTGATATGCCTGATAAATTTCATGTGTTTAGTCAGGACCCTCCAGAGAAATGAAATCAATAGGAGATATATGATAGATAGATAGATAGATAGATAGATAGATAGATAGATGCTATTTTTATGAGTACTGGCCCATCTAAGTATGGAGGCTGAGAAGCCCCACAATCTATCCTGTGTGAGCTAGAGAACCAAGAGACCTGGTAAATTAATTCAGTCCAAATGTGAAGGTTTGGTAATCTGGGGACCAGTTATGTAGGTCCCGATCTGATTTTGAAGACCAAGTACTAAGATTTCTGATACCATGAAAAGGAGAAATGGATACCCTATCTCCAGTTGGAAAATATGAATTTTCCTTCCCTTTGCTCTTTTGTTTTATTCAGGCCCTCAGTGGCTTAGATGAGGCCTACCCACATTGGGAAGAGTCCTCTACTTCACTCATTTTACCAGTTCAAATGCTAATCTCTAGAAACAGTCTCACAGACAAACCAAGAAGTAATGTTTTATCAGCGATTGGCATCCTTTGCTACAGTCAATCTGACACGTAAAATTAACCATCACACTGAGTAAAGTGGATTGTCCTCTATAATGCAGATGGGATACATTCAATCAGTTGAAGGCCTGAATAGAAAGAAAAAACATCTATTCTTTTCAATCTAAGTAAGAGAGAATTATTCTACATCACAACAGTCTTTGAACTTGAACATAGACTTTCTCCTGGTTCCAGTGCAAATTTGAGCCTTCATATTCAAATTGGGATGGCTCTGGAGATTTTGGACTTGTTAGCCTCTATACTCAGATGAGACAATTCTTTACAAGAATAATAATTGTAAGTGCAAGTATGCACATACATATATTTAGCACACATAACATACAATATTATATTATAGTTGGTTTTGTTTCTCTGTAGAACAGGTGTTGATACAGAATTTGGTATTAAGAGTATTCTAGAGGAACAGAATCTTAACTAATTTTCTATATTGGTCCTTTGGTTTACAAATAGATTTATAAACATTAGTGACTATTTCTAATGGTCAAGAAAGAACTGAGTCCATGCTCTGGTATGATCTGACAACAAAAACACATAAAATGCACTAGTGGATACACCTAACCAAACACTATAAGAAGCTAGTATCTGGGTGACCATGTATACACCCTTTTAAACATTATTATCAAAAGAGTGAGTGTAGTAAGAATGAATAGTTGCTACTAATGTTTCTGGATGACACATGAAAAGAATGAGCAAGGGGATTCAAATCCCCAGCTCAAACAGCATAAAAATTATGAGGAAGTTTCTGTAAGTCTTAAAAAAGAACTAAGATCACCTGCAACCATAAGACTGAGATTGCTGAAAACCAAAACCAGGATCTCATCATGTCAATGAATTTCAATGCAAATTAAATCTCCAGTCTTGCAAAGTTTCTGTTGTTAATGTGAGGACACTGATTGGGAAGGAATGGGATCCTGAAATTTAGAATGGAGACATCTGAGAAGACACTGATGGACCTGGTAATACAAATTCTGCTGAGTCTTTTTTGCCACATAAACAACCTCTCCGCCACCATCTGAGGGGATTAACTTCACATTGCTTGAGAAAATTGTAATGGTCTCTCCTAAGTCAACTGCCTTCCAGACAAGGTCAATAACTCCCAGGTTCCACCTTCCTCCAACCTTCTTGGAGAGTTGCATCTTGGATCTTGCATTTTGGCCCATAACTAGACTCTAGATCTAACAGACCCCAAAGATTAGGTGCAAGGTGTGATAAAGGAGGAAGGGTGCTGTATCCAAAAGAACTATATATTGATGTGTTTTTATAGACACAAATAATAGGGAACAAATGTGGGAATGGATAGGGGTACAGGATGATGATGAAACAACCACAAAGTGGAATGAGATGAAGTTTATGGACATGAGTTCACTGAACATAGATTCTGCATTTAATGTGGTATGTCAAGGAGTTATAAAGATATAACAGTTTGGTTGGTTGGCTGAAACATGGACCAAAAGGTGCTCCACAGGGAATGACTTGTAAATATTAGGCTTGCTTTGGTTTAATATAGAGGAAGAGGTTCAAAGAGATCAGAACATTACAGTGGATTTCATTTAGGACCTACCCACCCACACTGGCAGAGTCCAAAAGACAGATCTTCACCAATACTATTGAAAATAAACTTGTGAAGGTTCTCAGCATCCTTAAAAAGTTCTGTGATCACTCTTTGTTGTAACCTGGGCCTTGAAGTGGAAACTGTAGTCGCTGAATAAGTGGTAGAGACCAAGTAATGACACATAACTGCCAAAGGCAAAGTAGGTTTAATTGCTGTAATAGCAGAGTCAAAGTAGCAATCAGAATCCTCTTCCTGTGCAGACATATGAAATTGGCCAGTTGATTATGGTGTTCCTAGAAGTGAAATAAAGAGGAAGTCTATTAAATTTTTACTTATCTGTAAAAGTTCTAGGTCAAGTGAATAAAAGTCTAACTTAAATCATAAAAACAGAGAGTCATGGTTCATGAGTCAATTTCCAGACTCTATCCAGTTAATAGACTTTAAAGCTCTTGAGTGAAGGGAAGGCTGGGTCCCTTTGAGGAAGAATCCTGGTGGGTTGCCAAAATCTTATATTTTTAATCTTTCACCTAAGTTTCCCAAAAGGAATTGATGGTCTTTTATCAGGGTAGTCTTAGACACTAGTGAAGAAAGACTAATTTCAGATAGAGCACTAATCTCCAGAATCTACAAAGTACTCAAAAATCTTTACACCAAGAACACTAATATGACATTTGTAGGTAAATGGATGATGTTGGAGACTGTTATGCTAAGTGAGATCAGCCAATCCCAAAATCCAAAGGCCAAATGGTCTCTCTGATAAATGAATGATGATGCATAATGCAGGGGGGAAGGGTGGCAAGAATGGAGGAAGGAGAGATAGCATAGAGGGAAGGGAGGGGTGGGGGCGGGGTGGGAGGTAAAAATAATAACAGAATGTGTGACAGATACCATTGCCCTGTGTACATGTATGAATGCACAGATGGTGTGACTCTATTTTGTGTACAACCAGAGAAACAATATCTGTACTCCATTTGTGTTTAATGAATCAATGAATCAATAAATAAATTAAAAAAAGAAATTTAATATATCACTGTGATAATAATAACAGTATGTGTGACAGACATCATTGCCCTGTGTACAAGTATGAATGCACAGATGGGGTGACTCTACTTTGGGTACAACCAGAAAAACAATTGCTGTACTCCATTTGTGTTCAATGAATCAAAAAATTAAATAAAAAAATATATATCACTGTGGGTTCCTGAACCCATGCCGTGGTGATTTTGGGAATACATAATTGGAACAGACATATTCAACAGCTGACAAAATTCCCACATTTTTTCTTCAATCTATAGACTAAGGATTGCTATAGTGGGAAAAACCAAGAGGAAGACAGAGGAACTACCTTGACTACTAAGAATGCTGTTTTATTCCCTTTTATCTCCTGTTCACGAACATAAGATGTATTGATTTCATATCACCCTATTAAAGTATGGCTAATCTTATATAATAGCATTTGAGTTAAGGGAATTCAAGAAAAGTAAATATCACTCAAATACTTCCTCTTCCAGGGAAGTTTATAGAGTATTTTCAGTTGTAAGCAGGATAGTTGCATAATGTCAGATGGGATTATGACTTCCTTATTGTCTTCATTTAAAAATTAAATATGGTTTAAGGTGTTGTATATGGGATGCATGCCAAGTTGACAAAGAATGAACTTGTGATGGAATCCACAGTGGTGCCCATATACATTGTCAGATATTATTCTGAATGGTTCTGCAAAGGTGTTTTTAGATGAGATTTAGATTTCAATAAACAGACTGAATAAATCAGATTGCCCTCCATAATGTAGGTGGGTCTCATACAATGAAGATGAAGGACGTAAGAGAGCAGGCCCGGCATTACCCAAGAAGGGGAAGTACTGGGAAGGGATATTGACCATATTGTTATACTCTGTGCATGTTCTAATATGTAACCACAAATTCCACCATTGGGTACAACTATAATGCACCAATAGAAATGGGGACGAAAAGACAAATCTTCTACTTGACACTTTTAATCTGAAGTGTCAGCTGTTCCTGCCTGAGGGATTTCACTGGGATATCACCTCTTTCTTGTTCTGTGGCAGTTTATGGCTGTAAATTTGGGGGTTCTGAATTTCAAAAATTAATGGAGCCAATTTTTAAAATCTCTTTAGATAGATGATAAACAGTAGATAGATAGATAGATTGGTAGATGATAGAATACATGTCTCTGAAGAACCTGCACAAATATACCACCCCTCTACACGTTCATGTTATAGATCAAACATTTTCTAGGCTTCCATCCTGCTGGCTCTCATTATGACAAATGTACCACCTTTATGCAGAATGACAAATAAGATTTAAAAATTCATTTTCAGTCAATTAAGTTAATATTAGTGAATCAATGTATAGAATAAAATATAAACTATTTAAAGAAAAAGCAGAGATAAAATTCAATTAGTATAAAAATGTTGCCAAAAATGAGGTATTAGAAAAATAAAACTTACATTATCCTATTTGCTTTTATACCACTTTTGGTTTTATTTTTCTAATGAGTCATTTTTAGCAACATTTTATATCATTTAATATTATTTGTACTTTACTATGTCTGAAATATTTCATATTTAAATTATCAATTTTAATGTAAAATTAATAACCCCCAGAATAACTGTTTGCTGTATTAGAACAATGTTGAAAGTAAAAGTATTTTTATATATTTAGATTGAATCACTGTATATGTAGATGGATAACAGAATCTGATGCATATTGAAACTACAATAAACAAATCACTGTACATCTCAAAACTGTGAAAATCAAAAATATTGACAATGACTAATGCAGAAAATGATGTGGACAATAATTCCTGTCACTGCAAAGAGTGGAAAATAGCACAGCCATGCAGGAAAACAGATTGAGAGTTTTTTATAAAATTAATCTCTACTAATCCTTTCAATAGACTCTTTCACAAAGCAAAGTTTTTTGTTTTAATGAGGTCTAATTTTATCATGTTTTTTTTCCTTTTAAGTCTTACTTTTGACATCAAGAGTAAGGATGCTTTGCTAATCCTTGGTCCCTAAGATTTTCTCTAAGTATATTTTTACTTTTAAGTCTTAAACCCATGTTTCCATATGGTATGAGCTTTAGTTTAAGATTAAATTTTTGTCTACTATTATCTTATGGTTGTTCCATCTTCATCTTTTAGAAAGACCTCAATTTCTTCTTTGGTTCTATAAATGAGTTTTCTACCATGATCCCTCCATGTTACTATCTTTCTACTGATACCTCACTGCTTTGATTCATGAGCTATGTGTTTTAACTTAAAATAAGGTCCAGTATTTTTTTCTTACAGCAGTCTTCCTTTTCAATAAAATTTGAACCATTTTAAATCTGTGCCTTCCCATATAAATTTTAGAATCATCTTGACTATGTCTACAAAATCTCTCTAGGATTTTGAAAGTAATTTCACAAATCCTGTAGATCAGTTTGGGGAAAACTGATATCTTTACTATATTGAATCTTCAAATCTGAAGTCATAATATGTCTCTCTATTTAGATTTTCTTTGATTTCTTTCAGAAGAATTTTATAATATTTTCCATATAGATCTTGTACATTTTTGTTAGGTTATAGATAAGTATTTTATCTGAAGCCATTGCAAATTGCATAGTAATTTTAAATTTCATTCTCCATATTTCTATTAAAGTGCAGTTTATTTTTAAACATAATTTTAGTCAAAAAAAAAAGACCATACAAATCTCTTCCACAATCTACAAATGTGCAAAGTTTGCTTTAGGCATTGGAATTGACAGAAACACAGTGGTGAAAATATTACCCCATTTAGTGAAGTAGCCCCTAAGGGTAGTAAATGGACATAGCTGAATATTTCCTATGTACCAAAATCAATGAGTTTGGAGTTTATTTTGAAACTCTTATTCTAGTGAAGAACTTGCATACTTAGAACAACTAAGGCATAAACAATGTGGAAAGCAAGTCCTCAAACAATATTCAAGAATACCACATACTAGATATAAAATAACATTTAGAGATCTTACTAAAGCTGAGGATACTTATTTCTGCCATGTTGATTAGAATTAGCTCAGAAATTTGTGGGGAAGTTTTTATATACCAAAGACACTTCAACACTTTCATTGCTGTGAGGATAGAAGAAAGGCTGGTAAACTGTTCTTTCTCATACACTATGGGAGAAACTAAATCTTACTGTTCTCCCAAAGTTACCGCCTCCTACAAGTAACAAACTCTAAATGACTGGAATATTTGCTCGTAAGAAACAAGAATGTAGCTGGGCATGGTGGTGCATGCCTGTAAACCCAGCTGATCAGGAGGCTGAGGTAGGAGAATTGCGAGTTCAAAGCTAGCCTCAGCAACAGCAAAGCACTAAGCAATTCAGTGAGACCCTGTTTCTAAATAAAATACAATAAAAGGGCTGGGGATGTGGCTCAGTGGTTGAGTGCTCCTGAGTTCAACATCCAGTACCCACCCCCCAAAAAAATAAAAGCAAGAAAGCAGTCAATGCAGACAAGACATATAAGAGATGGAAGATTGAAAATGTGGCTACCATATTTCATTGCTCCAACAAGAGAAGGACCCTATTTCTACACACCTGAAGTGATGCCAGTCTTATCATCTATGTTGCCCAAACGAATATGGAAGTACTTAATTGAAGCATTATGTCCTGAAGTTTTAAAGCTACTGCTCCTGTTCTCTGGAATAATACTCTGAGACTGCAAAGCAAAGAAGATTGGTCTAATCTAGAGGTCACAGGAAGCAAAACCAGGCATCCCCAGCTGGCAACCACATGAACTGCTGTGAGTAGAGACATTTGGACCTTCCCAAGTAAGTCTTTATGAGTGAGCCCAGGTAAAACCATTAGGCTATTACCCATGCAACACAATGGATTGTGAGAATAAATTATTATTGTTTTAAACCAGTGAATTGTGGGACGATTTGTTATATAACAATTAATATCTAATACACCATATTCATTGTTAGTTGAAATATTCAAAGGTAAGATTCAAGAATACCTGAAAATCTTCAAAAGTCAGACTGAGAGTGTAGGAGCTAATAGCAATAATGTTTAACCTGTTCAGCTTTAAGATTCTTTGGCTTTGGAATACTTCTTTTGCAACCCTGATATCTTGAAAGTTGAGCAGTTATATAATGTCAAAAAGTAGGACAGAAGCCTTTTTTTCTTTTTTATTGTTTCCTAATAAATACCATACAAGTCCTATTCAGCAAAGTCGCTATTATTAATATTGCAATGCCATAACAAACAAAATTAAAGGTAATAAAATATTTGTATTTTAATAAAACATAATGTCATAGTCATTCTAGTAGCTGAAATAAAATTACTTGACTTACTGCATTAATATTTATTTTCAGTGTGAAAAGTTTTAGCACTTTAATGATATGGGTTTCAATGTATTTTAAACACTGAAACCTCCCATATGGGTATCATATGGCCATTAAACATGTAACAGTTTTATGCGCAATCTTTTTTTCACAAATTATGAGGCTCATAAAATTAAATTAATTAAGAGAAAACTAATAAAAGGCACCATGTTTTTGTTTTAATATGAATACGGATGCAAATACATGGGAAGTCAGATTTACATTCATTAAATTAATCGGGGAGATGTTTAAAATCAAGGTAATATGAGCTTGTTTTAAATTGCATCAACATGATAGTTTTATGGGGAAATAAAGTTGTGATAATCTTAACAAAAAAGTCATTGATGTATGCCAGAAAGGCAACTGCAGCACAGCACTTAGGTATTCCTTTTTCTTTCTTTTTCTTCTGTCCAATGGTTACAAAAATTATGGCTGGGTTTTCATTCAGTCAAATACTAAAGCAGGTTCAAGTTCCTTTCAGACTGCAGAAACTCATTACACTGTCAGCACTGTACCTTGAGTTTGAGTCAGAAAGGGAAAGAGGGCTTATTGCTGAGTTTGGCATACAAAATTGCTATTTTTACTTTCATTTCAGGACCCTCAACTCATGATAGGTTCTGAGAGGAACTGAGATTGCACAGGAAAAAATAATACAACCCTAAAAATTACTGCTATAGAAATGCAGATCATTGGACTAGCGTTTGAGCGTGCCTGGGCATCATGTGAATCCCTCTTTCAGCTCACTACTCCCATTAGGGTTAGAAAGTGAAACCCCACATGCTCAACTGGCATTCACACGTTTTTCACAGGCCAAGAGAACAAAAGTATGGGTTAAACCATCTCAAGGCATACTTTTCTATTATTTTAAGAGGCTAAGAGCAAAATGAGTCACTCCAAGGCTCTGTTACAGAAAATTCTCATGCAGGTGACCAAAAATAATCAGGCTGACAAAATGTTGAAAATGGACAGTTGCTATTTATGCTACAAAACCAATAACAATCTTCGGACAAGAAATGTCAAGTTCATATTTATTCTTATTTCTGCACTGGGTCATAATAATGTTTTGTGCTCACTTAAACTTCTACCAAAAGGTTTTTGGCCTTCAAACTTCAGTCATTGTGATAAAAAATACTTTGAATTAAAAAGAGCAAGTATTCACAAAATAGATCCTGAAGACAATTCGAATCAATGACACAGTGCTTCACCAAAAAAAAAAAGAAAGAAAGAAAAACTACTTGTTGGTACAGTCTGAAATGGATAACTTAAGATTGCATTCCAAGGCCATTTTAAATGACCAAGGGCCACAACAAGATATTGTGAAGGCTGAATGAGAAAATATAATATAAAGGAAATAATTAAGGGAACGTACTGCAGCGATCTTTCATCATAATCCTAAATCATAGTGTTTTCTGAAAGAAGGGCTTGTAGTATTAACAGCCTTCACGCCTTACAGTCTGATCTTGTCATTTTCTGCTTTCCACCTGTGCCCTAGCGTACCAAATGCTAGAGGGAGTCTTCTAGCAGAGAAAAAAAGACATCTATGGATTACTTGTTGTATTACATAGATAACTACAAAATTGAGAAATATGTAAATATTAAAAACATTAAAAGTTAAATATATTTAATAAAAATAATTTATATTTAATATTTCATATAAAATATTGAATAAAATATTAAAAGTTTAATATTGTTATTTAACTTTTTAAAATAATTCCAAAATACACAAAGAATAATAATATAAGCATAATCAGGAGTAAAATAGACACATACATTCAATGCTGAATTTCTAAGAAATGCTATTAAAGCTTATAATGAAGCATTTAAAATGCGTACTGATGTCTACACATTAGAGCATTAGAATACATTTCTGATATTTGAATAAATTTTACTACATAATTACACTTCATTTTTATCATATGGCATTGAAGTATTATCACTGCATGGTGATGAAGAAGTAACATTTTTTAAATGAAAATAAAGATGGGGTGAAAGTTTAAGACAAATAAAATAACTATGTTCAATCTAACCAAAGCTTTTATATAGAATTTTACACACAATATAAATGATGTGAATATATAGCACAAATATTACTAGGTATCTATTCTTTGCTAGAGATTGTTAGTTTCTTCATATATACTTTGCTGTTAAATAGAATACTGATGTAGTTATTAATATCATTTTTCAAATGCAAAAAGTCAAACTTCAGAAAAATTGAGAAACATGTCTAGTTGTACCTAGAGTGAGTTTTGAATTTAGGGTTTAAACTCAAGTCTGAGATCTATTCTCTACCCATTTTTTTAAGCTTTATTTCTTATTTCTCCATAACTTTTGCATATGAGAGAAAATATTTCACTCTTCACTTTCTGAATCTAGTTTGTTTTGCTGAGCAAGATATTCTCCATTTCCATCCATTTACCAGCAAATTATGTAATTTCATTCTTCTCTATGACCAAGTAAAAATCTGTTATGTATATGTATTCCACATTTTCTTTATTCATTTACCAGCTGACAGGGACCTTTGCTGGTTCCCCAATTTAGCTACTGTGAATTGCACTGCTATAAAGATTAGAATGCATGCATTGCTATAGTGTGCTGCTTTAAGTTCTTTTGGATAAATACCAAGGAGTGGATCAAATGGTGGTTTCATTCCTAGTGTTCTGAGGACTCTTCACACTGCTTCCAGAGTGGTTGTCCTGTTCATAGTCCTACCAATAACAGGAGTGTCCTTTTTCCCCTATATCCTCACAAGTCATTATTGTTACCTATATTCTTGATGATTGCAACCCTAACCAAAATGAGATGAAATCTCAGTGCAATTTTGTCTTGCATATTCCTGATTGCTAAGGCTATCAAAAGTATTTTTCAGGTATATTTTTGGTAATTTTTATTTCTTCTCTTGAGAAATGTCTGTTTAGATTAGTTGCCCATTGATTGTTCTTTTTTTTTTTTTGGTGTTAAGTTTTTTGAGTTCTTTATATATATTAATCCCCTATTAGAAGAGTAGCTGACACAGATTTTCTCCCATTCTGAAGGCTCTTTATTCACATTTTTAATTGCTTCCTTTTTTCTACAAAAGCTTTTTAATTTGAGGCCATTTTACTTACTGATTCTTGGTAATTTTATTTCTTGAGTTTTAGGAGTTTTATTAAGAAAAGCAGTGCCTTTACTGTTATGTTGGAGTGTTAACCCAATGTTTTCTTCTAGCTGTTACCATGCATGAAAATAGAAGGGAGAATAGCAGAGTAGAAGGTGAAAGGTGATTGAGGGGAGGGAGGAAAAGTGAAATGAAATGGACCAAATTATGTTCTATGCATGAATGACTAAATCATAATGAATTCCACTTTTATGTATAACCACAATGCACCAATTAAAAATACAATACATAAAGAGAAAATAGACCAATAAAGGAGGGCAGTCAGTGGGAGGGAGCCAAGGAGGGAAAGAAGAAGTGCTAGAGATTGAAATGGAACAAGTTATGTTACATGCATTTATGAATATGTTAAAATGAACCCCACTTTTATGCATTCCTACAATGCACTAATAAGAACATTAAAAAAATTCAGGCCTGATTGGAATCAAATCATGTGATCATTCCACTCTACCACACTGCAGGGAGCCACTTTTTATCTACATAACTACCGTGCAGGATTCCCCACAGGTATTGGACACATTCATATGCTGTTGGGCAGCACACCATCAGCTGCATGACTACTCAAAACTTAAAGAATATTCTCTCACATGGTACAAGCTATTCACTAGTCCAAGGAACCTTATAAATCTTAGCAAGCTTATACTAGGTACAATTAGGGCTTTTCCTGGTTCATTCAACAGAAGAAATATTCTACAGAGATATTTTAATTTGGAAGAATTCCTAAGCAGTCCATAGGTCTAACTGACATTCACTGATAAAGGAGAGTGTCACACTGCCAATAGACATTGAGAATTTAGGATAACATGTTTATCCTTCTCCTATCTGATTGTACCTGAAGTGTGGATTGACAGTCAAATGTGTCATTGAACTTGGAAGAGAGTAAATTAAAAAACATGAAACAGACACACATCACACATGTTGTATTATCTTTGAAGAAATATGGCCTTAGTAATAATACAGTTTTTGAATACTTCCTGTTTTTCATAGGAGAAGATGACTTCTACATGATTGAGGGAAAGGAAAAGACTCCTGCTGTCAGTTACCATCTTTCTATCATAAGTACCAGTTGTGATATGCATTAGAGGTGGGTTAATGAGAGAGAGATTTCCAAGTTACTTAAGTACTAGAGGATTTTATGACATAGTGCCACCTAAATATTTACTATATATTTTAGAAATAAAATGATTCTGAGTAAACCTCAAAAGACCTTATATAATTTTCAGTTTCAATAAATTCAGGATACATATGTCAATAGCCTAAGAACAAAGTAAATGTGGAGAGTTTTCAGTTATTTGGAGGATGTAGTTGTGACAGGACCCAGCTAAATATTTTCCTCTTTCTGAGGATATTAGTCACTGAAGAAGTTACAGAAAATAAGTACTGACAGAAATGATAAAATCCAAGATCTGTTTGATATCTTTGATTAAGCTGGGGACCCTCAACATCAAACATGGGGATGCCTTGCATAGTGGGCTGAATAATTGTCCCCTGGTTCTACAGTCCTTTATGAAAAAGGAGCAGATGTGATTAAACTAAGAACCTTGAGATAGGGAGATTGTCCGCTATTACCTGAATGGGCCCCAAATGCAATCACAAGTGTCCTCAAAAAAGAGAGACAGAAGAATAAGAAACAAAGGCACAAGCAAAATAAAAGATGTAACTATGAAAACAGAGACTAAGGTGATGCAATCATTAGCCAAGGAACACTGTCAACCATCTGTAACTAGAAGAGGCAAGGAAAACAAAATTTCTCCTTAAGCCCCCAGAGGGAGCATGAACCCTGGTAAGACCTTGATCTCATCCCAGTGATACTGATTTTTAACTTCTGAACTCCAGTATTGTAAGGAAGGATTTTTCTGTTGTTTAAGCCACCAAGTCTGTGGTAATTTATTACAGTCACCACAGGAAATTAATTCACCATGTTTCTTAATCAGTTTTGGTTGTTATAGCAGAATGCCATAGACTGAAGGGTTTTAGAGAACAATAATTTATTTCTCACATTCCTGGAGGCCTGCAAGTCTAAGGTCAAGACACGACCTGATTCTGTGTCTGGCAAGTGCCTGCTTCCTGGTATGTAGATGACTGTCTTCTAATCACATCATCACATAGTAGAAAGGATGAGGGAGCTGTCCAGAACTTCTTTTAAAACAGAAACACTCATAATAATTCATGAGGGTTCCATTCTCATGATTTAATCACATCCCCAAAGCCTCACCTCAAAATACCATCATATTGGGGATTAGATTTCAACACAGGAATTTTGTCAACACTAACATTTCAGTTTATAGCATTATGTTGAGCATTAATATGAATTCCTTGGATAAATAAAGCATGCCTAGCAACTTCAAATTCTAACTTTTGAACATACATTCTTAAGGGTTTGCTGAGATAAGATGTTGCTGAAATTTACCTGAGAATTCCTAAATAAGGGGCATGTGTTCCATGATGTCATCCAAAATGAGGACTGAGGCATATATGATCCTAGGGACTAATTCCTAAAGGATGCAGAGTGAAATGCATGATACAGTCATAATTACAATGAAACTGAAATTTCTTTGGGACACAAGAAATTCATTGGTTATGTTTCTGACCTAAACATAACCCATTTGGTTTTCTCTCTTACTCAGCAAATTTGGTTTATATGGTAAAACTGATAATGGTTACTAAAGAATATTATACTGAGAATTCAGTTGCCATGAATGTGATAGTACTTATTTTCCCTACAGAAATGAAATAGGAAACTTAGAGACTGTTGGAGCTTTCAACTTCAACAAGCAGGCTTACTTATAAGGAAGTTACCAGGCCCAATGCACTGATGTATCAGGCTGTGCTGCTCCCAGGTGAGGAGTTACCACACTTCCAGTTCTGAAGCTACCTCCTGGTAGTTGTTACTAGAGAGTACTCTTCATGTCTCCTTCTAGTGAAGGACACTTAATTCTAGCGGTAAGTGCATGCTTCTCTCTCCATGTTGGATGGTGAAATGACTTACCAGACTGATAAATTTGGTAAGTGTATCTACAGGCAACCTCACCACAAATCTTCCCTGTTTAGTTTTTTACAGGAGCGAGTCACTTGAGAAATCAAATGGTCTCTATCCAGTGTTGTTCGTGCCTGATATGCAAGTCTGGTGCATTCTGGGCATTAACCATATGGCCCATTTGAGTTTTACACTAAACTCCATATTTTAGCTTCATGGGTATTTTAGGTGGCATGTTGCTCTCCATGCTTCCTTTTCTGATCTACTTCACAACTTTTTCATGACTCAATTGTCAGATTGATGGGGGTGATGTTTTTGAAGGCTATCAGGGCCCCAAATGATACATTATGTATTTCAAGCATGAGAATACAATTACATGGGAAGTGGGATGGAACATGAACAGGGACATCTAATTTACTCAATGAAATCATTCACTGCTTAATTTTTTTTCACAAAGTCAATTGTGAATGTTAAGGTACACATGATGATGTTATGGGATACATAGTGGAAGGGTTACTATACAAATTGTTTAAATTTCACTATTTCTCAGTGCCATCTCAAAAAATCGGCCATTGGGTCTTCAAAAAAATCAGGAAACCACTTATTATAGCATCACCACAAATTGCACAAGTATAGTAGGATGGTTCCAGTAATTTTTAGAACCGGAACTGCCGCCTCTGAGTTTAAGTGTATCTCCAATGTGAACCTGGCAGTGTGACTAAAATCGTGACTCCTAAGAGGGAAGTTGCTGAGTGTGCATTCAGCAGCTCCCCTTTTGCCTTTGTTAAGTATAACATTACCTGTCACAAACTGGATTTGAAAACCTATGTCTTGAGGTCATAATTTTATACTGCCACTGTGAAAGGCATACAGTGATTCCACTATAACAGCAAGGATGTATTGTTTAGAATGCCCCAGGAGCCAGGGGGCTGCTGACACACAGGAGCCAGAAGGAAGGGTAGCCCAGGAGGTGCAAGCTCTGTGCAGGACAGGTTGAGATCCTGTCTCCTCAACAGTTCTGTGCATAACACCAAAATCCAGGGAATCTATGCATGAGGAAGGGCTATATGATTAAACAGAGGCATCACAGGGGCTTGCAAGAAATTGTCAATGTTCTATTTGTAAACCTGGGTGACAGACATAATAAAGTTATATAATAATTATTTCCTAGATTATATTCCTTCTTCTTTGAAGTCCAGGTAATATGCCCTGCTATTAAGTGTACAATGCATTGAGTTTTGACAAATATATGTACCAATGTAATCAACATACGAACTGGGATTGAGGGTCATTGTACTCATGTCCCATTTCAGCAAATTCCTACCCCTTTTTAGCCACCATTGCTCTGTTTGCTTTAATTCTAAATTATTTTTCATGTTTTTCAATTTCATTTATAATTTGCTTTTGTGTTTTACATTTTTTATTGTTTGAAATTCATCCATACTGTTGAATGTATGGTTACTCTATTTCTATTTTAAATGAACTTCACTGAGTTAATTTATATGCAAATAATTGATCAATTTTTACTTGTTCTTTCTGGAGGATTTTGGAAAATATGTGTAATTGTGTAACCACTGCACAATCAACATGAATTTTTTTCCTCAAACTCAGTAAAATGAAGTTTAGCCTAAGATGATAACAAAATGATCCCTAAAAATGAAACAAACAAAAAAAATTACCAATACAATGCTTTTGTTAACTATAAACAGTGAATATTTTTCCAAGCACTGAGGGATCTCATCTAGTAATTTGATTACATTCAGATTTTAGAATCAAATGTTCAAACAAAAAACAAGGTTATGCAAATTGCCTGCATTTTTGTTTTATTAACTTTTTAAATCATAGTTTTTAAGTCTATAATAATGTTGGCAGGAGAGGGAGAAGAGGAGAAGAACTTAACCACACTGAGTTAAATTACAGCATTTGGAGTCAAGAGATATCAGCAATTATTTAAAGGAAAACTTTTATTTGAAAAGATACAGGAATGAGGAGTTTTTAAAAAATAGGTTCAGACCGCTAAATTGTAGTTATTATTCAGGGTCAGCACAGGAAGCCCAAATTAATGAGAGTAATTTTATTTATTTTGTGGTATCTGTTCATAGAACACCTATATTGTGCTTAAGAAATCAAACACTAACCAAACGATATGGAGGACATATTGTAATAAAGTATTTTTATTTACTTCAAATTGCTATATTGCAATTGTTAGGGGGGTTCTGGGTGACTGGACGGAGGGCAGGGCATCAAAGAGCATGCAAATGCGCCCAGAAACAATGTAACCTGCGCATGCCCGAAGAAGCAACCAATCAGGCGCTGACAAACAACCCCAGCCAATCCCAGGAGGACAGAGAGTTCGCAAGCTTCCCCTCCCCCACCCCGTAGTTAGAAAAACCCAGCCCCATAGGGGACAGTGCGACTTCTCCAGCCCAGCACCCTGCTGGACCTGCAGAGGTCCCCCAAGAGCCATCTGGCAGTAAAGTTTCTTTTTGATTTACATCTGGCCTGTCTGTTCTCCAGTTTCCACTGTCTGATCAGTTTACCCCAGCCTGATCTTACAGAAATATGTCCTTTCCCCTGCTCCCCAACCCGCTCTGCTTTTATTTCAGAAAGAAATTAGAAAACGCAAGGACAACAAATCTAGGGAGCTTATATTCTCTACAAAATTTGCATTAATTCATTTTTGTTTTTATAGTTCACGTTAGCGTGTGGAATGCGAGAGTCGTGTTCTTAGATGAGAACAAGTCACCACTACACAGACACCATTTCTATTTATTTATTTTGACAACCAATATGCACATTTACTGTTTCTGTCATGGTGGAAGAACAAAATGTCCTGGAGACTACCATACATCAATAGAAACAGTTTCAGTACTGCTTAGGAATATAGGAATAATCTTTACTCAGCAATTTTCTTTTTTTTTTTTTACTACTTTATAACAGTTTTATAAATAAAGATTTTTGAAATATTGAGAAAACTGAAAGACATTAGTTAAACCAACATATCAGCAAATACTAAACACAGAAAAACAGTAGGGGAAAGCAGTGAGAGAGCAGCCAGCCAGGCTTTTCCTAGGTAGGACTGAATGAGAATGGCGTGAGTCAGCATTTTCCTCCTTGATTGGAACTAAGTTGAGTAGTTCTTTGTTACCCACCCACAGGAAATATCCTCAAGGAAGCTGCTAGATGTTAAATTGCCTCATGCTTCAGGGAAGTTAATAAACCTTTAACTTTCCTTGACTTTTTTTTTTTTTTTTTTAAACGAACACTCTTAAAAGAAAAGAAGGAAGGAGAGGGGAAAGGAAGAAGGGAAAGACAGCTTCTTCAGTAATTTGCCTAAAGGCCTTTGACATCAGCCAAGCTCCACTTTTTAGCTTACTGTTTCCAGACTAAATTGCACTATTTTTATAGCTTTATTTCTGGATTTATTTAGCAGAAAAGCAGAGGTGACAGAGGATTCAGTAGGAGACTTACTCTCCAGGGCATATCTGCCAGTATTTTTCTTCCCCAATACATCTTATTTC
The DNA here is from genome assembly GCA_020662805.1 of Glaucomys volans. Lineage (NCBI taxonomy): Eukaryota > Metazoa > Chordata > Mammalia > Rodentia > Sciuridae > Glaucomys > Glaucomys volans. The sequence goes on from JAJEJO010002617.1 coordinate 67,128, forward strand.
AAACTACAGCAGCAGTAAGAGTCAAAGCCCTATTGTGCAAAATGAAGAGTATTTCAACATGCTCCTTTGCCACAGCGTCTGCCCAACAGCAGAATATAATCACCCCGCCTAAAGAAAAACATAGTGGTGATTCAGGAAGCCTAACTTATTTCTTCCTCTTTTCCTGGTAAAAAGAATAAAAGCACTGGTGAAACCAAATCGTTATTGAAAACAAAATCTTCTCCCAACCTAATAATCCTCTCAACAGAACAACAAACTTTTAATGTTGACTAAGCATCAACCCAGAATGCCTACCAGGGAGAGGCAGGCAATCCTACTAAAAAATTGCCAAAACAAAAAAATCTCATGCTCTTATACAGACAGTGATTCACTGCATACAAGTTCTCCAAGTTCTCATAATAAACAATAATGATTCCTTCAGAAATAAGATGCAGCACCACGGGTCACATATAGCTCTTCCCAGACACACCTGGTGATTGCAGCTGTCTCTACGTTAGTAACTGTCTTTACCCCGAGGGAAAACCAAAGCTCCCCTACCCTTTTTGAAAGGAAGTAGTTTCATAATTGGAAACAAGTTAGTCTCCTACCCATGAAAAATAGGACTTTATCTACCTTACTGTATATATTTTTAAAAGATGGGCCCCAAGTTCTTATGAACACGAACACACACACACACACACACACACACACACACACACAAACACAGTCTCCGAAGCACAGTAGAGAATAGATAGGTCAGTGTTCTACCATAATTGAAGGAAATTAAGCCTGAACTTATTTTTTCACAGTTATCTCCCCTAAATGCTTCAGAATTTCAGGTAAAACAATGTTTCAATCTTACAGAAAATCTAGTTTTTCATAAAGATAGAAGACAACCCCAGAGACAAACATATTTATAATCTCTTTTATATATTTGAGCATTTACATGGTACTGTGACTAATCAAATAATAATATAAAACAATTTTATTTTGTATAACCAACAAAAGTCATGCTCAACCTAATCAGAATAGAAACAAACACTATAATAAGATGTAAAAATAAATAGTATAACTCCAAACCTGTTTAAATATGTGTACAAATTTAAGTATATAAATCTAAGTAAATTCTCGAACTATCAAAAATAAAATTCTCTTAACAGTACAGGAATATTTTTCTGTACTAAAGTAGTTGTCATTTAAGGATTCCCACCCATTTTCCTCCAGGGGCATTTAGCAATGCCTGGAGCATTTTTGGTTGTCACAACTGAAGTGGGAGTGGTATTACTGACATTTAATGGGTGAGGACAGGAATGCTGCTCAGTATCTACAATGCATAGGACACCCCTCACCACAAAACCACATCCAGTCTAAAATGAAAATAGTGCTGGGGTAAAAATCTGATGAATTGTAGTAAACATTGTCACAGTAGCTAATTAGCAAAATTCACACACTCCCACATTGAGATATCTAATGTGGTACTAAATCTACTGATCCTAAATAGGACTAAGGTTGATACTGATTCGCACAGAAGGAAGCACAGAACTTGTACAAATAGATCATTATTCTAAACCATAAGAAGCTTAAGAAGTGTCTTCATTATTGAATACCCTGGCATAAAATAAGTTGAAGTTGACAAGATAATAAAATAACGGGTAAAAGTTAGCCCTGAAGTCTTCTATCCTGATAGTTTATTTTGAAATTACTTTGTATCAAAAAAGAAAAATCGAGCCGGGCATGGTGGCGCACGCCTGTAATCCCAGCACCTGGGAGGCTGAGGCAGGAGGATCGCGAGTTCAAAGCCAGCCTCAGCAACTTAGCGAGGCCCTAAGCAACTCAGTGAGACCCTGTCTCTAAATAAAATACAAAATAGGGCTGGGGATGTGGCTCAGTGGTCCACTGCCCCTGGGTTCAATCCCCAGTACCAAAAAAAAAAAAAAAAGAAGAAAGAAAGAAAAATCAACGAAGTGTTTGGGTTTCCGAAGTTTAGCAGACTACATCTGACATGGACAGTGTTTCAAGTTTCCAACAAAACAATATACACACATTAATCACAGGATAGCTCCACTAACAGCTTGAAGCAAATGATAAATCTTGGCTACAGAAAATAAAATGTTTTAAAATCATAACATGAAAAAATAAAAGCTTAGATAATGTTTAAAGATAAAAATGTGAGATTTTCCTAAAGGCGCTATCTGGAAAAAATAAAGGAAAGTTTTGTGTTTTAGACAATGAAGGATTGTGTTTTAGACAATAAAGGTTTATATTATGGAAAAATAGGAACTTGTCACCAATACATACTTTATAAAAAATCCTTAAAACAGAAGAGTCAGCTTTAAAGGTTAATTAGGTATTAGTTTCATTGACCCAAATGTATGTCCAAAACATAAGACTCATTACCAGTAACAGAATGGGATTCACATACTTTCTTATACAATTAAAACAAAAGGCTCTGCATCCATGGTTTGAATGGTAAAGGTATAAACTTCTGATCAATGTAATTGTTCTACAGTAATTTATGGAGGATATTTAAATACTCATCCATTTATTTAACATTCTCCATTTCTGCTTAAAACTTTAAATTTTAACAAAATAGGTAAGACTATTTATTCATAAAATTACTTCATGCCTAGGGACCTGAAAGTCCCCTTGCTGTGATTATATTGTTTCAAAATCCATTACTTCTCAACACCTTCTCTGAAACAATTTTACTATGATTGCATTGTATCAAAAGCTGTATGTCTTATTCACCAAATAATAGAATTTTTTTTTATTTTGTTTTACTTTCTTGGCACTAGACAGAAGAAGCACCTTCACTTTGATTATACTTGAACAAGTCTGAATAGTCTGCTTCTCTTTCAGAGAAGTTTCCCTTTGTATTTGCCATTTCCAGGGTTCAGGGCTATTTGCAAACCACTTAAATTCCTATTCTGAATAAATAAACAGAAATTCTCATTATAAGGGAGGCTACCAAATCATAACAAATAGAACAAAAAGAAAAAGGCTTTGAAATATACTTCAGGTTTTGTGTCTATTGTATTCAAAATATTTTAAAATATGAAGCCATGTTTTAAGACAAAACAGAAAATGGATAATTTAATTTAAATCAAACAGACATCGGTATTTCTATATCTCATCCATGTATATAGGCTGTCCTGGAAATAAGTTAGGGAAAAATATCTACTTAACATCTCATAGCTAAAATATACTTTATAGGATATTTAAGATAACATACCCATGTCTTTCTGTAAGACCTAGGTTAAAACCAGGAATTAAATGCTTGTAATTTCCTCAACATAAAAGTAAACTTTGAATTACAGTAAAGCATTTCAGAAAACTTTAAAACTCACTGAACTTAACTAAATACACATAGAAGCATTCTTTTTTTCCATCCATTATCTGCCTTCTTTTATTCCCTTTCTTTCACTAAATCAGAGAACTTACAAACAAATGTTTTTTTCTCAATGATGTTGTTAATATATACTTCTGTAGTTTCCTTTTGCTCTGTAACAAATTTCCACAACCTTAGTAGCTTACAACAGCACATGCATATTATCTCAGAATTTTAGAGGTCAGAAGAGTTGGCGTGACCTGACTTTATTCCTTGCTCAGGGTATCTCATGAGGCTTCAATCAAGGGGTTGGTGAAGGCTATGATATAATCTCGATACTAGACTGGGGAAGGATCTAATTCCTAGTTCACTCCTGTGGATTTAGAAGCATTAATTTTCTTGCTGGCTGCTAGATAAAAGGTTTCAGTGCCTTTCTGATTTAGGGCCAGAGTCTGGTCTTAGTTTCTTGGCACGTGGTCTTTCGCATGGGCCAGTTCCCAGTGTGGATCCTGGCTTCATCTAAGCCCTCAAGGAAGAGAGTTCTAGAAAAGACAGAGCTCCAACATCATGTAACATAACCATGGGCATGACTTTCTATCATCACTGTACTCTAAAAGAAACAAGTCACAGATTCTGCCACGTGAAAAACAGGGTATTACAGAGGACATGAATAAGAGAGGGATGCATGAGGTACCACTTTAGAGTCTGTATTCAACAATTGCTAAAATATATTGACCACTTAAGGTTCCAGAAATTTCTAGTTGTCCCCAATTATTTCTTCTCTCTGTAGCACCAAAGCTAATGAAGCTTGTCTAAGTGTGTAACTTCTAGGAACTTCTGTAACTGTTGCATAATTTTTGTTTCCTTTATAGCTAATTATAATTAAGTGGTCAGTGGGATAAGAGAGAAGGTGCATCTTCTTCTTTCTTTCCACTTTTTGGAGTTAGATATGCTAGGGTCCTATATTTGGTTGTAAGGGCTTTATATAAACTATCATGTTTAATTATTTAATGGGTGGGAAATCTAGTTACTCTTATATTACAGATAAGGAAAATGAGACAAAAATAAGTGTAATGTTTCCTCCAGAGTCAAATAATATGTGCTGCTATCATAATGTGAACACAAGGAGAATAAATCCAGAGTTTACAGTTGTATCATTAGTTTTCATCTTCACAACTTCACAATTGGCCTTAGTCATCTAACTAAACAAAAACATTTTTAAACCTACACAAAATTGTTACAGCAACAAAGAAAAGTCATCTACATATCACGTAAAGGTTTTCCAAATACTCATTTTATTTCATCAGAGGGGATTCCCAATTTGAAAATGATGGGGAAAAATGATGTCAGGTAAACAAGCTAAAAATATTTTGCAGTTTTATAAATGTACTTTAAATGTAGAGATAAGGGAGAGTCATCTGAATAGTTCTTCACAGGGAGAGCAATCTATCTGTAAGAGCAAAGATGTAAAATTCAAATGTCTGTATATGAAAATAAATACCTTCTGTTGAATGTTCGTAGCATTTTATATTATTAATTAGAATAAATTAGGTTGAATAAATTAAACAACAAAACTAATGCCATTACCTAAAATGTAACCCTAAGCCTAACTATCTTTGTTTCTCTATCTCTTATGTGGTAGTTTACCCTTTGAATAGCTCAGAATGGGATTTGAATCTCATTTGGCTGATCCAGAGCTGAAACTTCTTACACAATGCTGCCTGGCTTCCTTCCACCTTCATCCTCTGATAATCTTTTATGAAATAGCTGAAACAAGAAGACAAAGTTTCCCTTTGCTTGACCTTGGATGGGAGCATGCGGGTTTCAATCAACCCAAATTCTTTGCCAATCTACCACATCCCCACAGGACATGAAAACATAGCAAGTATGGATTTGTGGGGTTACAAATGCATTTTAGTGAGTAGACATACTAACAATTACAAAATTCATAATAATGATAATTAGGCTGTTTATCAATTTAGGGAAATAATTGTAAAATTCTTTCTCACTGTACTAATTGCAAAAGTCACACTATTCTTCCATCTGTACCAATGGCTCTCTGAGGCAGTGACATTTTTAGAAAGACTCTATGACCCCACGTAAATGTTGATGTCTTTCGACGAAAATAGAAGAAAATGTTCAGAGTTTCACCTCAAAGTTTTGAAAAACATATTTAAATAACTAATAAAGTAATCGGTAAAGTGGGATAATTTGGTTATGTTAACAACATATAATCACAAAACTATTACATAGTATAATTTTCTAATTATCAGAAAAGTTGAGAGACAAAACCAAGTTGTTTGCTTAGAACATGAACTTTTTGATATATTTTAACATTAATCAAGCTGCCAGTATTATTTAAAATGACCTCTATTTCTAGGCTAATTACAATTTTTAATCTGTATTTTCCCCATTGCCATGTTGAGTGCTTTCTTAATTAAATTGTTTGTGTATCCATCTAAATGAAGTTCTATGCTTCACTACTTCAGGTACTATGTGACAATTAGATAACAAAGTATAACATTTCAAGACTTTATTTCATTATTTTTTTTTCATCTTATGTAGTAGCTCTGAATTTGAACTTACATTACATATATTAAATTTAGTTCATTTTCATCATGGGCATTTCCCTCAAAATTAATAATAATATTATGTTCTGCCATATATCATATATTTAGAAACTAATTTCTCATTGCAGTATAACTTATTATTCAATGAATATTTGGATGCTGCTTTGCTTTCCTCCATAAAGAGGCTTGAACCCCAAGCTGCCATCACCCACCACACATACATGCACACTCTCTTTCTCTCTGTCTGTCTGTCTGTCTCTCTCTCTCCCTCCCTCTCCCTCCCCCCCCCCCCCGCCTCCCCCCCACACACACTAGAAAACCCTGACATTTTATCTGAAAGTTCTAGAAACCGAAAACCTTACACATACTTGTTATGGCAAAAGTAATGGGCTCGTATCTTTTCACTTTTCCCTTCCTCCAACTTAGAACAAACCACCACTTTCTCTGAGCCTGATTTATTTAATTTACACAAGCAAAGGAATAGTAACTTTAGTATATCACATGGTTATGTTGAGGATCAGATGAGATGACAAATTTGTATTTTTTAAATGTAAACAAATATAAAAGGAGTCTATTTCATTTGATATTTTTTATGAAGAGGCATTTTAAACCAACGGAACAAAATTACAATGTATAATCTTCAGATTATAGTGGCAATGCCTAGGTCCAATGGTTATTTTTGAAATTCTGTGTCAACAACTATCCTCAAAGAGAATTTTCTTGTATCTCCCCTCCATTAAAATTCATAAAACATAAAATAATTATGGGCTACTAAGAAACAGTTGTTTTAGCTGGGCATGGTGGTTCCTACTTGTAATCCCAGGGACTCAGGAGACTGAGGTAGGAGGACTCCAAGTTCAAAGTCAGCCTTAGCACTTTAGCAAGATCCTAGGCAATTGAGCAAGACCTTGTCTCAAAAGAAAAAACATAAAGGGCTGGAGATGTAGCTCAGTGGTTAAGCACTCCTGGGTTCGATCGAAAAAGAAAAGAAAATGAAAGAAAAGAAACATTGTTCATTGGAATTCATAGATTTACATTCAATTCAATTTACCACTTCATCCTCTGGTAATCTTTTATGGTAGACTCAATAATGCCCCCCAAAGAAGCCTCTACTCTAATATGGGCTGCCTATAAATAGGTTAGGCAACAAGAGGCACTTCACAAATTTGATTAAGATTAAAGTTGTCTAGATGGTGAGATGATCCTGGATTGTATCATATGGGTCCTAAAAGTAAATGAGGAAAACTGATGAAAGAAGGAAAGATATAAAACTTGGGAGGAAAGAAACTCACTATTTCTGGCTTTGGGGATGAAGGAAAGAAACGAAGAAAAGAGGGCTGCCTCTTCAAATTAGGAAAGGCCTTTAGCTAACAGCCATCAAGAGAACAGGGACTTCATCCCCATGTCTAGAAATCACTGAATCCTACCAATAGCCTGACTGAGCAAGGAGACAGACCCTCTTCTAATTCTTCTAGAAAGGATCACTGCCATACTGACATCTTAATTTTAATCTGTTCAGAGGCAGGTTGGACTTCTCACCTACAAAACTGTAAGAGCATACATTTTTGCTGTTTAAGCAGCTGATTTTGTGATAGTGTATTATTGCAGCAAATGGAAACTAAAACAATCGTTGATATGTCAAGGAACATCTCTCAAAAGCCAAAAAGAATGGTGGTTTGCTGATAAAGTTCAACTATACAAAAACACTTCCACATACTCTTAAATTCAAGTGTAGTATTTATAGGCTACAGCATGTTTTGATAATTCACTTCGAGCATATCCTTTGCCAAAAAATCCCCAAGTAATCCCTCCAGTATTCTGTGCCTCAGTGTGTGCCACACATACTACTCTGAGAGATCTTGTGACACTGCATTTAAATTCATGTTTACATGTTTTCTTTCCCATTAAAAATTAATTTTGCCAGGATCAGATTATGGTTGCTATTATTCAAGTTTCCTTTTCCTGTGTGTCTAAAACTGTATTAGTTAAATGAAGAAATGAAAATGAACTGTGCTTTCCTAACCAAAATATTAGAGAAGTAAAAATAATTCTTTATTTTTTATCTTTTTATAATGTGTGTCTTTTTTTCTAATTTTGCTTGCAAACAGTAGTCCTATCTCTACAGAAATTGTTTCTTCTATCCTGTTAGCTAGATCTATCATATTTTGATGAGATATAGTGAAAAGAACTTTGAAAGAATGTGGACTTAATAAGTTACAATCCTTAGCAATGAAACTGTGATGCAGTCATAAAAAACAAAAACAAAAACAAAACAAAACAAAACAAAAAAAACTGAGCAAAATCTGCCACTGAAACTTTGGAGAAAAGAGAACACTATTGGTAGCAGACCAGTCTTTAAGGAAAAAAAAATATGACAAAAGTTTAAGTGTGATTTTTCAAATTCTCAGTTGTACATAATCATAGTTTGCATTCAATTACACTAAGCAATGAACCCTATCTTTTACTTGTTTTGTTTCACCTTTAACAAGGACAGAGCTTGACAGTTTTGTTTCAGTGAAGATTCAAACATCATTTAGAGTGTTCTAATTTGATGACCAACTACTTCACAATTTGTAGATTTTAAGATTCTGAATCATTTTAGAATTTGAATTCAAATGGAAGATAATTCACTTGAGTCCCTTTCTGCTTTCAACACCAGGGAGACACTATTCTCATTTATTTCTAATGCTTACACGTATATGTACATCTCCAGGAGATGGCCATTTTCAAATGAAGTCAGACCAGATAAATAAATTTAAAAATGCTAAAATCTAAAATTCCTTGTAAATCACCCCCACCTACTGGTACTGGGTATAGGATCCTTTGTGTGTTTTCAGGGCTTTAACACTCACTTAACTGATGTCAAAAGATTTACCTTAAGAAATACTAAGGAAACAATTGGGAAATCCTTAAAATTTATTCTTTGTTCCCTGGTTCTTGAGTCGTCAAGTAGAAGTTGAGTCTTCTTTCCATATCTAGTCTTTAACAACTTTCTGTCTTTTCCTTTCCCCTTCAAACAAAATGAGTAGGGATATTTCATTGACACATGCTTTTTAAGGGACTACATTTTATAAATATATGTTAGTCATCGATACCCATTAATAACACAAACACACATTATTTGACTTTATTTTAAGAATGAAAGAATTTTGATTCAATTATGAAATAAGTTTCAGGTGTTTAAAGGCAAGCATAAAGTGAGCTGAGGAAAACCAAGTCATACTCAAAAATCCATCTAGGAATATAGAAAAATTTCTCTGATAATATTGTCTTAACTTTTTCTTCTTTGTCATTCTCTCTCTCTCTCTCTGTCTCTCTCTCTCTCTCTCTTTACAGTATTGGAGATTTAGGGATTTAACCCAGGGTCTCACACATGCTAGGCAAGGCAAGTGATCTTCAACCCCTTTTATTTTATTTTGGGACACAGTCTCACGAAGTTGCCCAACCTGTCCTTGAACTTGCAATCCTCCTTCCTCAGCCTCCTGAGCATACAGGATAACAGGCATGTGCCATTATGCCCATCTGTCTTAAATTTCTGAGGAAACTGAAAATAAATTTCAAATATTGACAAGCCAGCAAAAAGCGATTTGAAGACAATAAAGAAGTACTCAAAAATTCATCATGAGTTATACAAAATTGATCACGTTTGCTTAAATATTTTTGAGAATAGGTAATGGTGAGCGAACTGGACAATATGACTCAGTTATTTTTCTTCTTAGAGATGTTAATTTCTTTCATTAAATTGATATAGTAGCTAGTGTCATCTCCTTTCAATACACTAGAATTATACATTTTGAGATATGTGGTGATTTTTTTTTAAGTACATGGTGGCTTGAATAATGGGTTCCCAAAGATATCCAACTAGTAAATAGAATAATGACCCTTCATAAGATGTTCACAATTTAATCCCTGAGTTTGTAAATGTGATAAGGCTATCACCCTATTTTATCTGACTTGGCCTAATATAATCCAAGAGAAAGGTTGAGGGTCAGAGTGAAGAGAATGCATTATGACAATGGAAGAAGAGGTTGGACTAAGGTGAATACACACCAAGGGAAGCCAGGAGGCTTCTCAGAACCTGTAGAAGAAACTAGCCCTGTAAGACTAATTTCAAGCTTCTGACTGTCAGGACTATGGGAAGATAAATGTTTTATTTAAAACCACGAAGCCAGTAAGTGTGTGGCAACTAGTTCCAACAGCAATATAAAATGAATAGATCATATTTTGGATTGTGGTTAGTAGTGGTAAGTATGACACTGTGGTTATTGCATGCTTTCCACAGCATTGCTAAAATGTTCTGAAAGGACAAATGAATGCAACTCCAGTAACTTTAATCAGAAGGTCAATGACTGTGTGACAACCCAAGTATTGTCATAAAGGCAGAGTTATATTTAAATTCAAGGACATATAAGAGAAGCTTTTAAATAGGGAATATATGATATTACATTCTCAAAATTGTGCTCCTATGACAAATAAAAAAAGTAAGTAACAAGACACAAAGGAGATCCAAAAACTGCTCAATAAATACCTAAAGAAACAGTAAGCAATATGCATTACCTGTCAAGAACACATACAGTTTGATATCAATTTTAGTGAAATATTCTGGTTATTTTTCCATAAGTTCTACCCGTCCCTTTATTGAACTGCATTACCTCCAAACGCTAATGAATGTTCTAGTATAAAATAGAGTGAGTTAATAAATGTTATACTAGTCGATGATCTCAATGCCGAAATATTTTTCTTTTGTGTTTTATTCTAAAGAGAGAAGGGTAATATCAGAGTCAATATCAAAGAATATCACCAAATAAATCATGTTTCCATATTCATCCTGCATTGAATATGGGAACAGAAGTAATAATTCAGTTTAAGTTCCCGTATTAAAGTTCTAAGATGCTGTAGTTGTTTTACTTCTCTACTTTTGCCTTCTCTTCCTGCTCTTTCTTCTCCTTCTTCTTCTTTTCTTTTGAAGCTCTGATTTACCATATAAGAAGTCTGACTATTCTTTATGAGGAAGTCCAAACAACTGATGTAAAAATGTACTGTTGAAAAGCAAACTGAGAGGATCAGTCAGTGCTCGACAGAAGAAATTCCACAGGTAGCATTTGCTTCTCCATAATGCAATGTTAATCTCCATTTCCAGGAGTAAAATGAGAAAGAACCCTTTGTTAAACTTTTATGTCCAATGTTAAGGCCATACTTATCTAGCCCAATATATGACAGCTCATTTTGAGCTGCTGCCATTCTCTTTAGAGATTTCTTACCTTTCTTCGTTGATCCATTGGTTGTTTGGGTGTATGTTTGATTCTCATGTATTTGTAAGTTTCCCAAAATCTTGATTATTGATTTTTATGTTTGTACTATGGTAGTTGGAAAAGACACATGATACTATTTCAGTTTTAAATTTGTTTACTGCTTTTGTTGCCTAGCACATATTCTAACCTAGAGAACGTTCCAAGTGTACTTGAGAAAAAGGTATACTAGCTGCTGTTGGAAGTATGTTATGTAAATATCACTTTGGTCCATTTGGCTTGGAGTGAAGTTTAAGTCATGTTTCCTATGTGTATGGAATGCCCATTGTAGTAGTGGAAGTCCACCACTAGTATTGTAGTGTGACTGTGACTTATCTCTCTATTCAGACCTATTCACGTTTGCTTTATATATTTGTTTCAATTTTGTGTGCACATATATTTACAGTAGTTAAAGCCACTTGCTGAATTGATCTCTTTTCATTACAGAATGACCTTTTTATTTCCCCCACAGTTTCTGACTTGAAGTCTTTTTTATTTGATGTCGGTATATCTAGTCCTTCTCTTTTTTTGGTTTCTATTTGCTTGGAGTATTTTTCCTTTCCTTTCAGTGTATTTATCCCCTTCGGGTTGAAGTTAAGTCTTTCACAGACAGAAAGTTAAGTCTTTCACAGACAAATAATTAGGTCTAGTGTCTTTGTGTTCATTGAATCACTGTGTCTTTTTTTTTGGAGAATTTAACCATTTATATTCAAGGTAATTATTGCTAAGTCATATTGTTAATTGTCTTGGAGTTCCTTGGTTCTGTTCTTCCTCTTTTGCTGTCTCTTTTTGTGCTTAAGTGGTTTTCTCTAATGTGACTCTCTGTTTCTTTGCTTTTAATTGTTGTGTATCTACTGCTAGTTATTACTTTATAGTTATCTTGAGACTTACAACAATCATCTTATGGTTACAATATGTTTTTAAGCTGATAACAATTTAGCTTTGATCTCATCCATATAAATCACAATTTGATAATTTTAATTCACCCAACATTTTGAATTTTATGTTATTTTCTGTAGCTCTTTATATTGATTATTTCCTAACAAATCATTGTGACCTTTATCATTTTCATAGCTTTGGCTTTTTACCTTCATTCTAAAGATAGAAGTGATTTATACACCACCATTTCAGAGTCATGGCTTTCTGGATTTGACTGGGTATTTATGTTTCCAAAACTGACTTATATTCACATATTGTTATGTTACTAATTAGCATAATTTTCTTTCAGCTTGAAGATGTCCTTTAAACATTTCTTGTAAAACAGGTGTGGTGAGTGATATACTTCCTCAACTTTGTCTTGTAAAGCCTTTATTTTCTACCTAATTCCTGAAGGATTGCTTTGTCAAGTAGCATTCTTGGCTGGCAGGTTTTTTCCTTCACCCCTTTGTATCATTCCATTATCCCTTGGTCTATAAGGTTTCTGCTGAAAAAACTCCTGCAAGCCTTATTAGAACTCCCATATATGTTACTTTCTTCTTTCATCTTGCTACTTTAACAACCCTTATTTTCTCTTTCATTTTGTGTATGTGTGTGTGTGTATGACATTTTGATTATGTGTCTTGTATACATTGAATATCTTTAGAGATTTTTGACTCTCCTGTACCTGGAAATGCATCTTCCCTAGGTTTTACAATTTTCCTGCTAGTATTTCCTTAAATAGTCTTTCTATTCCTGTACTTTTCTTTTCCTTCTTGCATTGCTATGACTCAAATATGTCTTTTGGTGATATCACATAAATCCCATAAATTTTCCCCGTTCCATGTTATGTTTTTCTCCTCTGACTGTATATTTTCAGATAACTTGTTTTTCAGTACACAAATTGTCTCTTTCCCCTGATTCTGTTGTTAATTTTTTAAAAATCTGTTTCTCATTTTACCAATTGAATTTTTAAGCCTTCAGATTTCTGTTTAAATTAAAAAAAATTATTTCAATCTCTTCACTGAATTTCTATTTGTGGTCATTTATTATTTTCCTGGCTTCATTGAATTGCCTATTTGAACTTTCTTGAATTTTACTGAGGTTATTTAAAACAGGAATTTCATGCATGTATGATTGCTTTTAGGGTTGATGTTCTGTTTTTTCTTCTTGTGAGGTCATGTTTTCCATATTGTTCTCAATCATTATGGCCTTACATTGTTTCTAGATTTGGAGAAGCACTTATTATAACAATCTTGAAAAAACTAGCTTTTTGTTTGAGAGAGCCCCTCACCAATCATTTCTTCCAGAAATTCTGGGCAGGCTATCTATGGTGGTCCTTAGGTGGGTTGCTGCTGGAATCTTTGAGTTGGCTGACGTGTTGTCTGGGGTCACAAGTAGGTGGTCCTGGGGCCTGGTTTCACTGTGGTAATCCTGTTGACTTGATCTTATGGGGTGATTTGTATCCTGTATCTTTAATCTGATCCCTAAATCAACAGGAGCTAGACTGATGCTGGGGCTTTGATACTGAATATTAAGGGGACCACCAGGCACTGGGATGGGCCCTATGTCCTCTAGGAAAGATTAACTCTATGAGTGTAAGCCCTGGTCCTGAGTCCAAGCTGTCTGATCAGGAGTCTGGATATTCCTATACTCTGGGTAAACTTGAACATAGTACTTGCTGGAACAGGCCTAGACCCTGGCACTGGATCCTGAGGCCACTGAGATAAACCTGGAAACTGGGCTTCATGATGTGCAGGCATAGAATCTGTGTTTGAATGGACTAATTTAAAGCCTGGTATTCCAGATTCTGGTCTGGTACCTGGGTCACAATGATTGGCCTGAATTCTGGTCTATAATGGCTGGTATAAAGGATCAGTATATGGGCCCTGTCATAGAGGTTAAATCTGTAAGAATTGGTCTGAATTCTGGGATCTCAGAGGCAAGTGTATAGGATAGATTCTATATAGGGACTCTCTGGATACTAAGCAGGCCTGAAATCAGTGTTCTAGGTGTGAGCTTTGTAATTGAGGCTAAATGTGCTAGTTTCATACTAACATAGTCTGGGGCTATTTGAAAGAACCTGTGTCTTGTCTGCCTGAAACCTGGGTGAGGTTAGAACCTAGAGCCACAGTGGTTGGCTATGAGTTGGGAAGGACTAGAGTCTATACCCACATAGACTGGCCTGATAATTATAGCTCTGGAGTCTGGCCTAATGCTAGAATAGGCTTGAAATCTGGGGCTGAGGGAGGCAGTCTGTTTCTGGGGTAGTCTGGACCTCATGGCCAATGGAGATGGCATGAACCTGGTATTTATCTTCCTAATGAAAAAACATGCTTTTTTTTTTTTTTTCTAGATTCAAACTTCTAAGCTACAACTTAATTCTGAGTAAAAGTTCCATTACTTTCCATCTTTTGTCCTAAAGTACTTTCTTAACATGTATGGGATTTGTTTCCTTTCTAGAAAATAGTCCTAGAATGTATCCTAGATCTACACATTATTCATGCAACAAAGTTATTAAATGCTATCTTATTCTAGTTCTTATATTTAGAGCTAAATAAATGAATATAGAATAAATTTATGCCATTAGAGAATGTATAGATATTGTCCTTAAAACAACAGAAAAATTTTAAATCATGGTACTATAACAGGAATCATAATAGAAAAGATAAGGAAATAAAAAGTCAAAAAGGGTTCTTAATACAAATGAGAATGCTAAGCAGGCATGAATGAGTCCTAAGTAATGAATAGGTATGTGAAGAGAGAGAGGAAGGAATAGAGAAAATAGTAAACAAGAAAAACAATGTAACAAACTTAGACTCATTTTCAAGCAATATGATCACCATGAGCCTATTTGCTATGCATTGCTACATAATAAAGCACCCTTCTCAGTGGCTCAGTTTTACACAAGTTAATTTCTTCTCACATTGTTATGTTTTTTTCTAACCTCAACTGTGCAGGTCCTGATGAACATCTTGCATATTATCATTGTCCAGTGGTGGCTGGTGCTAGTACCATCTGATGGACCAATTTTACTAGACATTCAAGATAGGTTTTTACTTACATACACAGTCATTCAACCAGAATGGCTTTTTTCTTTGGCTGTGATAATCATGATGCTGTGAGGGATGTACTTCTGTATCTGTTCTGTATCTTTATATCATTAAAAGTTTCCTCATATCTGATGAAGGCCCTTTCTCCATCTTTTGTTGCTCTCATTGCCCTGCAAACATTACAATTGCTACATGATGAGTTACTGGGAATCTCTTTTTATTCCAATATAAACCTATGGGACCACACTTGTATATGTGGTCTGTTTTTGACTGAAAGATTACTATGTATTAGATAACTCTGTGTGTGTGTGTACATGTGTCGACCTTGTTCCAAAACTTTTCATACAGCCTATCCATATTGCATTAATTTAACCCATTATTACTTCTCCATAATATGATACCCCCAAAGAAAATTGTTTATTTGGGGATATAATTGATATAAGACCAAATAAAAGTCACTCAGATGATAACATTGCTGAGAATATTGGCACAGCCAAAACAATGATATTGATTAACTTTTCAAAATTGAATCAAATTCAGCCTCTTGGCATTTCCAATTGTTTGATGTTTGTCTATGTACTTGGTTTAAACTCTTCTCTTTGGGTCTTTAAACCATCTTGACAGACTGTCTTTTTCTTTTTTCAACTTTATCAACGTTCAGATGAAGTAGAGGCAAGTTGATTTTACTTTCTTCATTATATAATTGATGATTGAACATAACAATCCGTTGAATCTCAAATACCACCATTGTAAATATTATTGCATTTTATAGAATGATGACTTTGCTGTAGTTCCCTTAGAATTTCATGATCTTTAAATTTTGAAGACGGAAGTTAGCTTAGACCTTATTCCTTGTGTCTTTGAAGAGTTGTAATTACCCTAATTATCTGCTCCAGTGCAATGTTAAAATGTTTTAATACTCCACTTTATCTCCTGAGGAATGTACTTAGTTTCTAAGAAGTTGCCATCTGTTTTTTATTTGAACACTCACCATAGGTTAAAAATCCACTTGTGTGTTCAGTGCTATCAACATCATCCATCAAGAACTTCCTATTTCAAGGGCAGATACTCTGCAAATATCAGTAGGAGGCATAACAGCAAGAGCCCCAGTGCAGAGAAGAACCCAGATTCATAACATTTCCTCTCTCTTCCTCGGAATGATAGACTGTTTTCATTCTTCTTCTTTTTTTAACTCTGTCCTTCCTCTTTTGACAATGAATGTTTTGTAATACTTATCAGTCCCAGAATTATCTTTGCAAGTCTCCTTAACTCCCTCCAGATCTCTTTGTCAAGATACATATGTTAACAAAGGATTATGCAAAGGTTGGAATTTCAGAAAGGGAGGAAAGTGAATGAAACAGAGATGGAATACCACAATGGTATCTGATGAGATTAGTCAAACTTTAACCTAGATGGAATGTTGTGGTTTGTACATGAGGTGTCCTCCAAAAACTCATATAAGAGGCAATGCAAACATGTTCAGAGGTGAGATGATTAGATTATAAGAGGTATAGCCTGATCAGTGGATTAATGGACTGATATGGATTCACTGGGTAGTAACTGTAGGTAGGTAGGTTGTGCCTGGAGGAAGTAGGTCACTGGGGGTTTATATTTTTTCTCTGATGAGTTGGATTCTCTCTCTGTTTCCTGTTGTCATACCCTGAGCTGCTTTCCTCTGCCATGCCCTTCTGCCATGATGTTCTGCCTCATTTGGACAATGGACTGAATCATTGAGCCAAAATCAAATTTTCTTTTTCATGTTGTTCATGTCAGGTCTTTTGATCACGGCAATGCAAAGCTAACTAAAATAGCATCATGTTCGGATTCATTTGAAACAGAGTCAAAGACATCTAAATTTGATTTAAAATAAGTTATACAGATAATATCAATTGAAGTACCAATTTAGATGCTTTATAGTATTGTAAACTTCCAATTCTAATTGGATAGTTTTTAAAAAGGAAAATCATTCGTTTTCAAAAAAAAATTTGTAAATTTGTAGTTTGTATGCATTATTTCCCTGTGTCAAAAATTCATTTGAGAATCAAATGAAGGCTTTAAGATCTGTTCTCATAGGTAGAAATTAATCTTCATCCAACATTTTATTCTTAACTCTAGGAAATAAATGGGCTGCTTGAAATGTAGTCCCATCTTGACCTGTCACCCAAACTTGTGTTTTAATAGAAGTGCAAAATTAAGAAGCAGCAAATAAAATTTCTGAATAGCAGATAAAACTTAATTAAAAGTGTAAGACTGTAATTTTAGAACAATAAATGCACTCCTTGCTGCTATCACAAGGAAAAACACACATTGTCCTCTTCACAATCAAGGCTAGTGCCTGCTTTAAGGAAAGTGATCCTGGAATGTCTAACAGTGAATTCCAATTTATATCTCAGGAACTGAGTTAGAGAGAACAGGGAAATCTGCTAAAATGGGTGCTAGAATTTGTAGAATGATGATAATGTTCTATTTCCTACATGTTTCATCTCACATTAAAATAAATAGGTAACAAAACATAAAAGTTGAATTGCTAGATTAAGAAAAGTAGTTATTGATAGGAACATATAGGCATTTGCATAAAATATTTTAAGTTCTTTAATTTTTTAAAGAATCAGATTTATTGAGGTATGATCCATATATGGTTAAAAAATGCCTTTTGAAGCATGTAGTTCTCTGAATTTTTATTTTTAAAGATCTGGATGGGCTTCCTTTGGGAGGGGGGTTCTGTGTAACATGTTCACAAGCATCTATATGATATACTTTGATGGTTTCCATCCTCCCTCTTACCCTTTCTTATCGCCCCCAGTGGTTTTACTCTTATCAACAAAAAAAAGACTTGGGATTTTTTTTTTTAATTTAGGCAATAATTCTCTTTTGGGAGATTCTTTTCAATGTCTGCAGTATTCTTCAACCTCCAAATGCATCTTCAGCATTTTATAACCCTCTGCGTTTTGAGGTTGCAGAATTCAAAATCCTAAAGATGGTGGAACCAGCAGCACAGACAGCCTGTTAAGCCTGCTGCCCTCTGCTATGTTGGTCCTGCTGGTTCTGCCCAGTCCCCTTTCAGGCAGCTCCATGGAGTGAAGATGTTACCCTACTACATTCATTTTTCTAATCTCTTCGTCTGCAGATACAGATTTGCAAATATTCTCCTACCATATTTGGCATAGAAAATCTATACTTGATACATGCAATACTGGAGTTTAAAAGAGATACTATTTTAGTATCATCTACCACACATCAGGCACAAATCTAAATGCTGCGAGTCCATCAAACTACAAAAGGATAAAAATAAATAAATAAAAGAATGAAATAAATACATAGAAGAATCCCAGCCCTGAAGAGCTTATAATATAGATGTAACAGATGGTAGCAATAAGTCTCTTGGAAAAACTAAATGGAAAGCATCACAGAGTTTGAACTTGTCTTTCTTAATTGTATCCTCTCAGACATATAATTATATTACTTGGGAAATATTAAGGATATTTTGTGAGTTTATAAATTGATTGTTTTATTTTTGAAGTATCTTTTTCATCATTTCATCAATTTGATAATTCATGTATGTGCTCTTTTTCTTAGTTTATTTGTGCTGCTATGATAGAAAAGGCTAGGTATTTTATAAACAACAGAAATGAGTGCAAAAGGCTGGGAAGTTCAAGGTCAAAGTGACAGCAGATCTGGCATTTGGACTGGGGCCAGTCTTCACCTTCAATATGACTTCTTGTTGCTGCATACTCCCTAGGTGATAGGTGCTGTGTCCTTAAGTGGTGAAAGAACAAAAGATCAAAGAAGGACTAATTGCTTAGAGGTTGATCCATGCACTGATCCATGCATGAAGGTGTTGTCTCTATGTCTTCATCATTTTCCTGAAGTCTGTATTTAACACCATGCCATGGGATCAAGTTTCAACACAGGAATTTGGGGGTCAAGGAGGAACGGGGGACACATTCAAGCATAACACTCTGACAATAAACTAATTCATTGGGTCAAAGAGGGCTAAAGATCACAACAAAAATAACCACAAAACAATGGCAAGAATGAGATATCTTATTTCTTATGCAAACATCACAAACTATCTTGACACGTTTAAAGTTAAATGAGCATATTTCATTTTGGAACTAATTGTACTTAATACTAAGTGCTACACCATTTAATTTCCTTCAGTACATTTTCATCCACTTCAATATGAATTAGGAATCTCCTGCCCTGCCATCTTTTTCCTGTCTTATTGTCCTATAATACATTCAGTTCACAAAAAGTCTTTTATTCTTTGGAACAAAATAATAAATCTATTTATGTCAACCTGGAGTCATTGATGTTTGTATTTTCTGCCTCACTACAGACATTTGGTACACTGTAAAACATAACTTCTTTACCTATTTTCATACTCATACTCAAGAATAAAACCATAGCATTCATCAATACAGACTTAAAGACCAGGTGCACTGAGGCATAATTGGCATGTAAGAAAGTGCACATACTTATTTATTTATTTTACAAGTGTAAAGTGCACACATTTAAAGGAGCACAATTGGTAAGTTTTCTCACACACACACACACACACACACACACACACACACTCATGAAACCATTGTACTCATCATAATAGTAAGATGCAATTTATCCCCTAAAGTTTCCTTAGAAATTACTTTCAATGATTTTCTGTCACCATATTCCCATCTTGGTACTGACTGCCTTTGTCACAATGTATTAATTTGCCTTTCAATAATTTTAAACAAATAGAATAGTAAATTATGCCCCCTCATTTGTCTGACTTCTTTTACACAGTATATCTTGAAATGCATCTGTGTTATTGAGATTTATCCATGAACATCTATGTTCATTAATAATTTTTATTACTTAGTAGTATTTCAGTACACTATTTACACTGTTTGTCCATTAACATATTAATGGATGCTCAGTTACTCCCAGTCTCAGATTATTTCAAATAGTGCTGCTTTGAACATTTGTGAACAAATCTTTGTATGAACACATGCTTTCAATTCTTTTGAGTATACCTATTGGTGTAATGATTAGATCACATGATAAGTTACATTTTTAAGAAAATATCAAAATATTTCTCTGAAGTGATTTTTCATTTTACATTCTGACCAGAAATGTATAAAGGATATGCTCACTCCAAATCTTTAACTACATTTAGTATTTAATTTACTATTCATATAGGTGTATAAAAAATCAAATTACTATTTAATTGCATATTCCCATTGACAAATGATGACATCTTTTCACGCAACTATTTACCAATTTATTTTATGTGCCTATTTGCTATTTTCTCTTTGAGCAAATACGTTTGCATCTTCTGCACATTTTTGACTCTTTTTATGACCAAGGTTTGAGAGTGACTTATACATTTATTTTTTACTTTTTAATTTATTTAATTTTGATTCATTGAACACAAATGGAGTACAGCTATTGTTTCTCTGGTTGTACACAAAGTAGAGTCACACCATCTGTGCATTTATACATGTACACAGGGCAATGATGTCTGTCTCATTCTGTTATTATTCTTGCACCCCCACCCCAAACCCCACCCCTCCCTTCCCTCTATGCTATCTATCCTTCCTGCATACTTGCCACCCTTCCACTCCTCATTATGCATCATCATTCACTTATCAGAGAGACAATTTGGCCTTTGATTTTTTGGGATTGGCTAATCTCACTTAGCATAATAGTCTCCAACATCATCCATTTACTTACAAATGCCATAATTTTATTCTTCTTTATGGCTGAGTAATATTCCATTGTGTACATATACCACAGATTCTTTAACCATTTGTCTATTGAAGGGCATCTAGGTTGGTTCCACAGTCTAGCTATTGTGAATTGAGCAGCTATTAACATTGATGTGGCTGCATCAATGTAGTAATCTGATTTTAAGTCCTTTGGGTATAGGCCAAGGAGTGGGATAGCTGGGTCAAATAGTGGATCCATTCCAAGTTTTCTAAGGAATCTCCACACTGCTTTCCAGAGGGGCTGCACCAACTTACAATCCCACCAGCAATGTATGAGTGTACCCTTTTCCCCACATCCTCGCCAACACCTGTTGTTGCCTGTATTCTTAATAAAAGACATTCTAATTGGGGTAAGATGAAATCTTAAGGTGGTTTTGATTTGCATTTCTCTTATAACGAGTGATGTTGAACATTTTTTCATAAATCTGTTGATTGCTTGTAGATCTTC
>JAJEJO010002617.1:102912-121826 GCA_020662805.1 Glaucomys volans
AAGAAAAGAAAAGAAAAGAAAAGAAAAGAAAAGAAAAGAAAAGAAAAAGAAAAGAAAAGAATTCTAAAACATTAAAACTCACGAAAAGAGAGAGTAGAATGGTAAATACAGAGACTTGCATCAAGGGAAATAGAGATGATAGTCAAGTGGTATAAAACCTGCTAGGAGGAAATTTTGGGGAGTAGAGGGGAACAAAGGATTGAACCCAAGGGCACTTAACCCCTGAGCCACATCCCCAGCCATTTTATGTTTTATTTAGAGACTTTCTGAGTTACTTAGGGCCTTGCTAAATGGCCAAGGTGGGCTTTGAATTCCAGATGCTCCTGTATCAACCTTCTAAGCCACTGGGATTACAGGTGTGCTGTCACTGCACTCAACAGGAGATACATTTTTTGAGATCTATAACACAACATGGTAAATATAGTTAATAGTAGTGTATTGCATATTTAAAAATTTCTAAGAGATCAATTACAAATGTTCTCCCCACAAAACTGGTATGTGTTGTTGATGAATAAATTAATTAGCTTGATTTAGTTAATCCATAGTATCTTCATAAATCATAACATCAGTTTACACCACACAAGTTTATATGGTTGGAAACTGTCAATTTACAATAAAGTAAAAATTATAAAATATTTATGTTAACCAAGGAATGGCATGGGTTAAGTCTTGCTCTTTCATAAAAGGCATGGGAATATTCTTATCAAACTAAAATAAACAATCAGGACAATCTCGATCCATAACATAAATATTTATTCATTGTAAATGCCCTTGGAAAAGATGACTAATGGCATATTACTACTGTGAACTTTATGTGTTTAGATATGAGGCTTTTCTTGCACTGGAAGACTAGAAGAGATCAAAGGAATGCCTTCAATGGGTTAAAGAAATGAGAAATCAAAATCAGGCCAACATTGTAGCTCAGTGGCAGAGCACTTGCCTAGCATGCAAAGTCCTGGGGTCTCTCGCCAGTACCTCCAAAAAGAACAAAAATGTTGGTTACAGTTGTTAGGAAATGAATGCATTGGGGAACTGAATTCTATGTGATTCTCACCGAAAAGTTTTGAACATTGTAGGCCCAAACTATTGAAAAGGACTTTATCTTTTAGTGGTTCTCTCTCTCTCTCTCTCTCTTTTTAAATATGAGCATGCCAGTTGAAGCAGGGAGGAGTGAGGTAGATAGCACCTGTCATGGAAAGTCTATACTTTAAACTAATGGAATTGAGAGGAAAGAAGAGAAAATTGATGGATTAACAACTAGTGTTCACAACTAGAAGGTTTGTTATATAAAATTGGTGGAATTCCAATGTTGTCTGCTACTCTTAAAATTAAATCCAGCATGTGGTCACTTTTTAGCTCCCTTATTGCAATCATTTTGTCAAGACATTGCTCACCAAGATTACAATAAATCTTATGCAGCCTACTTCTCTTTCACTTCTTATGATCACTTACTGCATGCATTTAGAAGTTTGTCTAGACTAATACTCTTAAAAAACACAAGTGAGATCACATTACTCCTCTGAGGAGCATCTTTTACTGCCTTGCCACCTGACACAAAGTGGAGGCCAAACCCTGCCATGATTTACTGGGCTCCCTGTGATCTGGTGGCACCTACCTATACAGTTTAATCTGCACTCTTCTCATCACTACTCACTTAGATCCACCATCACAAAGCAGTTCTTGCCTTATGGTAGGAGCACAATAAATAATTATTGAGTTACTGAAGACTTTATGGCCTACAGTCTTTTAAAGGTATAACAAATTGGTTTCTTTACAAGTTAGATCAGCAAGAATGTAATTGCCAGTAATACCACTGAAGCACGAGAAAAGTGATTGACCTCCCCAGGTAAACGGATGGAGCTGGAGAATGTCGTGCTAAGTGAAATAAGCCAATCCCAAAAAACCAAAGGCTGAATGATTTCTCTGATATGATACATAATGGGGATGGGGGGAGGTAAGGGAAAAATGGAAGAAGGATGGATTGTGTACACTGAAATGAGGGGTTGGGGGGGAGGAGTAGGAAAGATAATAGAATGAGACAAACATCATTACCTTATGTACGTGTATGAATATGCAAATGATAAGATTCTACTTCGTGTACAGCCAGAAAAATGATAATTGATAATTGTACTCCATTTATGTATAATGAATCAAAATTTAAAAAAAGAAGTCTAAATGCATGGTGATTCTAGACTTGTTTTACTTTATGACATACCAATGCCCTCGAGAACCTAAACTTTTCCTGTCGCTCCACTTTGCCATCATTTGCTCTTTGATGTTTTTCTCTTACCCTTGTTCTTATCCCCAGATTGTTGCTTTGACAACAGATCTGTCTAGGGGCTTCACATGAACTATTTGTTATTGCAATTAATTAATTAATTAATTTCTTCTTCTCATTTTATTTAAGATAAGAAAACCTTTCCCTGAGTTTGACAGGTGGATTTTATTTTCACATTTCATTCGCTAAAAATTAGTCAAGTGTCTTTCTCTACCTAAACCAATCACTGGCAAAGAAATAACATATCCATGATAACTCAATTCAATCATATCTGCATTTCAGAATCACGTGGCACTTGGTAGCTTTTTTTCAGCTACAGAGTCTTGTGACCAAGCTTAAAATTATAACATCATGCAAGAGCTCAAGCATTATTAATTTTTAAAACCTCTCAAGCCCACCCAGGTCATTACAATTTGTGTTCAGGCTTGGAAAATGATGATCTATCTCTAAACTCTGCTGCAGATGGGCATAAAGGAAACTGTCACAGATTACAGGCAAACATCCAATAAAATGTAGGTTCTGCTGGAATGAGAAGACTGTGTCTGAGGAAGGATGAAATGAATAAGCAATTGAAACGTTTGTTACAGAGTATAAATTTTTGTCCTTATAAAATTGTACTATAAAATAAAAATTAGAAATAGAGTTTTGTTTCTTTTTTACTACTAATAATTTGGGAATTTTGCTTGATCCAAATTAACAATTTTATTGCATATTGAAATATTAACAGATGCTACAGTGTGCCAAAGTTATCAAAGAAAGAGACTTCTGGTCTTCAGAAAACCTTCCAAACAGCCTTGGAAGTTCCAGGACATTCTTAGCACACTGAGAGCGATCCTGCTCCATTACACTTTGACACTTTGGTACCAATGATAACCAATTATCTTAACTTTCATTGTTTCCCTTCTGTGTGACTGACCTTTAGAAAGCCCAGGGAAGTAGTTAACCTCACCATACCTCTCATGGATGAAGGCTTCCTTTAATCTTACTTTCAATAGACTTTTTGTTGCAGACTCTTTAAGCAGCAGGTTCATTACAGAGGTTCCTAAAGGCAGTTAGTCTAAATTGCAAAAATAATTTTTATTTCTGAGTGATGTAGATGAATATCAATTATAAAATATATCAGTGTTTTCCTAAGCAGTGCTCCCAAGAAATTCTGGGGAAATTTTAAGAGGGACATTGATAATATTTCTTGGCTACTAACCATCCATTGCCCTGATTAGACTCATTACCTATTTGAGCTTGAGGACTTTGATTATGAAGACAGCAAAAATGAGTCCAACAGTGTGGAAGATAATAAAAATGCAAATCAGATCAGTGGTTAAACTAATACTTAACAGCTAAATATTTGAAATTTAGGGTTGTCATTAGCATCAATACCATGACTGATCCATGCTCCTTAAAATTTCCAGTGTTTAATAAGTCCAAGCAACTGCAAATTTCAACTCCTACCAGTGTTCTCCCTAAAGCATTAGTAACTTACATATTTGGGAGTTCTGTTACAAATGGAAAAGTTTACTTGATTCTGTAGTTGCCTAACTTCTTACTCAGGTGACATTTAAAATTTAAACAGTAATGGAGATACATTTACTTTTATATTCTGTAACCTGAGCACAGAATATTATTTAAATTATATTTTATGGCCACAGGAAAGTAAATGAGCTTCCTAGGAGTGTAAGGATGAGAGTATCTAAGTCTAGAGGTCAGTTAGGAACCTCAATGGCCAAAAAGCTCAATCACACTCTTCAGCAGTCTTCTGCAGGTGTGTGTTGGTTTGTTTTGTTTCTCCAGAAAAATAAAGTAAAGAAAGGATAAAATAAAGGCAGAGAGAAAAGAAGAAAAGAGGGAAGAGGAAAAAAAATACTGTGTAAGACCTGATAATTTCCTTTAAAGAAAAAAAAAGGGTGAAAGGTTAATATATTCTACATTCTGTGAATTACATACACATCAGAGGGAAAGACTGATAGAATTTGTAACACAGATACAAGAATGGAGTTTTGCAAAATTAAAAGAAAATATTGAAAGGAATAACTATGGCAGCAATATAATTTACATATAAATTATACATACACACAAATGCATATATAGAAATTTATATAGAGGCATTTTGATTAAATAGGTGTATATATGTTCACAGATGGACCTACACACATACATGCACAATTTCATATTTAAATATACAAGTTACATATATGCACATATAAAATTTTTAGGGTACATGAGGATGTACTCAGTTAAAGTAAAATAAGAAACATTTTTAGGTTGGAAAACTTGAAATAAATATTATAAATTAAATAATTATACACAGTGGACAGTATCTTACACAATATTTATCTTGCAAAGAATTTGCAATCAGTTTGGAAAACTGGCATAATAAAAAAAATGAACTATGATCATACTTTAGCAACTATAGAATAAACTATATAGACCTGAGTTTGAATCTTTAATCCAAAGAAGCTATCAGACCCTTGATGATTTATTTTACTTGCCCCTATGTTTTTCTCATATATAAAATCATTTTACCTTATATTTCTTTGTTGTGGATAATTATCTAGCATGGTACTGAGCACCACATGAGTAAATACTGTTTTTTTTTAATTTAATGGTAGTAAAATATAAAACCAATATCAAGAGAGTGCATGACAAAATAATCATCCTAAACAAACAAAAAATATCTTTCTATCACCTTTAAGAAGAAAGCAAACCTTTGATGCAGACATGTTCAAGAAAGCATCTTTAGAAGGGTTGGGGGTTGAGATGGGATTTGAACAATGTTGTTTGGGAATGGAAGACGTGGGAAGGACAGACTAACTATACAGTGATTGCATACGTGTATTCTTTGTTTAATACTCAAAACCACCCTATGATTCTGGCACTGTTGATCCAGTTTTATAGATGGATGGTTCCAAAGCTCAAAGACATTAAATTGCTCATCTTTTTAAGACTTTGTAAAAGTAGTGTGGCTTGGAATTTGGCTAAGCATGTGAAATCCCAAAACACCTGCTCTTTTCACTGTTGCATCGTAATCCTTCTAAACCAATCAGTAGAAAAAAGCATTCTGGAAGATGAGTGGATGCAAATATGACTAGCGAAAGAGATTTGGGTGCCATTTACAAATGACTTATTGAGAAATCCAGACTCTTGGCTGTGTTGGAAGAATTTGAAATGTTCTCTGAAGGACAGATAAAATTTAAATAGGAAGACTAAATATTGAACAAACATGCAGGCACAGGAATGTACATTTATTTTTTACAAGAAGCAAAAGTTATATATGTACTGAAAAAGAAAAAAATAGCTGGAAATTTATTCGGAGCTACAATTCTGCAGGACTTGAATGCCAAACAAAGGAGTTTGTATTGTAGCCAATAGATTAGAAAAAGCTATGAAATCCTGTGGAACAGAATGGCAAGAGAAAGTGATAATTTGGAAGATTTATTTGAAAATGTAGCAGCACAATTTGGAAAATAAAGCACAACTAGATTGTTTCCTTTGCTGTGCAGAAGCTTTTTAGTTTGATGAAATCCTATTTGTCTGTTTTTGCTTTTGTTGCCTGTGCTTTTGAGGTTAGGTCTAAAAAAATTCATTTCCCAGACCAGTGTCGTTTAGCACTTCCCTGTTTTTCTTCTGGTAGGTTCACAGGTTCTTCTTGCATTTAAGTCTTTCATCTATTTTAAGTTGATTTTTATGTATAGTGTGAAAGCACTTTAAATTCCTTCTTCCTGTGTAGGTCTAGTTTTCCCACCATTATTTGTTCAAGAGACTGCCTTTCCCCCATTGTGTGCTCTTGGCATATTTGTTTTTTAAAACTTGGTTGTAAATAGGGAGTTTTACTTATGTGTTTTCAATTCTGCTTCATCCTTCTCTGTGTCCCTTTTTAGGCCAATGCCTTGCTGTATTAATTATAATGGTTTCATAGTATATTTTGCATTCAGGTAATGTGGTGCTTCCAGTTTTGTTCTTTTGCTCAAGATTACTTGGTCTGTTTGGTATCTTATGTAGTTATATAGAGATTATAGGATTTTTTCCTATTTCTTGAAAAATGAAATTGGTAGTTTGACAGGGACATTGTTTTTAATCTGAAGATTGGGAAGGAGATGATATGAGCATTTTAACCCAATATCAATTCTTTTGATCCACGAATGGGAGAAAATATTCAGAAAATGTATATTTAATGGAGCTAACTTCCAGAATTTATAAGAAACTCAACTCAATAGAAACACACATGGTAAAAAAATTATCTAAGAAATAGGTATTTCTCAAAAAAATACAAAGTTTATATATATGTGTGTGTGTGTATGTGTGTATAATGTTTAATATCACTAATAATGAAGGACATGCAAGTCAAAAACACAATGAGATATTATCTCAACCCAGTTAGAATGTTTATTATGTTTTTGCTTTTATTAATGCATTATCCTTGTACAGAATAATTGAGGTTCATTTTGACATAATCGTTCATGCACGGAATTGAATTTACTCCATCATATTCTCTCATGCCCCTTCTTTCCCTCACCCCCTCCCTCCATCTGTTCCCCTTCTTCTACTTTACTATCTTCCACTTATTTATATATTTTTAATTGATAGTTTATAGATACACATAATGATGGAATTCACTGTGATATATTTATATATGTATATGCCATAATTTTGTCAAATCCATTCTGCATTTCCTTCCCTTTCCTGTCCTTTCATCCTCCCCCTCAATCTCCTACTCCCCTGCTCTTCCCTTTGTCTTTATGATATCCAATCCCCTCACCTTTATTTCCCTTTTCTTTGCTACAGCTTCCACATAAGAGATTATTCAATCCTTGATTTTCTGAGTCTGACTTATTTCACTTAGCATGATGGTCTCCAGTTTCATCCATTTATTAACCAATGCTTTAATTTCATTCTCCTTATGACTGAGTATAACTCCATTTCTTAATTCACTCATCCATTGATGGGTACATGGACTGGTTCCGTATCTTGGCTATTGCGGGATGCATGCTCTGAACATTGATGTGGTTTTATTACTGTAGTATGCTGCTTTTAGATGTTTTGGATAAATAGCAAGGAATGGGATCTTTGGGTCACATGATGATTACATTCTAGTCTTTTGAGGAAACTTCATACTACTTTCCAGAGTAGCTCTACCAATTGCAGTCCCACCAACAATGTATGAATGTACCTTTTCCCCAACATCCTCTCTCACATTTATTATTATTTGTCTTCTTGATAATGGCCATTCTGACAGGAAAGAGATGAAATCTCAGTGTAGTTTTGATTGGCATTTCCATGATTGTTAGGGATGTGAATTTCTTTTCATTTATTTATTGTCCATTTATATTTCTTTTTTAAATTGTTTTTTATTTTTACAGACTGCATTTTGATTCCTTGCACACAAATGGGGTACATCTTTTCGTTTCTATGGTTGTGTACAATGTAGATTCATATCATTCATGTAATCATACAAGTCCATAGGGCAATGTGTCTGTCTCATTCCACCCTTTTTCATACCCCGCCTTTTCCCTCTACATAATTTCGAAAGTTCCTCCATTCTTCTCTCATCCCAACCCCCAACCCCCATTATATATCATCATCCACTTATCAGGGAAAATATTCAGCCTTTGGTTTTTTGGAATTGACTTATTTCACTTAGCATGATATTCTCCAATTCCATCCATTTATCTGCAAATGCCATAATATTATTATTCTCCTCAGTTTATACCCCAAGGACTTAAAATCAGGATACTATAGTAACACAGCTACATCAATGTTTATAGCAGCTCAATTCACAATAGCTAGATTGTGGAACCAACCTAAATGCCCTTCAACAGAAGAATGGATAAAGAAACTGTGGTTTATATACACAATGGAATAGTATTCAGCCATTTATATTTCTTTTGAGAAATGTTTTCAGCTCTTTTGTACATCCTTGATTGAATTATTTGTATTTTGGTGTTGAGTGTTTTGAGTTTTTTATATATTCTGGACTTTACTCTCCTGTCAAAGGAGTAGCTGGAAAATATTTTCTGCCATTCTGTAGACTCTCTATTCACACTCTATCATTTCCTTTGATGTGCAGAAGTTTTGTCAGGAATGTTTTCTTCGAAGATATGATATTTGATATGATTCCCAAGGATAAGAAGAAATCACCCATTCCCATAGCTGGTGAAAGAGAAGTCTCAGGTTATGGCAAGCATGAAGATCCTAAGTCTGTTTACAAGTTCTATGAAGCTGGAGCATAAAACTCAGTGGGGAGAGAGGTTAAGTGGAGACTAAATCCCGCAGGGTCCTACAGACTGGCTATAGAGTCTACATGCTATTTTATGTGCAAGGAATTCACTGGAGAAATGTGAGTATGTGAGTTGGGGGGTCATGATCTTATCACAGATCATGCTGCCTTCTGTGTAGAGAGAAGTGAAAGTACAGATCTAGTGTGGTGAGTATTGCATTTAGTGTAGAGAAGCAATAGTGTTGACTTGGACTGAGATGCTGGAAATTGAGGTGGAGAAAAATAGAAGGTGTTAAAATGTATTTTGAGGGACATATAGTAGAAGGAACTAATACGATCACTGTGGAAGATGAGAAAATTTGGAGATTTAAGATAATGTCTACTTTTTTGTTCATGTTTGTTTCTATGCCTTAGCAATTGGATGGTGATATTCACTGACATGAGGAAGGCTGGCAATAGAATTCTAAGCTTGTGTCTGCATGTGTGTGTGTGTGTGTGTGTATGTGTATGAGAGAGAGAGATGCAATGATATAATCATTTTGACACCACTAAGTAGAAATCAAATGTCAAGTATATAAAATCTACAAGTTCATAACATCATGTTTATGCTAATTCCAAAGACATTAATGCAAGTCGTTTTTTTTAACTTGTTTTCTAAATAATTGTGATGATTATTGACTTGCTTTTATAAATTATGATGAAAATGAAATTAGGATGAGGTCAGTGAAGTAAAGGAAACTTAAGTTAAAACATAGAATTATTCTGAGATTCACTCTTCATTTCCCAGGGAGAGAATGAAATGAATTCTGCCCAAGTAGCAGAATATAGTATGTGTCACACCAGGTGTCCACTGGGTCTCACGGCATTTCACAAAAAGAAGCAAACCTAGAAAATATCATTCAACAAGATCCAGATTCAATGCTGAATTTTTAAAAATGCATCATTTGTATGTAGAGATAGATAGATAGATGATAGATAGAGGTTCTACTGATTTAGATGTAAAAACCACGTCTTTAACATTACTGAGAATTAAAATGTTCCATTGGATTTTATTGTTGATAAAGCTAAAATTAATAAAATTAAAATTATAAGGTTTCTTTTCCTGTTGGAGAATTTAGGAGGAGTACTAACCCAAAGCAAGCTAGTGTCATAGTCTATTGAAACATAAAAAAAATACTTTCAAATGTAGTGTGTTTGAGAAGTTAATATTTTTGCACAAGTATCAAGGGACATCTTTCTTTGGTAAGAAAATGTATTTTTCTTTATCATTTTACACATTAATAACTTCAGTTATTTTACAACAAGTAGAATTCAGAAATTTGCAATATTATCATGTATGTGCTGAATGCATATTGCAGGTTAATTTTATTAAAGGCTACCACTTTATAATTACTTATATGCATGCTGAAAGAGGATAATTATGGTCATACATTGAAAATACTTACTTCTGAATCATATATTAATGGATTATTATGGTAGCAAATCAGCTAAGAAAATTTGTTCCCATGTACAATATCCTAACCTGTATTTTTCAATTCAAAAGTTCATTCAATTTTGATTGACCCAAATGCTTAATCATATATCCTATGGGCCCTGACATTTCTTTACATTAAAAATGAAAACCAATCAAGTTCTTCTTAAATTGGTGATTAACTTCCTTCACTTTTCAAATTGCTCTACTGAATATAGACATTTTCTCTCTTCTTAGATGTAAGCACATTTTAGTTCAGCATGAATAATTTTGTTTCATTTAAGTCATATGTCAAAAGATTATTAAACAAAAAGCATAGGAATGCATATGACTCAATTTTATTTCAATCATGCTTTTCCAGCCTCTCCTCATGTAAGGAGAAAAGAAGCCTTTTAAGGCCCCTCTGTATTTTCTATTAGCAAAGTGATAAAAGCAAACACACAAGAGCCCAGTGGTGACAGTGGTTCACAGAGTGGTAACAGTCTTATTTATAAAATTTAGCTGGCCAGAAAATGGAACTTATTGCCAAACATGTGCTGCAGATTTTTACTAGATTTTATTCAGATTATTTTAAAAATAGATATCACAGTGGGGCTCAGTGAATATACATGAAACACTGTCCTTAATTTTCCAAATATTAAAAATGATTCCACCACGTTTGAATGCAAAGGAAAGATTAGAAAACAGGCAATATCCACCTATTACATGGAAATTACTTAATATTATTTAATCACCATCATAATCCTATAGGCTATTATTGTTTCTTTTCCATTATTCTGGCAAAAAAATAAAGTATAGCACAGCACAGCTGATATCTGACATATCAGTTTAAAAAAAAGCATATGTTATAACATGGCCTCTGTCCTGTTCTATGGCCACAATTATTCTCCTATAATTTTAGTTTGCCTGTCATTTTAGTGGTATAAGCAGCTTATTTTCTTCTTTATTTCTTCTTTTCTGTTTTTTGTTTGTTTGTTTGTTTTTTAATAGAAGGTTGTCTAGAGTCCTAATCTCTCCCTGTAGTAGACTCTTTTCTCAAACACAGCTTTGGCAATTGCTGTATAAGAATTTGCTCTTACTATTACCTATCCTTCTACTTTGTTATGTATTTCCCAGTTCCAGTTGTTGATGTACACAGCAAATGAATGTTATTAAATGACTTGAATTTTGTACTTTGATTAATTGACTTAAAAGATTGCAGAATAAGCATGAGTTTCAGCAAAAAATGAACTGGAATTATATCAATAAAGGCAAACAACAGGAAATATGGAAAGGGCAGAGAAAGAGGGATGCCTGCTGCCAATCTCATAGAGACTGTGAGTGTTATAAAAGAAAACTTTACTCTTGACCTAGGTTATAAGGCATCCTCATTTTTTCCCAATATCAAAGAAGGAGGCTCCAAGCCAAGATCTTCTAACCCATAAGTATAGAAAGAAGGGGAAAAACATGTTAGTGCTGTTCCTAGTAAATTCAAAAACTGGCCTACTATGTCAGTAGCGATGGGTCACTACATCTTCATTAATTAATAGCCCTATGATTTTGTTTCACTTTTTTGTAAATAAATGCAATACAAGTAATTATAAAATATAAATCATGTGAATTGAACCTAATTAATTTGCATCTATATTTTAAAAGACATCACCAACAATATTTTTATCTAATTTTTAAAAAACTGGACCAAAGATGGTATACAGCTAATCAACAGGCACATGAAAAGATGCTCAACTTCATTAATCACTAGAAAAATGCCTCTAACAACAATTAAAAAAAGAAACCCACAATGAAATATCACCTTATATTTGGTAGGATAGCTGTCAGGGAGAAAAGGGAATCCCCTCGTAAGTTGTTGGTGGGAATTCAAGTCAGTATAAACATTATAGAAAACAGTATGGAGCTTCCTAAAAAGTTAAAAGTAGAATTGCCACATGATCTAGCAATCTCACTACTGGGTAAACACCCAAGAAATGAAATCAGTATGTCAAGATATTTGAAATATGAGATTTTTGAGATATTTGAGAATATGAGAATATGAGATATTTGAGATTCCATGTTTATTGCAGCACTATTTACAATAGCCAAGAAGTGAAAATAAACTATAAAAGTCCATCAACTAAAGACTTGATTTATAAAAACACAGATTCACACACACACACACACACACACACAAATATACACCCAACAGAATTTTATTCAGCCTCAAAAAAGGGGGAGAAATTTTGTCACTTGTGATAACAAGGGTAGAAATAGAGGACTTTATGTTAAGTAAAAAAATCAGTCACAGAAAGACAGATTCTGCATGATCTAATATATACATGGAATAAAAAATACTGAATGCAGAGTAACAGAGAGTATAATGGTGTTTACCAGAAACTAGGAAGTGGGGTAAAGGGAAGAAATGGGCAAATGATAACAACATTCAGTTAAAAGACAAGTTCTGGATATACATGTACAGCATGGTGACCAAATTTAATAAGAAGAATATTGAATGCTTGAAATTTGCTGAGAAAGTAGATTTCACCATCAAAAAAAAACCCCACAATGCAAAATGTTGAATATATTAATAAAATGGATCATTTCTTTTTTGATTTTTGTGAATAAAATAAACACAAGTGTTTGTTTTCATCAATTATGAATTACTTGAAATGAACCAATAAAACACCAAATAAAGTACCAGATTAACTCATTGACAACAAATGTTCCTAATTATCAGTTTCATGGAATTTGTACCAACATCAGGGATATGAGCAAGGAAATACACAAGATTTCCATTTTCATGGAGGATAGAAGAGGCAGTCAACAGACTGATGCACACACTTTGTAAGTATCATTGGGGCAAATGAAGCAGGATATGAAAAATAGTTTGTGTCAAGGGGTGCAGTACTGTGGAAATGGGGACTACTAATTTATCTAGCCTGCTCAGGAAAGGCTTCTGTGACAAGGCATCATTCCAAAATAAACATAGGGGTAGAGAACAAGTGAGCCACATAGACATCCAAGAGATGAGTGCTACACACTCATTCTGTGAGGACACAGGGTGCAGACGTTGAGGTGGGAGTACAGCTAGAGTCCAGAAGGACAGGAGATCAGGCTATGCAGAGAGCCCTGAACATGAGATGGACTGGGAAAAAAGGTGTGAAAGGTGAGGGAGAAGATGGACCTTGAGGGGTCTGGCACTTAATTGGAGGGACTTGGGAAGCCTTCTGAAAAGGATCCCTCTGGCTTCTGGAAGAAAAATAACTACTATTATGCAAATTCTATCACACAGATTTGCTCATTGACTTATCACACAGATTACAAGTTTGCATTTTAATTGAGATATGCTCAATATTATTAAGCACCATTAAATGAAAGTCATCTAAATTCTATTGAGAAAAACAAGAATTTTTTTCAGCAACATCACTATTAGAAATATTTAAATGACACTTTATAAAAATGTTTCAGACAAGAAAATATATGCAGACAGCAGAAGAATGACATGTGCTACTGAGTGAACTCTCATTTCTAAGTAGTATTTCCCTTCACCACAGGAATGTCCTTTGCCTTTGAAATCATTATCAAAGCCTGACTTCATTTTGGGGTATAGATAAAGAAAGTAACTCTTCACTGAGATATACAAACTTTTATAAAATATTTCTACAATTCAAACAAGACTATGTTAACTCAATTCTTAGTGACTGAAGTTCATTGGAAGAGGGCTTTTATTGACCATAACCTTTAAAAATTAATCTTGACTTTTAATCCATGTATAAATGTCTTGACATTTCCCCTAAGCTGGGTTGTAGTGGATCGTTTTTTCATATCGTTTTTGAGCAAATTCCACAAAATTGTTAAGTGAGTTAATATCTGCTTCAAAGAATACTTGGTGCATAATATACATAATAATATTGAAGTATTCAGCTTCAATATTTTTAATTATAAAATAAATGATCAATACCTTCCTTGTCTTAGCCCAAGTCCTCTGAACATGCAGACAGTGTCCTGCAGATAGCTTTGGCAAGTGTTACTTCTTCACTCTTAGAGTCCCTTGAGGTGACTATTAATGTTTCATTCTCCTGCAAGCCTCATTATAAGTAGTGTCTCATAGAAGTCAGAGCTAGACAAAGTAGAATCATACAATTTGCATATTTATACACATACATAGGGTAGTTGTGTACAATGAACTAAAATAAAATAAAATAAAATAAAATAAAATAAAATAAAATAAAGAAGTCAGAGCTAAAGAAGTAATCTTAAGTAGTATCCTTAAGTAGTATCCTACTTAAGATTTCCTTTGTACAATGCAGCTCTTTCCCTTCACACATACACCCCCATCACTTAATTGCATCTGTACTCATTTGTTAGGATTTTGTTTGTAATATTTTAAAGCTCCTCTTCCCATTATAAACTCTATTCATGTGTACTTTGTCTGCCACTAATGCAATTCCTAGCATTTAGTGGATATTCAACTTATGAAACAAAGAGTTAATGACTATTCAAATCTTTTGATGTTATTACTGCTATAGGTAAACTCAAAATACAGAACTGTACTGAAAAATATACATACACATCAGTTTGATGTTTCTTCTGCAAGAAGAAAAACAGTGAAAGCAGACCTATCTTCTCCAAGAGAAATATATTGAAATATTTTTCAAATTGTGAAGGTTGTCTAAAATAGCTGGTTGTCTAAAATAGAAGGTTGTCTGGCAAATAACTATTAAATGTTATAATGGTACTTTATGGGAACCTAGCCCTCTACACATTTATAATATATTTGTGAATATTAGAGAATATGTAATAGCATAACCCTGGTTGAAGGAACTAGATGGAAAGCAGGATATCTCCACAGTTAAAGTTATTTTCACAACAGTGCAAATTACCTCTTCACTTAATCTTGTTATGACAAAATCCATTATAATGATGGATAGGCCTAGGACATTATTAATACTGAAACAAAATTTAAAGAAACTAGTTGTTTCCAGTTTGTCTTATTTATTTTCCTTAGTATGATTATGGATAATAAGAAAGGTAGAATTATATGAAGATAAAGATTTTGCTTAAGAAAACTGCAGATTACAATTATGATTAATGAATATGACTATTTTAATGAAAAAACAATTTACTGAGCAAAATGATTAATAGTAAAGTATTTATGTTAATTATAATCCAGCCTTGACATTGATGGACTAGATAAGGGCTTCCTTGCATAAGCAACTGAGAAGCCATTTATGTGTGGCAAAAGGTGAGAGCAAAGTACTTACAGGTTATGGTTCTGTTTGCTCATACAATTGATTTGGTTGATTTGTTATTTTCTTTGGTGCATCTATAGCCACCATGTTTAAGAGACATTATGTATAAGATTAGTTAATACTTTGATACTTTATATGACATTATCAAAAAATTTTAGTGGTTGTAACTTAAAAACATGAGAAACTGAATTGTAAATTGTAAATGATAAGATACAATATTCTGATTTTTATTTCCGACTTTTTAACAGCAAAGGATGTTAACAAAGTGGATTGTATCAATTGTAACATTATTTGTGAAAATGCATTAAAATATGCTTTGATTTAAAGAATTATTTAAAACTAAAGACTCCCTCCTTTGTACATCAAAAGTCTTCTGTAAGCTACAATATTATGTTGAAAATATTTAATTATATAAAAATTTTCTAATAAGAGTATAGCTATAGCTTAAGGAAAATAATTGTTTTTAAATTTTAAAATAGTACAATCCCTTAGGTTAGATGAATGAATGAATATGTGAAGGAACAAACTAGTTACAAAACTAAGTAATGAAAGCACATAATATCCTAATGTGAAGAGATAATTATATGAAAATGAAGGCCATTCCAGTATATTTTTAGCAAATTGAATATTTTATTGTTTTTCTCTCTCTTTCTCTTCTCTCTCTCCCACCCTGCTATTGTATGACATAAATGTGACACGCTATGTACCAAATGTTTCCCTATAAACAATAGAGGTAGTGAAAGAAAGGTGTTCAAATATAAATCTAACAATCTAAGTTTTTAAGACATGAGTTCTGAATTACATACTTAAGAATGAAGAGTTTCATTTGTGATGAGGAGTAAGAACATTTCTGGCATGGAGAGTATAATACACTTGGTGCTATATGAAACAAAGAGGCACACACCTATAATTCCAACAGCTCAGGAGGCTGAGGCAGGAGGATCATGAGTTCAAAGCCAGCCTCAGCAACTTAGTGAGGCACTAAGCAACTCAGTGAGACACTGTGTTTAAGTAAAACACAAAAAGGACCTGGGATGTCACTCAGTGATTAAGTGTTGCTGGGTTCAAACCCTAGTACTTAAAGGAAAAGAAAAGAAAAAGAAATATAGGTGGGTCAGTAAAATGGAAGGAAATTTGATTGGTAAAATGAATTTATGGATTTTCATGATTCTAGCATGTACACTACAGGGATTGAGCTCCTTGTTGTCTTATTACCCATCTATAGTTAATATTTGCTCAGATTAAGAAATGCCATAAAAATAATGGATTTGTTCCCCTCTTTTCTCTTTTATCAGATTGGA
Organism: Glaucomys volans; assembly: GCA_020662805.1. Lineage (NCBI taxonomy): Eukaryota > Metazoa > Chordata > Mammalia > Rodentia > Sciuridae > Glaucomys > Glaucomys volans. Next base: position 119,399 of record JAJEJO010002617.1, read on the forward strand.
GAAACTTGGCAGTTATCAAAACTTGTATATGGTTAATGAATTCATTAGATTATCTGTATAAGAAGTGAATATCAAAAGAACTTACAGACCTGAGATCCAATGAATTAAAATGATTATAAATAATACTTATTTTCCATAAATAAGTCTATATTTTATTGGAAGTTTTGTTTATTCATAACAGCTAAAGAGTACCTTTCCCTCTTGAACTCAGGGATATTTCTTAAATAAGTAAAATATATAAAATAATAGCTATCATTACATGATGCATTTAAGTAATGCGAAGCATCATAGTCCAAGTTTTGCCTTTTTTTCTTTTTTTAACTTCTGAAAACAAGTTTTTTGTTTAAATATGGGTTTGAATACATTACATAACATTATAACTGGAAGGGAAAAAGAAAACCAAAAATCAGTGTTTTACTTCCCATGGGACCAGGCAGCTGTTGCTAGTGAGCTGCAAGCTCTGTTGTTGGCTATAGGACTGATAACATCAGCTCAGGAGTTATTTCCTTGTCAAAAGTTTAATTGATATTAGGCTGGCCTCACATTCTGGTGTTTTCGCATACACCTTAGCTAGAATATGTGTTCTCAGAAAGACGACCTTGGTGGCAAGTCAGATGTCACATCACCTCACTGGAGGGAGGGTGGCCCCTGAGTTCTGCCCATCTGGTCAGGGTAGAGACACCAGGGGGTCTTTTTACTACCAAAGGCTCTGTGGAGTGGTGCCCTGCCATTGCTGCTGCCATTGCTGTCTTATCCCATCCTCTTCTGATTGTTCAGGTCATGACACTCTCCTAGGATAGGAGATTCTGCAGTGGGAGAGCGGAAGAGCTTCTGGCCAGACAGAGCCATCTGTGATCTTAGGGTCTGAGCTTCACTGAAGCATCACATTATTGCTTTGTTTCAGGGTGGACACTGCCAGGTACCTACTGCTTGTCCTTTGTTTATTTTTTTTTTTTCCAGAACACAGTTTATTTAATGACGAAATATTAAAAGCATTTACTTTAGTGTTTTTCTGTTTTGTTCTGTTGGTACCAGGGATTGAACCCAGGGGTACTTAACCATTGAGGCACATCTCCAGCCCTTTCTTACATTTTATTTATTTATTTATTTATTTATTTTATTTTTTTTTTTTATTTACTTATTGATTCATTGAACACAAATGGAGTATAGCTATTGTTTCAAGGGTTGTACACAAAGTAGAGTCACACCATCTGTGCTTTCTTGCATGTACACAGGGCAATGATATCTGTCACACACTCTGTTATTGATTTTACTCCCCAGCGGCCCCCAACCCTCCCTTCCCTCTATGCTAGCTATCTTTCCTCCATTCTTACCATCTTTCCCCCCCACATTATGCATCATCATTCATTTATCAGAGAGACCATTCGGCTTTTGGATTTTTGGGATTGGCCAATCTCACTTAGCATAACAGATTCCAACATCATCCATTTACCTACAAATACCATAATTTTATTCTTCTTTATGGCTGAGTAATATTCCATCGTGTATATATACCACAGTTTCTTTATCCATTCATCGACTGAAGGGCATCTAGGTTGATTCCACAATCTAGCTATTGTGAATTGAGCAGCTATGAACATTGATGTGGCTGCATCACTGAGGCAATCTGATTTTAAGTCCTTTGGGTATAAGCCAAGGAGTGGGATAGCAGGGTCAAATGGTGGATCCATTCCAAGTTTTCTAAGGAATCTCCACACTGCTTTCCAGAGTGGCTGCACCAACTTGCACTCCCACCAGCAATGTATGAGTGTACCCTTTTCCCCACATCCTCGCCAACACCTGTTGTTGCCTGTGTTCTTGATAAAAGACATTCTAATTGGGGTAAGATGAAATCTTAAGGTGGTTTTGATTTGCATTTCTCTTATAACGAGGGATGTTGAACATTTTTTCATAAATCTGTAGATTGCTTGTAGATCTTCCTCTGGAAAGTGTCTGTTCATTTCCTTGGCCCATTTATTGATTGGGTTATTGGTGTTCGTGGTGTAAAGATTTTTGAGTACTTGGTAGATTCTGGAGATTAGTGCTCTGTCTGAAGTGTGTGTGGCAAAGATTTTCTCCCACTCTGAAGGCTCTCTCTGCACATTGCTGATTGTTTCCTTTGCTGAGAAGAAGCATTTTAGTTTCACTCTATCCCAATCATTGATTCGTGCTTTTATTTCTTGTGTTTTGGGAGTCATGTTAAGGAAATCTGGTCCTAGGCCAACATGATGAAGATTTGGACCTATTTTCTCTTCTATTAGGTGCAGAGTCTCTGGTCTGATTTCTAGGTCCTTGATCCACTTTGAGTTGAGTTTTGTACAGGGTGAGAGATATGGGTTTAGTTTCATTTTGCTGCATATGGATTTCCAGTTTTCCCAGCACCATTTGTTGAAGAGGCTGTCTTTTCTCCATTGCATGTTTTTGCCTC
>JAJEJO010002617.1:126826-180158 GCA_020662805.1 Glaucomys volans
TATTGGTTTCCCCCTGTAGGTAATCTGCTGCTTTTCTCTCGCAGCCTTTAAAATTCTATCTTTGTTTTGTATGTTAGGTATTTTCATTATAATGTGCCTTGGTGTGGATCTGTTGAAATTCTGTGCGTTTGGTGTCCTGTAGGCCTCTTGTAATTGATTTTCCATCTCATTCATCATATTTGGGAAATTTTCTGATATTATTTCATTGAACAGATTGTTCATACCCTTGGTTTGTATCTCTGTGCCTTCCTCAATCCCAATAACTCTTAAATTTGGTCTTTTCATGATGTCCCATATTTCTTGGAGGTTTCGTTCATGATTCCTAACCATCTTCTCTGTTTGTTCGACTTTGTTTTCAAGATTAAATATTTTGTCTTCATTGTCTGAGGTTCTGTCTTCCAAGTGATCTATTCTGTTAATTATGCTTTCTATTGAGTTTTTAACTTGGTTGATTGTTTCCTTCATTTCCTTGTTTCCTTCAAGGATTTCCGTTTGCTTTTTTCTCAGAACTTCTATCTCTTTATTGAAATGATTTTTTGCTTCCTGAAATTGCTCTATTAACTGATTATTCATAGCCTGAATCTGCTCTCTTGTCACCTCATTCTCTTCTCGGATCATTTTAATTATGAACATTCTGAACTCCATTTCTGTCATTCCCTCTACCGTGCTTTCCTTAGGATCTCCTGATGCACCATCCAGGTTTGTTTGGGACACTTTCTTCCCGTGTCTTCCCATGCTGCTCATATATCCTCCCCTCTAGTAGTGCAAATCAGAGGGATTGCAACTTTCCTGTAAAGACCCAAAGCGTCCCTGCAGATTTCCAGCAACTCACCAGATGTTTGAGAGGTGCTTGATCAAGTGGTGACCCAAGAGAGCCGCTATCTCACCACCGCCAGGTTGGGAATGATCAATGTTTCTGGGCAGAGGCAACCAGGAGATGCCGCACTTTGTCCCTGGAGCCGCAGCACCGTGTCCCCGCGAAAGAGGTGGGCTTAGGTCCAGGGGCTCAGAGAGGTCAAAATGGAGTCTCTCCACCAGGGAATCTGGAGAATGGCGCCGACCGGGCCCAAATTCCCCGCTGTGGGCCGGCAAGCAGCTCCGCTCCTGGGTAAATCTCACCTGAAGCCGCAGCGCTGTGACCCCGGGGAAAGGGGTGGGCTTAGGTCCAAGGGCTCAGAGAGGTCAAAATGGGTTCTCTCCGCCAGGGAATCTGTAGAATGGCGCCGACCGGGCCCAAATTCCCCGCTGGGGCCGGCAAGCAGCTCCGCTCCCGGGTAAATCTCAGCTGAAGCCGCATCCCTGAAGCCGCAGCGCTGTGTCCCCGGGGAAAGGGGTGGGCTTAGGTCCGGGGGCTCAGCGAGGTCAAAATCTGTCCTTTGTTTAAATGAATGACTTTAAGATTAGACAGCATGGCTCTTTTCAGTTTATTGCATGAAGGAGTTACACTAGTCCAAGTTAAAAGTGAACCCCAAAATGGTTACATCATACAAGCTGGGAGGCTTCTAAACTTGTGACAAGGGACAGAAGGGAAATTCTATTCATTGCCAGGAAATCATCACTTAAGCTGCAGTGAGACATAGCACTTAAAACCCATGAACCTTCAGCAGATCGTCTTTGGTCAGTCCAATCTACCAGGAACTGGTGTATGTTTTTGCACTGGTCACCTGTTGCTGAATTACTTCTAGATACTCTGGATGCTCAATTAGTACCATTTCAGGCAAATTTCTTCTTAAATGCCTTCACTGGTGTCTTTTTTTATTGTAATCATCAACGATCCCTTAGACAGTAGTAAGGGTATTCCTGCCATTTCTCTGTGCAATTCTGATATGATATAATCCTCAGTTCTAGCAGGAAGGAGGCCATTAGCTTACTTGCATCAGCTAAGGGGTGGAAAAAGTGGAGGTTCTAGATAGTAGACATAAGATATGATTCTTTCTCCTCAGTGGAAACAGTGTGAGAAGGTGGCTGGGGCAGTGGGGAGACAGAACAACAGGAAAAGAGGGAACTGCAGGGGGAGGATGCTAAGTCCTTGACAGTGGCTCAGGGACTGGACCAAGTTTTGATTTTTTTTTTTTTTCCCGGAGAATGATTCAGTTTTTCCAGGATTATATGCTTCTTTCCAACTTTATCATGACAATCGCACATTTCTTCATCCTATGAAGAGTTCCCAATTCTCTTCAGGACTGCCCATCCTTAAGATTCAGTCTATAACATTCCTCCAGTGGCAAAGCTGATCATTAAAACACAATTCAGTTATATTACGTCCCTCTCTATAGCACTTGGTTTTAGGTCTGGTTTTTCTGTAAATAAAGTTTGTTATGCATTTCCTTTCTAAGAATAAAGTTTGTTATTATGTATTATTGTATCCCCAGTAATAGTTTGCTGCAGAAAGATATTTTCTTTTATTATATGTACTTGAGATGAATTTAATCTAAAATATAGATGAAGTCTAAAGCCTAAATAATAAAACCATTATGTAGCAATTGGGAACAAATAAATACAAGAAATATGTCAACTCCCATTGACTAGTGAAAAAATAAATAAAAGAATGTATTATATTTTTTCTCCCAATTGAGGAATTCAGGTGACTATTTATCATCACTTCCTTCTTGGCTGTGGTTTATATACACTACATCCATATGCTGAGATATACTGCCATCTCCATCACTGCTTTAAACCCCAGCAGATCCAGAACTAAATTTATTTAAACTCTCTGCATACGTGACAATCCCAGAACAAAAGATTGCACCTACTTAAATATCTCCTCCTATACTCATGTTTTGCACAAGAGAAAAATTATTTTGAATGACCACCCTAGATAAAATTCATGCTTTGGGTGGAGTAGCTCTCAACTTTCAACCCCATTAATAATCATATAGATTTAGGTAAGTAAGAGAGCAGTTTGTGAAATGATGGAATTAACATTGGACAGAAAAACACTAAATGTTCACTATAAATCAGGTGACCCTCAATCTAAACCTGCATTTACAATTTACTAGCTGTTACATATGGGGAAATGTACTTAGGCACATTGTGCTTCAGTTTCACTTTATAATACAGATTAGGAACAGTACCTGGGAATCATGATTACTTTCAGAAGATAGGTTAAGGAATAACTAGGATAATGTAGATGAAGCACTTAGAACAATAGTTCACCAATAATAATCTCTTAAAATATTTGCTATGGTGACAATAACATAATTATCCATCTTAAATACTCAGTCTGGTCCTTTTATCCCTGAATATTTTTGTAAAATACTGATTCTTAGTGTTCTGGGCCCACAACTGTCTGGGAGAAAGAAGAGAAGAGAAAAAAAACCATCTCTTCTGAAATTGTAGCCCAACTTTTATAAGATTCACATGTTGTGCCTTCAAGAAAGATTTTATTTGAAAACAGAATTCCATAGCTACAGTATATTTTGTAACTCACTGCTGTTCTAAGATATCATCTTTATAGGTCTACGTAAATCATAAATGGAACACCTACAATAAAACAAAAATACAGCTAGTGTATCGTGCTTGTTACAAGAGGGCTGAGCAAAGAGCATAGGTGAGTAATGTCAGACATCCCTTTGCTGCGGGAAGGCAATTCATAGTCACCACTCTACTGAGCATATTTCAGCAGTGTCATTTTTATAGAGAGAAGACAACATTGTTATATTATAATGCTATTGGGCATATCAAATATCATATGTTTAAAGAACCAAAGATGTATATCTGCTTTTTCACCTAAAAGCATCTTCTTATTTCTTTCTCAAGTGGAGTCAGTGCATTGACAGATAATATAGCAATTTATGAACTGTGAACAAAAATGAGAGCATAAAAGCACAATCATATTAGGATTCCAGCTATGCTTATCTCATTATCTCAGTCAGAGCAGAAGACATTTTAAGACATTTATGTACAGAGAATGTTAACTGTTTCCAAAAGATCATTTTCAAATATTTTAAGATGAGCATTTTTTAAAAGTATGTGGGGAACACAGGTATGGTTCTGGAAAACGCTTTGGTACTTTCCCAAACATTTATATGAATATAATTAAGCTTTAGTATACAGTATTTTTTGCTTTTCTCAATTGCTAAATTGTTGAAATAAAGTTCAATTTTTCTGATCATCTTCTAGAAAGTGATAGTTAATACTTGCAAGAGAAGATGTAGCATCCGAAAGTGTCAGATCCTATGGTGAATGAGAGGAACACTTCCATGAAACATAGAAAATAGTTATTTGTTCATTTTGATTACAGGTATCTGAATAGTGGTATTTCTACTGAGATTGTTTGTGAATTCTGGATGTTTTTTCTCCCCCTTTTTTAAAGTCAAGACTAGTATTTAACTGAATATCTTTCTTGTAATTTTACTGTATCATATTTAAAAGCTATAAGGAAAAAATAAAAGACCCTTTTGAAATGCTTATAAAAATGTTATATTTTGTATTGTTTACTGCTTAGATCATTGATTTTGATTTCTGGGTATGGGTGTGGAGATATTTATATATATTTTTTTTCTTTCGTACTGGAGATTGAACCCAGGGGCCTTAATCACTAAACCGCATTCCCAACCCTTTTTGTTTTCTATTTTGAAACAGGGTCTTACTAAGTTCTTAGAGGCTCCTAAGTTGCTGATGCTGACTTTGAATTTACAATCCTCCTGCCTCTACCTCCAGAGTTACTGGGATTACAGGCATGCACCAGCACACCTGGCTAGTGTCAATAATTCTTCAGTTAAAGGCAAAGGTGAAGCACCCAATCAAACACAGATAATGAGAAAATTTTATACACTTTATTGTCTTCCCAGAAGAGGGAAAACTTTAAATTGAGGGAATGTTACAGAACTGTCAAAAGAACATGGACATAATAGCTAGGTATGTTGTCAAATATGTCATTATTAGTTATTATTAGTTATCATGTGATATAATAAAACCATAAATTGTATACAAAACTTGTCATTATCATGTTCACTTGCTCTGTGAAGCTCTCTACACTCTCTTTCAGGCTGTACCTATGTAAGTTCTATATAAAATAAAGTACATCTGTGCCAACTGAGAAACCCAAGAGAGAAATAATTATAAAGTGGAAATTTATACATATATACATACATTTGCATATGTGTCTTAAAAAGTTCAAAGGTAATTTGAGGGAGAAATGAAGATCATAAAGGCACTCTTAATGTGGTGTTAGCATAGGCATGAAATCTATTCTGTCAGGCAAATAGAAGAGCAGAAGGAACATGTTTATGTATCATATATTATGGTTGATATTTAAGTAGAAGGAAAGTGATATTACTCTTGAGATAACTATAAGTTAAAATTATTAAATAAGGATTTTGAAGGAGCTATTATAATTATGCTGTAGTATATGAAGAAATCTATGGATTGTAGTTAATATTATGTTTAAAGAAATAGTAGGGAAGTAAGTTAAGAACTCAGAAGTTTCTATGCTTAGATACGATATCTATACTTTGGGAAATAGATAACTTCCTGCAGAATGTAGATTGATGGACAATCTTTATAGCACTACAAAGATGAGTATGTTTTTTATGTTAACTAGTGAATTAAAAACTTATTTAAGACACATAAAATGTGGTATCTGTTGTGTATCCTGTGCATGCTGAGGTTACATATTGTACTCTGCAAAATATTTCCATGAACATTTTTCTCCTTATCTAGACTGATTCTATGAAGCAAAGGATGGTGTGGTATACATTTATAAGTTTAGTATGGAAATAGTGCCTATAATCTCTGCTGTACCATGTCCCTTACTTCCTTCGAATCTTCTCCAGGAAAATTAAATGTCTAGTTCTATTTTTTAAAAAGTGTTAAAGGCAATCTATGTCTCTGCTCTACTTGTTCCTCAGTATTTTTCATCCTGTGCCCATTATCCACTTCCAAGAGGTAATTAAGTGGAAGTCATTATCAATTTGTTTAGGTCCTTGTTAAGGAAAAGGCGACAAACCCTAAGGAAGACCAAATTCTGAACAGCCCTTGTACTTGAGCTGCAACATCAACCTTTCCCTGATCTTCAACCTGCCAGGCTACCCTGCTGAATTTGGGCTTGCAGCCTCCACAATTGTGGAAACCAATCTTAGTCTACCTCCATACTTCCACACCAATGCCCCTCTCTCCTTTCTCTCTCTCTCTCTCTCTCTCTCTCTTCCTCTCTTCTATTCTCTGCTGAATCCTAACTAATAAAGAAGGCATAACAGATTAAAAGATAAAGAAAAGGTAATCATCTCAATAAATAAAACATAAACATTCAATAAAATTCATCGTCAATCCATTATAAAATCATATAATGCATTAGAAGTAAAAGAATTTGTCTTTCTCAAAGACACAATTTAAATATAATTAAAGGGAACTTTATAGGCTAACAAAAATTTTTAACACTCTGAATGACAAAAGAATAATACCCAGAATATATAAATCCTAAAAATAAATTAGAAAGTAAAACTTAATAAAAGAGGTCAAAAGATATGAAGAGGCATTTAATGGAAGAAAAAAATACAACTTAATGAGGGAAACACAATGACCAAGAGATACATTTTAAAACCTATCAGTCTGGATAAAAAGGTAAGACACCTAAAGACATCTGACAATACAGGAAGATTCAAAGAGTACAATATTTAAAAATTTTTATGCAATGTAGGTGTTAATCTAAATTGATAGAAGCTCTTCAGAAGATAATTTGCCTTTGCTCAATATGTATCTACACTACGGAGCCATCAATTATATTTTGAGTTATGTAATAAATGAAATTTTGCACATGTGTACAAGAAGACATGTAGAAGAATATATAAAGTGGATTTTTATATTTTATTGTTATTATTTACAGCAAAACACAGTTAAGATAGCCCCAGTAGACATTGATAAGTGAATGCAAATACATTGTGATACAGTGGAATCCTACAGCTGCTTTATCAGCATGGATGAATATCAGAAAAATTCTTGTGCATAAATGATAAGGCACAGAAAATTACATGTAGGAAAACCAAGTGTATCGGAAAATAACAAAAATGTAATATATTCTCTTAGGATTTTATATTATTCATGAAAGAATAACCAAAATATAGAATCAATAAAGCTAGTGTTTTATGCAACTTTTTCTGACAAAACTTCTTAATCATGAATTCTATCTTATAATAAAAATTTGTAATTAATATCTCATGAAGCCTTAGAATGATATCAAACTTTGATTGTAAGTTTTAGCGATATTGTTAGTACATTACTAGGGGGCTGAATTGATATTGTTATCCTTTGAAATCTGCAGGTGATTGGTTTTAGGACCCCTGTGGATTCCATAATCTGAGGAAGTTCAAACCCCTTGTATAAAATAATGCAGTATTTGCATTTAACAAATGCACATCTTCCCAAATACTTTAAATCATCTCTAGATTATTTATAAGTTCTAACACAATGTAAATGAATCCTGTACATGTCTAGTATAGATGCATTTTAAAAAAATAAAATACTGGCTACATTAAAAATAAAACCACTCAATAATAATTTATAATATTTAGATTCTGTGAATTTGCTATAAATTGTGCAATTAATATTTGGTAAAATATCTAAATCATGAATTTGAATATGGTCTTCAGAATCAGACATCATATTCTTAGAAAGAAAAGAAAGTTACTGTTTTAAAATAAGTACATAAAAATTGATATGCTCTAATTCATTTCAGGTAGAAATTTAAAAATGGCTATGCAAGTGAAAATTATGAATCAATATTAAATATTTTTATTTGAAAGCTTTGTTCTTAGGTAGGAAAGAAAAATTATATTAGTGCCAAAATATAAAAAGTATAGGTTCATATTAGGGAATTTACCAAAGTTTGTACTGATGTAAACCCATTTTAAACAATATCACAAGGCACAGTATCCCACAAAATATATTGTGTAATAGCATTTCTACTCAACTAATAACACAGAGCAGTATGAACAGTTTTGCTGAGAGATGGATTCTGTACAATATTGTAAAGTATAAATTGTACAAATCACTACGGTAATTTGTCTACCTATAAAGTGAAGAATTTGTATAAAATCAAAGAATTTCAATTTATCACTAACCAAAGAACTCAAAACACTTAACACCAAAAGAACAAATAGCACACAATCAATAGGCAAATGAATGAAACAGATACTTCTCAAAAGAAGAAATAAAAAGGGTCAAAAAATAAATGTATGAAAAAAATGTTCAACATCATTAGCAACTAGGGAAATGCAAATTAAAACTACATGCATATTTCATCTCACACCAGTTTAGAATGGCAGCCACCAAGAATAGGAACAATAATAAATGCTAAGGGAGGATGTGGAAGAAAAGGAACACTTTTACACAGTTGTTTTCTTTCCTTTTCTCTCTTTTGTTTTTGGACTGGGGAGTGAACCCAAGGACACTTAACCACTGAGCCACATGCCCAGCTCTTTTTAGTTTTTATTTTGAGACAGTGTTTCACTGAGTTTTGCTTAGGGCCTCGCTAAATTGGTGAGGCTGGCTTTGAATTTGCAATCCATCCTGCCTTAGCCTCCTGAGCAGGGATTACAGGTGTGTGCCACTATGTCTGGCATGGTATCCTTTCTTAAAAGATGTTTTGTGTGTGTGTGTCTAAAAAAAAATAAAATATATGTATTATATTAAAGAAGAATTTATCTTAATGAAATGTGGACAGAGATGGGAGAGCCATTCCTGACCTATGCACATTTTCTATTCCCACTATATTACTGAATAACCTTAATTAGAGGCAAATGAATTTCCTAGAAAAATCTAAGTATCATTAGACTATAGGGATTGCTTAGCTCTTTGCAAATCAATAGTCACTGATTTAGTAAGATTATTCCTGCATCAAATGAATTTGCAGCCATGAAATAAACTGTACCTTCAAAGCCTGATCTCTTTTCATCACACTCCATAAAGGACAATAAATGGAGGACAAAATAGGGTTTTCATTATCTTAAATCTCTTAACAGCCATTCATTGAGGAGTGAATTTTCTATTTTAAAATTTCATTCATTCATTTATTTATTTGGCTAATAGCCCTAGTCCTTTGGTAAAAGTCAAATATCTCCCATAAAGATAACACTTTCTATCTCTCCTGCATACTTCAGTGTTAATCAGTTGATAAGAATACTTTGAAAAGTTAGCTTTGGATGACTTTTACAAAGAATGGACTACCTGTATCCATGTGAAAGAGCAGCCTAAGCACAAAGTATTCCAGGAGTCAGTATCCTGTGGTGCTTACAAATGAAGGCCTGGAGTCACAGAGACCTGGTGTTCATTCCTCTGACACCACTGCTTCCTGTGTGGCTTTAGGAAAATCACTTAAACTTTCTTTCATCTATGAGAACAGGTTAACAAGTACTAATTTCACAGGCTGTTATTAGAATTAAAGATGGAAAAAGCACTAATCACAATTCATACAGGTATATTCATACACAGTAAATACTTAATAAATATGTAGTAACTATTAATATTAATGTTATGATGTCACCAGAAAAGGAAGAAAAGAATGTGAAGATATCAAAGACAAGGGAAACATAATTAACTCAATCAGGGGGTATGAGATGCAGCTTCATCAATAGCTTTCTGTGAACCATTGGATAGGTAATTCAACTTCTCTGTAACTCATTTGAAGAATGAGGGGTAATGTAGTGGGAGAATAATGATCTCAAAAGTGTCATTTAATTTCAAATATTCAGTGATTTTCATAATTGTGTCTGGAACTATCCATGACTTTGACAACCTGGAAACACCTTTTCTAAATAATGAATTTCAATGCCTAAGAAGTAGCTTTCTCCAGAAGTTATTTTTATCTTATTTAAAAGGTGATAGAATTCTTGGTGTAAAGATTTTTGAGTACTTTGTAGATTCTGGAGATTAGTGCTCTATCTGAAGTGTGTGTAGCAAAGACTTTCTCCCACTCTGAAGGCTCTCTCTTCACATTGCTGATTATTTCCTTTGCTGAGAAAAAGCTTTTTAGTTTGACTCTATTCCAATCATTGATTCCTGCTTTTATTTCTTGCGCTTTGGGAGTCCTGTTAAGGAAATCTGGTCCTAGGCCAACATGATGAAGATTTGGACCTATTTTCTCTTCTATTAGGTGCAAGGGTCTGGTCTAATTCCTAGGTCCTTGATCCACTTTGAGTTGAGTTTTGTACAGGGTAAGAGATATGGGTTTAGTTTCATTTTGCTGCATATGGATTTCCAATTTTCCCAGCACCATTTGTTGAAGAGGCTGTCTTTTCTCCATTGTATGTTTTTGGTTCCTTTGTCAAGTATGAGATACCTGTATTTATGTGGGTTTGTCTCTGTGTCCTCTATTCTGTTCCATTGATCTACCTGTCTATTTTGGTGCCAATACCATGCTGTTTTTGTTACTATTGCTGAAGGGGTGGGATCGAGGTGGGGGCAGGGGGGTAAGAATAATAACAGAATGAGACAGACATCATTGCCTTGTGTACATGTATGAATGCATAGATGGTGTGACTCTACTTTGTGTACAACCAGAAAAACAATAGCTATACTCCATTTGTGTTCAATGAATCAAAAAATTAAATTAAAAAAAAAAGTTGATAGACTGGGTGATAGGCCATAGAGCAAACGGGTCGTACAGAATCTAGGTTATCACTCTGGTAAATGTAGAGAAAATCAATATCATATGGTCACCTGTTATTTTGGTTCTTATATTAGAGCCCTTCAAATCACACTCCTAAGGGGGAAAACTTAATTTAAAAATATTTTTAAAATCCTGGATTGGATAAAGCAATAATTTTTTGCTCAGTCTGATTGGAGGAAGTAGTCTGAATAAAGCAAAAAGAGAAGAAGCAAAAGCCCTTCCTAGAGGCATACACTGTTGTACAGCACAATCTCATTAAGCAGTAATGGAAATGGCAATTACTTGCTCTTGTAGCCCTGATTGTATTCCTGTTAGGTTATTTGCATACTGTTCAATGATTGGACAGTATGCCAGTCCAATCATTGGACTGGCCAGGCTGAGAAGTCTCAGAACTGTTCCTAGGCATTCTCATCTAATTCTATTGCTGTGACCAAGAGCAGAAAGCATTTCGTGAACTTTGCAATGTGATCCTCTTGGAAACATACAAACCTTCTTTTGCTTTTAGATGAGTATGAGAAGTATAAACTCTTCTGATGTTAATCCAAAACTACATAATTTTTTTTATTTTTTAAATTTTGTATTTTTATTTTTTTTATTTTTACAGACTGCATTTTGATTCATTGTACACAATGGGGTACAACTTTTCATTTCTATGGTTGTACATGATGTAGATTCACATCATTTGTGTAATCATACATGTACACAAGGTAATGATGTCTGTCTCATTCCACCATCTTTCATACCCCGCCCCCTCCCCCATCTCATTTCCCTCTATGTAATCTAGAGTGTCTGCATTCTTCTCTTACCCCCCACCCCCACCCCCGTTATGTATCATCATAATTTTTAAAAGTGTAAAATATACTTCCTCTGGAGGTTGAGACAGGGACATTGTAAATTTGAGACCTATCTAGGCAATTTAGTAAGGCCGTGTAACATTTTTCAAAGGGGATGGGGATGCAGCTCAGTGCTTGCTTAACATGTGCAAAGCCCTGTGTTGAATCCCCAGTACTGTTTGTGTGTGTATGTGTGTGTATGTGAGTGTGTGTGTGTGTGTGTGTGTGTGTGTTTTCTTCCTCATGTTATACTATGGAATGTTAATAACTTTCTTAATAGTTGCAAATGTAATGAGCCAATACTTCCTTTTTTATAGTTACAGCTGGTGTGGTATGAAAAAGAAAATGAAAATGGGAAATACCAAAACAGTTCTGGCTAATACATAGCACCACCTTTTTCTTCCCCACTTTCTATTGTAGTCTTTCTTGTATTATTTGAGGATGAGTAATTCAATCCCAGTGTTAAGTTACTATGAAAGTAAAGCAAATTTTTTTCATGTCTCCTCCAGGAACTAGCACCTTAGGTACCTTGCTCATAGAAGACTTCACACAACGTAACCTTTTTATTTCTAACAATCAAACTCTGCTTATAATTTATCTTTACATATATAAAAGTGTATAGTTTAAAAAAGTCAAAGACACATAGCATTTAATTTTTACAGCTAATTCCCATCCTTCTAAGGTTGACGTCAATTTTAAATTTTTTTCAGTGCTACTTAATTCCTTAGACTTGTTTTATTCATCCGCAGTGAGGAAATTTGAATGATAGCCACACACAAATAGTAATCATAAACAGTATTTAAAATAAGATCAGACATTGCATTCACAAAATGGTGATATTTCAGTTATATCTGTGGTAGTTTATCAGAAAAGTCCAGCATTCTGTGATTGTATTTTTTAAATATTTGAAGCAATTTTTCTTATCTTGTATTATTTATGCCATTTTCTCCTTTTTACCAATTCAATTGTTAACATATGTTTTTTATTATGAAACTTTAAACTGGGAATTGGATCTTTTAGAATCATAATGATATTAATAGATACATAGGTAACATTCTATCTATAAGGTTAGAATAATATATTATTGAGTGGTCAGAGGTCAACCTCTTGAGATTCAGAACAAACTATTACTAAGGTCTGAATTCTTAAGATATAGGACAGAATTGAGCACAAAGTGGGAATTTCATATTTCCTAATAAATCTATTAGATAACTAAAATAAAGGCATTGTCTCAAAATGAAACTATGTGAAGACCCTCATAAAAGACATATTGACTATTAAGAACACCTAGTTTCTTAAGAGGTTCAATACACTATTGAAGAAAATAGGCTTTAATTGAGTGACCCCACTTATATCCCATTTGAAATATATATTCTCTGAATAATTTTAATTCTCATCACAATAAAAATAATCACTGATTCCCAGTGTCCTCATTTGTAAATGCAGTAAGTATACAAATTTGTAAATATACAATAGAGTTCATATAAAATTTAATTGCATAAATTCTGTGAAATTTGGTAACTCTGCAGTAAATATGATATTTTTATTATTTTTTGTTGTTTTAGAAAAACATAGTTGCTTTAAAAATATAAATCATCCATATTAGAAAACAAAGATCAAGTGTTTCAAATGTACATACAGTTACAAAATTCACATCCAAAGTGCTGTTTTCCACTTAGAACTAAGTTTTTTAAAAATTTCATCCCTTAACAAAACAAATATATATATATATATGGTATGTAATAACATTTCTATTTATTTTGGAGAATAGTTAGAATAAAGCTAAGTTGCGGTAATGAGGAGATCCCAAAACAGTGTGGTCCAAAGCACGGGGCCACTGATGCCATTAGCTTTCACAAACTCAGGTTCCCTCATCCTGTTGCTCTATCATTCCCTCCACATTGTCCTAATATGCACAGTTAAAGCTGGCTTGGCCCCATGTAGTTGTTTTAAGACACAAATGTAGTTAAGTGTAAAATCATAATTTTTCCATATAATTAATGTAAATAATATCACATATTATTAGCTTCATCTTTGTTACTATGACTATAACAAAAATACCTTAGATTGGGTATTTTGTAAACATAAATTTATTTCTCACAGTTCTGGACGCTGAGAAGTCCAAGGATGGAGATTCTAGCAGATTCCGCATTTGCTGAGGGCTAGCTCGCTCTTTTTCCAACACAGTGATCTGTAGCTGCTCATATGGTGGAAGAGTAAAAGGGATGAATGCTATGAAAAGCACCTCCCAAAGGCCCTGTCTTCTAATACAATCACCTTGAGGTTTAAATTCCAGGATATGAATTTTTGGAGGGAAAAATACATTAAACCATAGCATGGTCTTTAGAAAGGGAAACAAATGCAAAAAGGTTAAGTAGGTCTCCCAAAGTCACATGGCTACTGACTGGCAGAAGTTAGTATTTATAACCACTCAGTTGTTCACTTTCATTCTTCTTCAAAGTGAATTTATATAAGGTATATTTTTTCTGTCACTGTACATAACATATATTTCTGCTGGGCACATTTCTACTAGTAGAGTAGCTCTTAAACTTTGACATAATCTGATGTAATTCTCCAAATAGCTTCTCTCATTGTATACGAGAACGGAAGTGTCCTGCATTCTAAAACTAGATATAAATTTAAAAACATACTAAAGTAATAAAGTGTTTTAAATCATTAGTGTTTTACGCTGAAATGCCTTATTTAGCTCTGCAGCTCCATGACACTTTGTATGTACATTGTGTATTTTTTTTTTTGCTTTGTAATAACCTCTTGCCTTTTCCCTAAAAAATATCTATCAAATTGATTTTTTAAGCAAATGAGAATAAAAAAATTTATATATAATTCCAAATCCCAGGGACTAACTTGGAAAACAGAAGTCACTAAATGAAAAAAAAAAAGTTTCTAAGAATCAATCTACTGCACACACAGAAAACAAAGTTGAAGATAAGGAGTGTACCTTTTAAATAAAAAAAGGTAAAATATAGAATTTCTATAGCTCTCCATTATCCACATAATGATTTTTCTAATTTAGTGACAATATATTTCCATTTTAGTACCTATTTTTCAAGTTTCTCTATGACCCAGAAATGTGTAATTGTTTTATATGTTTAAACTTGACTGCTTTTCTGTCCATTGACTTCAAATATTTTCCTTGGATAAACTACTGCTATTTTATACATTTAATAATTATATTAACTATTTAATATTTTGTCTTATTCCTTTATCCAAGTTTATCTATAGTCTTATATTCTTTTCTAGTTCAGTCTTTGATTTTTTTACTTATCCAAGTGTTTATTAATTTATAATGTGATTTGTGTGGGTTTGTGCATATAGTTTCTAGATTCTCTAGTTTGTGGCATTGTTTTATTTTTATAAACCAGCTTTAGGATTGATTTATCTTACAATTATTTACAAATGCTTTGTTAAACCTAATATTTTCACCTTAATATTTCTATGGATATAATCACTATTTGTAGTGCCCCTTACTGGAATAAATGTTCATTGTAGCCCCCAAAACTAAATTTCTAGGTTGTAAAATAGAGCTTATGTCTCCTATCAATATGATCAAATCATTCCTGGAGATTATAAATCCTTATCTCAGTACTTACATTTTTTAATGTAGGAGTTCAGGAGACTTTATCAGGCAGGAGGGAAGAAAAATACATTGTTTTAAAAGGGGATTAAAGGTATGATGTAATTGCATGATTATATTATGATTTTCTATGCTGAAATAATTACCCTATTTTTTTTGTTCTATACATTTTATGGTCTGTAGCCACAGTTGTATTCTTTTAATGGCTTTTTATCCTTGTTATAAAGCCATTTTAGTAAACGCAGAAAAAATACTGTTCTGACAAGGGTTTTATGAGGAAGTCATTCCAATAAATAACTTTCATGCTTTTATTTCTTCTTTGATGCTGATGCTATAAGAGAACTAATTTACTCTCTCTAAAAGCTTTAAGTAATCAGTAGATGGAACATTCTTAAAAGCAAAACATCATCTCTAAAAGCCTGAAATTCTCTGATCCTGGGATTCCAAAGCCGTGTATATAAGATCTTTTAAATTTCTGGCCTAATTTTCCCAATGACCTCTTGTATCGTGGTGCTGTGAAACAATTTCATATAAAAACACACACACAATTTTATGCTTAATGACAAGTTCAACCATTGTCTGTTGTCCTGCACCTCCTTGCTTTATTCATTTATGTTAACTGTGCTACCTCTTCAGCATTAAATATCGACCTCTATTCTATTTAAATATATATGATAACAATATTATAGATAATTAGAATAGATGAGACCAGTGGATCTTCAATTGAATTTTAATGTAAATATGGCCTAATAATTCTTTTAGTTTTTTTTGTTGTCCTATTTAGTTATGCATGGCAGCAGAATGCATTTTGATTCATTATACACAAATGGCCTAATAATTCTAATGAGCTACTTTTTTCTAAATTATAATTAGGAATGTAAAAGTACAGAATATATGTTTCTTTCTTAGAAAACACCTTTCTGTTGAAAAAATAAATACAAACCAACAAGTCCATAAACAAACTATTAATATATGGAGTTCCTATATAGTCATTCATTCTTACTTTCTAATAAAGTGACTTACTTTCTAATTTTTTTGCACTAAGAAAGTAAATTAAAATTTTAACCATTACAAACGACAAAAATATGTAATAACAAAACTCAGCAAAATTCCACAAATATTACACTTGAAATATAAGCAAGAATGGTAAATAAAGTTTTTAAATTGCCAACTGAATGGAAAATTTATAGTAAACACATATGGGAAACTATGATTTTTTAGAAGTATTGATTCTTTTTAGTTTTATATAACATTAGGATACATTTTGACATAATCACAAAAGCATGGAATGTAATTTGCTGTATTGGATTCCCAGAACTTCCCCATCCCCCCTGGTCCCCTCCCACTGCTCTACTGATCTTTCTGCAATTTAATTATAGATTTTTTAAAATTAGTGTCTTATGGATATATTTGAAGTTAAAATTCCCTGTGGTATATTCAGTATGTACAAAAAGAATTCCCGCTTTTGCTGAGAGAACTTCATGGGGAAAATATGTTTTATGTAAAAATTACATGTTCTGTGATATAACCTAAAGTGTTACAAAAAATGATTGTCTAGAATTGTAAACTTAAATAAAATTTTATTTTTTTCACCTAAAAATCCTCCAGATGGCAAGAGATTTCTTATGGGTGTTTTGTGTTATCTAAACTTCATTTTTATTCTGTTCTCTGGAGCTGCAGATGGTGGTTTATTAAAATTTTGATTGGAATCCCCAGCTACCTGTTAACCTCAACCCAAATCAGAAAATTCTGTAGCACAAAATGGACTATGATTTCTATAACCTCAACTCCATTAATTCCGAGGTACCTCTTTGAATATCCTCTTTTAAATATTTCTGTGCTGTTCCCATGAATATTGTAAGTCAGATTAAGACAATTTTATCATGTGATGATTACAAAACTAGGCTTAGACCAGAGACAAAACTATAAAAAATTTGATGGTGGGGCTATATTTTATAGCTATTAGTACTACACCCAGGCCATGAACAATTTTAATTATATTTTAAAATTTTAAATTGATACATCATAATTCTACATATTTTTGAGGTACAATATAGTATTTCAATAAAATGTATTCAATTTGTAATGATCAGAACAGGGTAAATGGTATATCCATCAACTCAAACATTCATCACTTCTTTGAAAATTTCAAAATATTTTGATATACCTGTTTTTAAATATGTAATTAATTGTCATCATCTATAGTTACCCCACTGGGTTATAGAATAGGAGAAGGTTTTCTTCTTGATCCAACTGTTTTTCTGCACCTGTTAACCAACCTCTCTCTGTCTTCTCATCCTTTCTTCTTAGCCTCTGGTAACCTGTATTCTACTCTTTATTTCTATAAGAGCAACGTTTTTAACTTCCATATATGAATGTGAACCTGAAATATTTATCTTTCTCTGCTTATTTCGCTTAATGTAACGTTCTTCAGTTCATCAATGTTGCCACAAATGAAATGACTTAATTATTTTTATGGTTGAACCATATTGTACTGTGTGTATTGTATTTTTTTTATTTATTCGCTCACCAATGCACACCTACATTCATTTCATATCTTGACTATTGTAAACAGTGCTTCAGTAAATATGGGCGTATAGATATTGCTTCAATATAGTATTTCTTATTCTCTGGATATATAACCAATACTGAGATGTAGAATTATTCAGTAATTCTACTTCTAGTTCGTTTTCTTTTCTTGAGAAATCTGTATACTACTTTTCATAATGCATGAAGAAATTTACATTTCCATCAACACTGTGAAAGTTCACCTTTGTTTTCATCCTTGTCAGCATTTTTTGTCTTTTTAATAATGGTAGATGATATCTATTTTGATTTTGATATGCATTTCCTGAGAATTAGTGATGTTTAGCATACTTTTTCATATTCTTGCTAGTCATTTGTATATCTTCTTTTGAAAAATGTCTATTCTGGTCATTTACACATTTTTAAAATCAGATTAATTTTGTTTGCTGTTGAGTTGAATTTCTAATATTTTGGATATTAATCCCTTGTTGGTTTAATAGTTTGCAAATATTAATTCCCATTTCCTAGGCTGACTGGCTATATATGTATAAAATCTTTACCCATCAAAATGACCTGAAACATTTCTAACACATTTAGTTTTGTAATTTTAGGTCTAACATTTAAGTCATTTTAAACAATTTTGAGTTATTCTGTAACTTCTGAGAGATAGAGGTCTGGTTTCATTCTTCTCCATATGGTTATCAGTTTTCCCAAAATCATTTGATAAACAGATTATCTTCTCTAGTGAATGTTTTTTGGTGATTTATCAAAAAGCAGTCGGCTATAAATCCATAGACAGATATCTGAGTTATTATAAATACATGGATCTATTGCTGGGTTCTTTATTCATTGGTTTGTGCATCAAGGACTATGATGTTTTGGTTAATAAAGCTGTGCAGTGTGTTTCAAAGTTGGGTAATGTGATGCCTTCAGCTCAAGATGTTTTTCATATGGGATCTATTCTTGTTCCATATAAATTTTAGTATTGTTTTTCCTATTTCTCTGAAGAATTTAATTAGAATTTTGATAGGAATTACATTGAATCTTTAGATTGCTTTTCATAGCATGGACATTTTAAGAATATAAATTCCTTCAATCCATAAAATAAGAATTTCTTCTCATTTTTGACTGTCCTGTTCAATTATTTTCAGCAGTGTTTTAGAGAGTACACTCACTTTTTAATAAAGTGAAAATAATCTATTGAGTTATTTCATCTCTTTGGTTTCACTTATTCCTTGGCATTTTATTTCTTTTTGTAACTATTGTAAACGGTATTATTTCCTTGATTTATTTTCCACCTCCTTCTTTTTTTATTTCTCTTTCAGTTTTTTATTGGTGTACAGAAACACTATTGATTTTCTTATGTACTGTGGGCCAACTGGCTTTGCAATGGGCTCACGAAGGGGCATGGCCTGGGTATGTGTGAATGCCAGTTGGATCTGTCCTAGGCTCTCCACCACATACATTTTTAATTGGTTCCAATCTGATAGTTTCTTTGTCTCTGGTGTCCATTACTTTAACCATACCCACCTTGCCTTTGATAGTGGAATACCACCATTCGGCTATTAGTGCCGCCATATCCAATTATTCCCATTGCATGTTAATTTTCCAACTGAGTGACTATAATTCCCATTGTAAGATTTGGTCCACAGGAAAGAGCTTTTCAAGAATGCTGGGGTTCCCTTCATAAACCTATTTCTCAAAGTACATTATAAATATTCAATAAAAATTAAGTATTATCAATATTATTAGCATAGGTATTTCATGATTAATTGTTGTGTGAGTGCTCCTTCTTATTCATGCTTCAGCATGAAGGTGAAAATTCCTTGGGTTGGATGTTCTGACAGTAGCCACCATGATAGATCATGAAGAATTTTAGTGTTAGGAATTCTAGTATTGAGAAACTATTAGAAGAACATTTTCACATGTTCAAGAGAGTGATAAAAATTGCTTATTCTTGATGGAACATTCCTCTATTATATTTTGAAAAAAATAAGAACTCATGTTTTCAAAGATTGGACAGCAGTATTTGATTCAAACTGAGAATATCACTAGATCATTTATGTAGCACTAGTATCCTTCAGGTAATTTTCATGTTTTCTCACTGCTTTCAATCTCTTGTCACTGTGATATTGATCTTTCCCAAATTACTTTGGTTATTGATAAGGAAAAAAAGTGAATTATTTCAACATAAGATGAAACAATTCCAAAGTCTTCTGTTCCCTTACTATTCTCTGCTTACTATTTTCTGACTGTGACCATGTTATTTAAGTTAAGTTTTAGTATTGATGACACCTTTATTGGAAGAATGATTAATTGTCTTTGGTTTTGAGATACCTGCAATAACACAGCATTGTGACAGGCTGACAGATTTGGCTCCATAGAAATGTTACAAAATTCTACAATCAAAAGTTTTATTTTGCCACTAACAAAGTTTCAAAACATTCTTTCTGGTTTTGGGAATTTTTTCCATTTTCTTAGTCTACTGTAACCCTTGTTATTATAGTTGATTAATTCTAATACATGAGAAATTTTAACTATTTTCATCTAAATCATATTTGTGTCTAAACCATACTTCTAGCTCCTTTATGATTTAGTTCTAAAATTTGGTTTTTAGTCTCCTTAGTGACTCTAGATTGCTAAAGTGAAAGGATGTATTCTTTATGTGACCAGAACAGATCCGCACCTTGTACTCAGTAATTAATAAAACTTGGGTTTTAGAAGCAGCAAAAAGTTTTTCCTCCCCAAGCATTGTAGAACAAGATCCATAAACCTTGGAATGTGTATTTGTAACAAAGATGCATGATTTCCAATGTCCCCTGGGGAAAAACACTGAGTCTATTACTCAGTGCTTTTGACTTTATGCCTTAATTTGATTCAACTTTCTTGAGAATTCAAAGAGACTTTTGTTTGTTTTGAGTATTCTCTAAGAATTTTCTACTTTGCAATTTATCTTTGTCCTTGCTATCCCTCTCTTTAAGCATGTTTCTTACTTTTGTTTATTTTATTGAAATCATATACATCGATTCTCTCTGCCCAAATCCTACCTCTTTGGCTAAACTTTCTCCTCTCTCCAGGTACTTAAAGTCTCTAAAGTGAAGTCACTTATCAGCCAGTAATTTTCTTACAGGGTTTAGAATAAAATCTCATTGAAGGCAGAGATATTTAATCACCTCATCCTACTCCTCTACTTATTGTATAATATGCTGGAAAAGTGCTTGCTAAAATGAAGTTAAAAGCTATTAAAGTCAAGGCTATATTTCAGTTATATGCCTATTTGGCATCATTTGCAAACTATTAGCTCTCTATTTCATATTTAGAGTCAGTCTCAAGTTTAATAGAAGAGAAAGAAGATTTTTTTTAAATAGCGTAACTGTGCTAAACACACCCCAAAAGATTTTCTATATTAGAAAATCATGTTGAAATGTACAGGAGCATTGTTGCTATCTTTAAGATGACTATGTTTTGTATGATCATCTACAACAGGTGTTTTCTTTTGCTGTGTGAATTATTTAGAGGTAAGTATAACATAGTTACAATAATAGTTGACTTCCCTAATCTGATTTGTAAATGCCTAACAATTAACAAAAATGTAAAATATGCATCATGTAATTTATTTGTGAGTATAATGCACTTTACTAGCTTTGGCCATTCTATTCATGATCATAGCATTTCCAGTCAAGAAGGTTTTATTTAGACATCCCACCAAAAGAAGACTCACACTGGGTATGGTTGCATAAGTCTATAATTCCAGAGACTTGGGAGGCCCAGACAGGAGGATGGCAAGTGTGAGACCAGCCTCAGCAGTTTAACAAGGACCTAAACAACTCTGCAAGACCTGTCTCAAAATAAAAAAATAAAGTTCTTGGGATGTATCTCAGAGATAAAGTTCTCGTGGGTTCAATTCCCAGTACTGAAAAGGAAGGAAGGAAGGAAGAAGGAGGGGAGGAGAGGAGAGGAGTGGGAGAAGAGGGAAGGGAAGGGAGGGGAGGGGAGAAGAAGAAAAGACTTGCTAATTAACTTCAAGGAGTGGTTGCTGATGGACTCTAGAGGTAAATTCTTGTGTTCCACAGCCCAATGTGGTAGCTATATCAAAACAACCTTTCATATATTTTATGAAGAACTAGTAGTCTCAAAGGCTCCAAACACAAATTAATGATAAGTAGACACCGACGTTAATTACCTTTATTTGATCAGTGCACACTGTATACATATATTGAAATCATGATGCATCTCATAAATAAATGTGGTTATTAGGTACTAATAAAAAACTTTCAAATGTTTAAGGAGACAATACTGCTACCTTCTCTAATTTGATCTTTACACAATATACATATGTATTAAATTATGACATTGTGTTCCATAAATATTTGTTGCTTTGTTTTTGTTTTTCTACTGGTGATTGAACCCAAGGGAGCTTTACCAATGGGCTATATCCCTAATCTATTATTTTTAATTTTGAGATAGAGTGTCACAGTTGTTTAGTCTGGCCTTGATCTTGCAATCCTCCTTCCTCAGTATCCCTAGTTTCTAGGATTACAGGTGTTTTCCATAGTTCCTGGCAATAAATATGTACATTTGAAATAATAATAATTTTAAAAAAGTCTTCAGGAGCCACCATATAAGACTTTTATTTGTCTACTGCCACTAATAAGGCAAGAAACCTACAATTCTCACCATCTCAAAAAAGGTGTAATATGTACCACATTTTCTTGAAGTTTTCTGGCGGAGCTTATTCTCTTTCCTGGCAACCCCAACTATGACTGAGTACATTAGGAATACTAAGTCCTCACTATTTCTGCTTACCAAATAACTCCTTTGCCAGGATCATCATCTTAGCTTTTTGTCCCTAATTCTGCTTCAACCTTCCCTTACCTTTCACAGGCAAGACCCAGTAAGACTTCTTGCATTCATAATTCTGTATCTACATTTGTTTTTGGCTAGCTCTACTGAAGAAGTGCCAGAAGTAGGGTTTGGGAGCTGCATCATTATCATTTTACTGAAAACAAGGACAAAATCAAATGGTGTTTGTGAGACATGGATAATCCCTTGCACACCCTGGTGCCTTTATTGCTGTAATATTGCTGACAGTGACTTAGTGACTTGAGGGAAGGTGTCATCAGAGGCAAATACCCTGGTTATTAGAGAGATTTAGAAGGTTGAAACATGCAGAGCTAATCATGCGAGCTAGGACAATGGAAAGGACTGGTTATTATTAATTAGTGTTTATGCTTCATGGAGGGATAATGAAAAGCTCTTGGAAATCTATTTTTAAAATGTAAAACAGTGAAGACCTTGGAGCCTGTTTGGTAGCTCACAAAGTAGTTATTATTTCTTAATTTATAAATTTACATTAAACTTATTTTCAACTGATACATAAAAGCAAAGAATTAGGCATATTTATTGTATGCCAAGTGGTGCCTCAATACATGAATGCATTGTGCAAATATCAAAACAGGTTAAACATATCCACCTCCTCAAACATCCATCACTTCTCCATGGTGAAAACATTCAAAATATTTTCTTCTAGCTTTTTGAAACATATAACATATAATTACATATAGTCATGCAACTTTGCAATAACACACAAGAATCTCTTCTTCCCATCCAACTATAAACTGCAAAGATTAACTTTTCCCTTTCCCTCCTTCACTTCCTAGACTCCCCAGACTCTGGTATGCACCATTTTATTCTCAACTTCTATGAGATCAACTATATCATTTTTCAAGTATAAGTGAAATCAAGTTATAATTATCTTTTTCAGACTGGCTTATTTCACTTAACATAATAATCTCCAGTTCAAACCATGTTGCTGCAAATGATAGGATTTCACTCTTTTTTTCATAGTTGAATAGTTCATCACTCTGTATATACCACATTTTCTTTATGACTTCATCAAGTGATAGACACTTCGGTTCCTTTCAATGTTTGCCTATTGTGAATAGTGTTGCAATTAATATGACAGAGCAGATGTATCTTTGACAAATTGAATTTATGTTTTTGAATGTTCACCAGGAATGGGATTGCTGAATCATATAGTAGAATTAATAGTTATATTCATAAGTTTTTTTTTTTTTTCCTTTATTTTGATTCATTGTACACAAATGGAGTATAGCTGTTGTTTCTCTGGTTGTACACAAAGTAGAGTCACACCATTTGTGTAATCATACATGTACACAGAGTAATGATATTTGTCTCTTCTGTTATTATTCATACCCCCGACTGTGATCCCCCCCCTCTTTTTCCTCTATACAATCCATCCTTCCTCCATTCTTGCCTCCCTCCTACCCCACAATATGTCTCATCATCCACTTATCAGAGAGATCATTTGGCCTTTGGTTTTCTGGGATTGGATAATCTCAATTAGCATGACAGTCTCCAACTTCATCCATTTACCTGTAAATGTCATAATTTTATTCTTCTTTATGGCTGAGTAATATTCCATTGTGTATATATACCATAGTTTCTTTATCCATTCATTTATTGAAGGACATCTAGGTTGGTTCCACAATCTAACTTTTGGGAACTAAGCAGCTATGAACACTGATGTAGCTGTATCACTGTAGTATGCTGATTTTAAGTCCTTTGGGTATAGGCCAAGGAGTGGGATAACTGGGTCAATTGGTGGGTCCATTCCAAGTTTTCTCAGAATCTTCACACCACTTTCCAGAGTGGATGCACTAATTTGCAACCCCACCAGCAATGTATGAGTGTACCTTTTTCCCCACATCCTTGCCAACACCTGTTGTTACTTGTATTCTTGATAATAGACATTCTAATTGGGGTGAGATGAAATCTCAAGGTGGTTTTGATTTGCATTTCTCTTATTACTAGAGAGATTGAACATTTTTTCATATATCTGTTGGTTGCTTGTAGATCTTCTGTGAAGTGTCTGCTCACTTCCTTAGGCCATTTCTTGATTGGGTTATTTGTTTTCTTGGTGTAAAGATATTTGAGTTGTTTATAGATTCTGGAAATGAATGCTCTATCTGAAATGTGTGTGGCAAAGATTTTCTCCCATTCTGTAGGCTCTCTCTTCACGTTGCTGATTGCTTCCTTTGAAGACAAAAGCTTTTTAGTTTGAATCTATACCAATTATTGATTCCAATTTTTATTTCTTTCATTTTGGGAGTCATGTTAAGGAAGTCTGGTCCTAAGCTGATACGATGAAGATTTGGTCCTAAATTTTCTTGTATTAGGTGCAGGGTCTCTGGACTAATTCCTAGGTCCTTGATCCATTTTGAGTTGAGTTTTGTGCAGGGTGAGAGGTAGGGGTTTAGTTTCATTTTGCTTCAGATGGATTTCCAGTTTTCCCAGCAACTTTCTTGAAGAGGCTGTTTTTCTCTGTTTTTGACACCTTTTTCTAGTAAGAGAAAACTGTATTTATGTGGGTTTGTCTCTGTGTCCTCTATTCTGTACCATTGATCTACCTGTCTATTTTGGTGCCAATACCATGCTGTTTTCGTTACTATTGCTCTGTAGTATAGTTGAAGATATGGTATTGTGATACCCCCTGCTTCGCTCTTCTTGCTGAGGATTGCTTTAGCTATTCTGGGTCTCTTATTCCTCCAAATGAATTTCACGATTGCTTGCTCTATTTCTATGAGGTCCATCATTGGGATTTTAATTGGAATTGCATTTAATTTGTATAGCGCTTTTGGTAGTATGGCCATTTGACAATACTAATTCTGCCTATCCAAGAACATGGGAGATCTTTCCATCTTCAAATATTTTCTTTAATTTCTTTCTTTACTGTTCTGTAGTTCTCATTGTAGAGGTCTTTCACCTTTTTTGTTAGATTGATTCCCAAGTTTTTTTTTTTTTTTTTTTGAGGTTAATGTGAATGGGGTAGTTTTCCTAATTTCTCTTTCAGAGGATTCATCAATTATGAATAAGAATACATTAGATTTATGAGCATTAATTTTATATCCTGCTATGTTACTGAATTCATTTATGAGTTCCAGAAGTTTTCTGGTGGAATTTTTCAGCTTTTCTAAATATAGAATCATGTCATTGGCAAATAGGGATAATTTGAACTCTTTTTTTCCTATTCATGTCCCTTGAATTTCTTTGGTCTGTCTAATTGCACTGACTAGGGTTTCAAGGACAATGTTGAATAGAAGCAGTGAAAGAGGACATCCCTGCCTTGCTCCAGATTATAGAGGGAATGCTTTCAGTTTTCCTTCATTTAGAATGATGTTGGCTGTGGGTTTTGCATAGATAGCCTTTACAATGTCGAGGAGCATTCCTACTGTCCCTATTTTTTCTAGTGTTTTTTTAGCATGAAGGGGTGCTGTATTTTAACAAATGCTTTTTCTGCATCTCTTGAAATAATCATGTGAAATGAAATAATATTAACTTTATAATAATATTAATATTATTAATATTAACTTTATTAATAATATTAACTTTATTTACTTTTAATATTGAAATAATCTTAACTTTAAGTCTCTTGATGTGGTGAATTACATTTATTGATTTCTGGATGTTGAACCAACCTTGCATCCCTGGGATGAAACCTAGTTGATCATGGTGCACTATCTTTTTAATAGGTTTTTGTATGCGATTTGCTAAAATTTTGTTAAGAATTTTTGCATGTATGTTCATTAGGGATTTTGGTCTGAAATTTTCTTTCATTGATGTGTCTTTGTCTGGTTTTGGTACCAGGGTGATATTAGCTTCAAAGAATGAATTTGGAAGGGTTTCCTCCTCCTCTATTTCATGGAATACTTTGAGGATTATTGGAATGAGCTCTTCTTTAAATGTCTCATAATTCTTGACTGTGAATCCATCTGGTCCTGGACTTTTCTTTGTTGGTAGGCTTTTGATGACTTCGTCTATTCCATTGCTTGAAATCGATCTATTTAAATTGTGTATGTCATCCAGATTTAGTTCAAGTTGCTCATATGTCACTAGGAACCTGTTGATGTTTTCGAGATTTTCTATTTTGATTAGGTATATATTTTCAGAACATCTTCTACTTATGTTTGTATTTCAATAGTGTCTGTTGTTATATTTCCTTTTTCATCCCAAATTTTAGTAATTTGAGTTTTCTCTCTCCTACTCTTCATTAGAGTGGCTAAGGGTTTATCAATTTTGTTTATTTTTTCAAAGAACCAACTTTTTGTTTTGTCAATTTTTTGAATTGTTTCTTTTCTTTCAATATCATTGATTTCTTATCTCATTCTAATTATTTCCTGTCTTCTACTAATTTTGGTGATGATCTGTTCTTCCTTTTCTAGGGTTTTGAGCTGTAATGTGAGGCCATTTATTTGTTCATTTTTCATTCTTTTATTGAATGTGCTCCATGTGATGAATTTTCCTCTTAACACTGCTTTTATGGTATCCCAGAGATTTTGGTATGTTATATTGGTGTTCTCATTGATCTCTAAGAATTTTTTAATTTCCCCTCTAATGTCTTCTGTTATCTATGCATCATTCAATAACATATTATTTAATCTCCAGGTGTTGGAGTAGTTTCTGTTTTTTATTTTATCATTGATTTCTAATTCCATTCCATTTTGATCTGATAGAATACAAAGTAGTATCTCTATCTTTTTGTATTTGCTAAGAGTAGCTTTGTGGCATAACATATGATCTATTTTAGAGAAGGATCCATGAGCTGCTATATTCACTAATTGATAGAATCGAATATTCTGTATGTGTCTGTTAAGTCTAAATTATCGATAGTGTTATTGAGATCTATGGTTTCTTTCTTCAATTTTTGCTTGGAAGATCTGTCCAATGGTGAGAGAGGTGTGTTAAAATCACCCAGTATTATTGTGTTTTGGTCTATTTGGTTCCTGGAATTGAGAAGGATTTGATTGACGTACAAGGATGTGCCATTGTTTGGGGCATAAATATTCATGATTGTTATGTGTTGCTGATTTATGCTTCCCTTAAGCAGTATGAAATGTCTTTCTTTATCCCTTCTGACTAATTTTGGCTTGAAGTCTGCTTTATCTGATATGAGGATGGAAACCCCTGCCTTTTTACTGAGTCCATGTGCATGGCATGTTTTTCCTCATCCTTTCACCTTTAGTCTATGGGTATCTTTTTCTATGAGATGCATCTCTTGGAGGCAGCATATTGTTGAGTCTTTCCTCCTAATCCAATCTGCCAGTCTATGTCTTTTGATTGATGAATTTAGGCCATTAACATTCAGTGTTATTATTGAGATATGATTTGTATTCCCAGTCATTTTGGCTTATTTTTTGGTTTTTAACTTGACTTGTTTTCTCCTTTATTTTGCTATTCCTTTAGGTTAGTTCCTCCCTATGCTGATTTAATTGTTGTTTTTTATTTCTTCCCCATGGAATATTTTGTTTAGAATGCTCTGTAGTGCTGACTTTAAAATTCTATCTTTAATTTGTATGTTAGGTACTTTCATTACAATGTGCTTTGGTGTTGATTTGTTGTAGTTTTGTACATTTGGTGTCCTGTAAGCCTCTTGTATTTGATTTTCCATTTCATTCTTCAGATGTGGGAAATTTTCTGATATTATTTCACTGAATATATTATTCATTCCTTTGGTTTGTATCTCTGTGCCTTCCTCAATCCCAATAATTCTTAAATTTGGTCTTTTCATGATGTCCCATAGTTCTTGGAGGTTCTGTTCATGATTCTTTACCATCTTCTTTATTTGGTTGACTTTGTTTTTAAGATTAAATATTTTGTCTTCATTGTCTGAGGTTCTGTTTTCCAAGTGATCTAGACTGTTGGTTATGCTTACTATAGATTTTTTAATTTGGTCTATTGCTTCCTTCATTTCAAGGATTTCTGTTTGTTTGTTTGGTTGGTTGGTTTTTTCAAAATCACTATCTCTTTATTGAAATGAATTTTTGCTTCCTGCATCTGCTCTTTTAACTGTTGATTGGTGCAATCATTCATTGCCTGCATTTGCTCTGTCATCTCATTGTTTGCTTCTCTGATCATTTTAATTATGTGCTTTCTGAACTCCCTTTCTGACATTTCTTCTGCCATGCTATGACTGGACTCTGTCGATGTAGCATCTAGGTTTGTTTGAGACACTTTCTTCCCCTGTTTTCTCATGTTGCTCATGTATCTTCCCCTCTAGCAATGAGAATCTGCCATATTGCAGCTTCCCCCTATACATTTGTAGCCTCCCTGGAGGTTTCCAATACCTCACCTGCTAGTCTTCAGTAGCCCTAGACCTCAGGCTGGGGCCAGGCTCAGGATGTCTGGGCCTCTGGACTGGGTCTCCTGGAGTGGAAGTCTCAAGTGTCCACATTGTGCCCACTTCCCCTTTGCTGAAGTCTCCCACACCTGTAGTGCTGGCTGCCCCCATACAGAAGTCCCACAGGAATACTCTGAGCAGACCTCCCAATCACAGAAGTTTCCGTGTCTGCACTGGGCTGAGCCTGATGTCTATCTCTGTGCCGGCCTCCGGAGCCTGGAAGTCTTGCGGAACTCTTGGGCTGGACTGGACCCAAGCCTCTGAGCTGGGCCTCCCAGAGCGGAAGACTCAAGTATCCACTTTGTGCCAGCTTCCCCTGAGCTGAAGTCTCCTGAGCCTGGGCTGTGCCCGCTGCCCCCACTGGGAAGCTGGGAAGTCCCACAGGGGTACTCTCTATTCATAAGTTTTTGAGGAACTGGTATACTTATTTCCATGTGGTTGCAGATACTTACATTCCCACCAACAGTGTTCAAGTACTCACTTTTCTCTCCACATCATTAAGCACTTGTTATCTTTTGTCTTTCAGATAATTACCCTTCTTACAGGAATCAATTGACATATCCTGTGGTTTTGATTTGTGTTTCCCTGATGATTGGTGCTGTTGAGCATACTTCAGCTTACTGTTGGCTGAGAAATGTCTATGTAGGTCTATTGTCCATTTTTTAATCTGGTTATCTGATTTATTGCTGTTGAGTTTTTAGTTCCTTCCATATTCTGAATATTAATCCTTTTTTAGATGGGTCGTCTGCTACTTTTTCTTCCATTCAGTAAATTTGCCTCTTCAGTCTTTTGGTTATTTCCTTTGCTGTGCAGATGCCTTTCAGTTTCATATAATCATATTTGTCTACTTTTGCTTATGTTTCCTGTGGTTTTGGGGTCTTGAAGAGGTGAACCTTTTATAAAAATGTAATACTCTTCAGAATCTAAGTCAGCATCATTATCCACTTCAGAAGACTCTTCCCACAAGTTAAGAGGAGTCCTTATCAGGATTTGCCTCACTTCCACTCTTGGCTGTTGGATGGATAACTATGATTAGTTACTGACATAAGTCAACCAGGAATATCCAGGTCTGATAAAAAGGAAAACACTGTACCCTAATACTAAAAGTATTAGTTCACACTAACAGAATTCAACAA
Source organism: Glaucomys volans (assembly GCA_020662805.1). Classification (NCBI taxonomy): domain Eukaryota; kingdom Metazoa; phylum Chordata; class Mammalia; order Rodentia; family Sciuridae; genus Glaucomys; species Glaucomys volans. The sequence goes on from JAJEJO010002617.1 coordinate 156,720, forward strand.
AATATGCATAAGACTAGATATTGAACATGCTTGATTGAGGGAGCTGAAACATAGGACTAGATGAGGATAGGTTATTGACTTGGGTCCAGATATCTAAGACACAAAATTTAATGTTTGACAAGAACCCTAGGATATGGTGAAAAATCTCTACTAGGGTGATGTGTATTATAGTCTGGTTGTGAGGTATCCCCCAAAAGCTTATGTGTGAGACAATGCAAGAAGTTTTAGAGGAGAAATGATTGGGTTACGAGAGCCTTAATCCAATCAGTGAATTAATTCAGTAATGGGATTAACTGAGTGAAATCTAAAAAGACAGGTAGGGTGTGGCTTGAGGAGGTGGTTCATTGGGGGCATGCCTTTGGAGTATATATTTTGTATGTAGCAAGTAGAGTCTCTCTCTCTCTCTATCTGATCATCATGTGATCCACCATCCTCTACTATATTCTTCTACCATGATGTTCTACCTCACCTCAAGCCCCGAGGAATAGAGGCAGCCTTCTATGATCTGAGGCATCTGAAACTGTGAGCCCCTAAATAAACTTTTCCTCCTCTATAATTGTTCATTGTCCTAACTATGTCTTAGTCAGTTTTCACATTATTGTAACCATAAACCCAGCAACAACTTAGAAGAAAAAAGTTTATTTTGGCTCAGAGTTTCAAAGGTTCAGTCAATGATTGGTCAATTCCATAACTCTGGAACTGAGGTGGGGCAGAACATCATGGCAGAAGGATGTGATGGAAGAAACCTGCTGTGCTCATGACAGCCAGGAAACAGAAGAGCTTGAGTACAAGGAGATAGAGAAAATACATTAATCTCCAATGGCATGCCCCAATGACCCACTTCTTCTAGCCATTCTTTACCTACCTACAGTTACCAATCATTAATAAATTCAAATTATAACCCATCAAATGAATTAATCTACTAATTTTTTCACAGCTCTCATAATCTAATTATTTCACCCCCAAACATTTCCACATTGTCTCACACATGATCTTTTGGGAGATATCTCATGTCCAAAGCACAATAAGTGACTTCTAGAGACTTGGGGAAAATGTGGTCTATGAAGAATAAATTTAAAATTCTGAAGTTACCAACACAAATGGAACAGAAAGGATTAAGAGACTCAAATAGTTGGGTGTGTTAGAATGTATATTTTCAGGAGCAGTGAATAAATCATTGCTTTGAAACTGCCCTGGACAGTGGAGACATCTCTTAGAAGTCTTTCAGTGCAACAGAGCCGAGAGGACTGCCCGTTTGCAGGTGACCCCTGCTAATAAGAAGGTTTCCATGCCTGTCATGGAATCCATTGCTTCAATAGCCTTCAGTTCAAATGGCAGCTGCCCGGAAGTAGAAGAGTCATGGGCACAAGCCGATAAGTTTTAATGGGACTGTTTCTGCTCACAATAAATCCTTTTGATGTATAAACCTGTATAATAAAGGTTCAGAGCCTGTTTTAATGTCAGCCAAGCCTCACCAGGACTTGACTTTCCCACTGGGTCCTGCTTTTCCTATATTTGTGTGTTTGTTTGTCTTTTTTTCCAATCCCCTCAACAACAGAGTTCAGAGGAAACTAAATAAACATCATGCAGGTTCATGACAGGATTTATTTTGCAAAGTTAGAATACTCACTAGAAGATCAAGTTGCATAGGATGATTCAAATCAATACTATGTGGCATGTACTAATGAGAGAAGCACTAAGAAATTCCACGGTGGCTGCTCTTTATAAGCCAGGGCTCATAGAAGAGGTTGTCAAAGAGATTGGCTTATTGATAGCAGCGGGTCTGATGAGGTCCCAAAGCCATACAGGCCAAGTGACAACACAAACATCAGAAAGGGGTTTAAGGACACTTAAACTCAAAGTGCCAGCAAAAGGGTTTTGACTGGCAGAACCTCAGCCAGTACCACTATCCTGGAGCTTGCAAATGCATAATTCAAGGACAGAGAAATGCATAAAACAGTATCTGGACAGAGAACTGATTTACAGCAAAAGAAATACAGGAGATGACCCATCACCATGGAATCCACTGATTTTTATCATGTAGTTTACCATCCAGAAGCAAATGGCTTGGGAATATTGGCATGGCCTTTTGTGGTTAAGGTTGAAGTGCCAATATCCCACACAATGAGGTACATACACTGAATCTGGGAACTCCATATGGCCTTGTGTCCCTGGTAAAAAATAATGTTTGAAGATTAAAAGAGAAAAGTAGAAAAGAAAAAACCCAAGTGTTTCACTAGCCAAGCAACAAACAATATCAATTGACTTATAGAATACTGTATTGCCTGGACACTCGAATCCTATGCCTAAGGCCTTTCAGAAAACTATCTCTGATGAAATAGTTCAAATTGATCAACAGGAAGACATGGGATTGTTACTGAGCAATCCAGGGAAGGAAGCCCAAGTGCAGCACAGGTGATCTGTGCAATCTCTTGTGAGCATTCTCTTTCCAACTGTGTATACCAAGGAATAAGTGCAGCAACTCCAACATGACAAGGGAAATTGTTCCCAGGACCTCAGTCTCCTTAGGAATGAGGATTTGAATGAAACTAGTAGCCAAGCCAGTGGAGATGGCTAATGGCAATCTTCTTTTCTCCCTTTTCTTTCCTTTTCAGGATGTCAGTTCTGTAGGTCAATATGAATATTTTTTTTCCTACACAGTGTTACTAATTTCCATTTTATTTTTTTACAGGAATTATCCCTTAACAAGTCTCTGGCATCCTTAAATCCATGTCAGTATATGCCTCCCAGAGGAACTAATGAACACAATAGCTATGCTGTTTACTGCTAGTCTAAATCGATCTTAATTTCATAAATTTCCAGGACACTTCGAAAACTAGTCTCACACCTGATCCTCACTTAAGATTTGGAGCTGATGTACGTTTCTCTGTCCACCTACACAGCATCTCATCAGGAAGCAGATTTAATGCATTCTTAATTCTGGTAAACCTCACATCTCTGTAATCTTGAGCTGACAAGACTAAAATTCCCTTCTTTATTCAGTGTGCTATAAAAGTAAGTAGATTTTACTCCTGACAGAACATGCAATTTATTCAACATATTATTCAGTACAAATTTGAAATGTATTTCTTCACCACCATTCATAACTAGTATTAATAACTACAGAACAATGTAGGTGAAAAGTAGGAGTAGGCGTTTTGAAGATATGTGAATATGATTTATATAACAAAGGCTTTAAAAATGGGCTGAATGCAATTTTATTATTCTGAGTAGTGAAAGTGGGTGATTTTGCTTTCTAATCCTTCTTTTGTATTTCTTCATCTTATTAGTCTTTAAAAGACTCACCATAGTCTTTAAACTTAAAAAAAAATGCCTCATTAAATTCATTCTAGGTTATTTACTGTAATATCCTAAGAAAAATAGTCATTACCTTCTCTCACACACACACATGCACACATCTTTAAATTATGAAATAAAATATACTTCTCCTTTGGGACAAAAAGTTGGCAGAGTAGAAAGTGACTACAAAGGGAAAAATATGCTTGGAGTTTAATAGTTAAAATAAATTTGTTAATAGTAATGAATGCTCAAGTGAAAAAATATCTATCCAAATAATTAATATGGTTTAAGCTGGAGATAAGTTCTTGTTCAAGAAATGTTAAGAATGCCTTTTTACATGGTTTTTTTAAAAATAAAATATTGGCTATTTGTCAGATTATTGTTTTAGAAGTAGGGGTACAATATATATTTTAAGCATACCTAATGGGAAGAAAAGAGATTGTGTTACTCACACATGAATGCAGTGTGGGCATTGAGCAGTGTAAGCTGTTTCCTGATTCATAATGGAATAGAATTAACTACTATATTAAGCAGTGTCTGTTTTGCCTACAAACAGATTTGAATTGAGGGTTCTGGAGAATGCCATAATTATAGACAAAAGAAAAAAGGAAAAGAAGTTTAAAAAAATCACACTTACTAACTGAAAGGAAAACAAGCTAGAGATGTGCATGGCAATGTGAGTATAGAGAAACCAAACTTATTCAACATAGTATTAAAATATCAGCAAAAGTAGTCTGTTGAGTCTGCTTTAGAAAAACACATTGAAAAAGAAAAGCAATAATAACCAACTGAAAGAGGTAAAAAGATAGATATCTACATGAAGAGTGAAATTAGACATTTTTCTTATCTAATACACAAAAATGAACCCAAAGGAGATTAAAGACTAAAATGTCAGATCTAAAATTTTAAAACTACTAGAAGAAAAATATTAGGAGAAAATACTGGTGAAAAACTCATTGACTTTGGTCTGAGCAATAATTTTTTGAATACGATTTCCAAAAGCACAGGCAATGAAACAAAAATAGACAAATAGGATGGCTTCAAATTAAAAACCTTCTTACAACAGGGGAGATAATTAATCAAGTGAAGATACATCATTAAAAAATGGGAGAAAATACTTGTAAACCTTACATCTAAAAATGGGCTAACATCTCAAATACGAAAGGATTTAAACCAAATAACAAGAAAACAGATGCTCTAATTAAAACCTGGGAAAGTGACCTGAATATATATTTTTCAAAAAGAAGACATGCAAATGGCCAATAGTAACATGAAAAAATGCTCAGCACCTCTGAACAATAAGGAAATTCAAACCAAAATCACAATGAGATACCACTTCACGCTTTTTAGAGTAGTCATTTGAGCCAGCTATTCTACTCCTCAGGATATATCCAGAGGATTTAAAATCGGCACACCAGAGTGACACGGCCACATTAATGTTTATAGCAGCTCAATTTTCAATAGGTAAGCCATGGAGCCAACTCAGGTGCCCTTCAACAGATGAATAGATAAAGAAAATGGAGTAGTACTCAATCATAAAGAAAAATAACTTTATGATATTTTCAAGCAAATGGAGGGATATGGAGACTATCATGCTGAGTGAAATAAGCCATTTCCAAAGAACCAAAGGTTGAATGTTTTTGTTGATATGTGGAAGCTAATCCACAATAAGTGGGGGGGCATAGATATTCAGTGAATTAAACAAAGGGGAATGAAGAGAAGGGAGAGGGATAGGACGAGGAAAGACAGTGGAGTGAATCCAAAATAATTTCCCTATGTACACATATGAATACAGCATAATGGTTCCCACCATTGTGTACATGCATAAGAATGGGGTCCTAACTAGAATAAGATATATTACTTGCTTGCATAATTATATCAAAATGAATTTTACCGTCATGTATAACTAAAAAGAACCAACAAAAATAAATAATAGAAAAATAAAAATTGCAAAATTTAAAAAATAAAAAAATAAGGAATAACTTTTGAAAAAATTGAAAGATAAGTGTTTGAGAGAATTAAGAGTAAAGGACACATTTTTACACTGTTGATGAGAAATGTAAATAGTGTGGCCATTTTGAAAATCCTATCAAAAATGCAGAAGGAAGCGAGAAAGAAGGAAAGAAGGAAAGAAAGAAAGAAAGAAAGATAGAAAGAAGAAAGAGAGAAAGAAAGAGGAAGAAAGAAAGAAAGAAATAGAAAGAAGAAATAGAAAGAAAGAAAGAAAGAAAGAAAGAAAGAAAGAGAAAGAAAGAAGAAAGAAGAAAGAAAGAAAGAAAGAAAGAAAGAAAGAAAGAAAGAGAAAGAAAGAAAGAAAGAAAGAAAGAAAGAAAGAAAGAAAGAAAGAAAGAAAGAAAGAGGAAAGGAAGAAAAAGAAGAAAACTCCCCAAAAAACAAGAAATCTTCAGGGTCTGCCCCACCCCTCATGGGCCTCTCAGAAGCCTAGAAGTATAAATTGTTTCAGAGACATTCCAGGGCAAAAAAAAGAAAAAAAAAGAAAAAGTACCCTGGGGTGCCCTGTGTACACACAAACAGCTTGGGGGGCTCTGTCTTGCTAGCAAAGAACTCCATGGTGGCTGTAGCCAGGCAGGGTTCATGCAAGTTCGAGCAGAGCTTGTGCCAGCAACAGACCTCGGCATTGCTCACACAATGCTGAATTTGAACGTATGCAGAATGTAAGAGTTATAAGGTCTTGGCAACTTCTGAAGCACACTCCCTCTGAAATTAAGGGCAATGTCCTCATACTGAGAATTAGTGCTCCAATCTGAAAGGAAAGGCTAAAGCTTCTCACACATTCCTTAAATCTGATAGAGGACAAGGAAATTCAGACTGACAGGTTCTCTGGCTAATTAAATCTGCAGGAATGTTTGCCTGTTGACCCACTTAGCCTTCTCTTCTCTTGTAAATGCTTTCCTGGCCCTTGCATTCTCTGAAGATGGTTTTTTGAAAATAAGTCTCCTCTATCTTCCTTCAAAGTTGGTTTTGAATGAAATTTATTTTCCTGCTAATTTGATTCCTGGGTATTTGTGGAATAAGAGGAGTGATAAAGTCTAGCCTCTTGACCCTGCACAGTAACATTTTCACCAGGATTTCAAAGGAAAACTGGGAGTCCAGGCAGGATGCTGCTGAGTTCCCTCAATGAGATGACCAGTGGAGCCACAGAAGTGAAATCAACTGGGACCTAAGAAAGCAGAGGTTCCAGCAAGGTACCACACCAACCTTAAAGAGCTGCAAACATCTGCTTGCAGCGTCATGTGGCATGCAGACAGCAAAGTCATAGGGCTGGACTGACTGAAACTTGGGGAGCTGATCCCGTGTCCCACATGCCCAGAATGCCTGACTTAGAGAAGTAAGACTTTAGGCTTGCCCTGTTGGATTTGGGTCTTGTTCTGGTCAATTCCCCTTCTTTACTTTTACAGTGCTCCCTTCTGGAATAGGAATGTTTACCCTGTGTCTGCCCCAGCACTGAATCTTACAGTTTCCACAGATACATTGTAGTAATGCAAAGATAACAAATAGAATGTGGAATCAAATAAAGTTAAACTCATAAACTTGGGGAGTACAAGGATGATTACCAAAGCCAGGGCTGGGAAATGGGGTGAAGAGAATAGGGCATTAATCAAAAGGTGCAAAGTTTTAGATAGATTGGAGGAATAGGTTCTGAATTCTATTGAACAGCAGAATGACTATAATCAATAATGTATTAGAAGCCGGGCATGGTGGTGCATGCCTCTAATCCCAATAACTGGGGAGACAACTGGCCATCCTCAGCAATTTAGCGAGGGTCTGTCTCAAGATAAAATATAAAAAGGGACTGGGGATATGCCTTAGTGGTTAAGCACCCCTGAGTTCAATCCCAGTACCCCTCCCAAAAAAAGATAATAATAATAATAATGTTTGGCACTATATATTTTAAAATAACTAAAGTATAAATTTTGAAAATCTAACCACAATAAGAAATAAATGAGAGGCGATGAATTATGTTGATTAGTTTGACTTAATTATGTCAGGCCATTTGATAAATTTCATACACATATCAAAATATCATATTATACCTATAATTGCATAAAATTATGTTCAAATCAAAATAAACTTTAAATTAATAATGACAAATTTTAAAAATCAAACCCCTTTGGCCTAGTAGATCTGGCATTTATCTTAATTATATCCTTAGTACACTTAGCCTTGTTTAATCTCAGAATTTTTTTTTTTCATTTTTCTCTTCCTCCTTTTTTCATGTGTGTGCGTGTGTGTGTGTGTGTGTGTGTGTGTGTGTTTTACGGGAAATTAAATACATTTTCTATTGTACATTTTATATTACATACCCTTAGTTTTTCACATGTTTTCAGACAAGGTGTTTCTCCTTTAATCTCCTTGTCAATACATACTTGTGATGTTTAAGTTGCTACACTAGCTACAATTACACAGGAGCTTACCATAAACCACATGTTTATAAGAAATAGACCAAATTCTAGAATATAGGTTTCTTATTTAATATAAAATGGAAGTGATATAACACCTGTTTACCATTGTTATTAAATTTGTATGTTATATAAGCTAAATACTTATTCAAGGAGGACTCCAAGTTTGTAATGTTTATAAAATTTTAAACTGAGCAATAAATTGACAGTGTAATATCCATATAAAGTTCCTGGAGTGAATTTTATACAACAAATGCTATTAATGATTTTGTTTTAGCAACTACACATACGTATACAAACACACACAGACACACATGTAACAGTGATGAAATGGAAGGCATTGGGATTATTGTATCTCCCATTGTATGAGAAAAATCATGTTTAGAAAAAAAATTGCATAGAAATAAACTTATAATCAATATTTTGTCTCTGGTACTCTTTCTATTTGCTCAGAAGTAGCAAGAATATATATTTAAAACAACTGCTTCACATATGTGTGAATTGCATATATTTTCTTGATTTACAGTGTCATTTTATAAATGGTGATAAATATAAATTAGAATAAGGACAGACTACTGATTGCAATATAAAATATATCATAAATTAAGAATTGTGCTTCTGGACAACTAGATGATTGTACTGTATATTTTTATTTATTCTGATATACATGTATATATTTATATGTATATATCGCGTGCATATGTATCTGCAAATACATATCAAGAAGTACATTTTATAGTTCACAAAGCTAGTAAGATGTAGGCAGTTTTTGAACCAGATGGTCTGGTCTTATGAATGCCATATCTTAAGTCAACACCAAAAATCCTTTTAAGTTGCTATTTTTTTGGTAATAAAGGTGGCTTGTGGAGGAGATGAAATAATAGCAGAAAGTGAATGAAATAATCAGAATTTTTATTTTGGCCAATCTCAACTAGGGAGCTGAGATTGGATTTTTTTAGTGACAAAAGTTAATCAGAAAATCAATTAGTAATCTTTTGCAATATTATGCATGAATTAGTGATGATAAAAGAAATATCTAGAAGACAAAACTGGCAGAATTTTACATTTAAGTATATAGGCAGAGGTGAAGTTAAAAAGGAGTCAATAATGACCCTCAGGTTTCAGCATAAGTGGCCAGGCAGACATTGGAAACCTATGATAAAGATCACAGGAGAAGGGTTACAGTTAGCAAAAAGGTTATTAGTTCAAATAAAGACAAGAAAAGTCTGAGAATTCCTTATGATAAATATACATAAGTCCCTTAGGGATAAAGATATGTGCAAGTAGGATCAAGTGGTAAGTAACCAACAGAAGAGTGAAGATCCACATAGCATTCCCTGAAAGAAAAACTGGCAGAGCACTGTAGGCATAATAGATGGGCAGAATCAAACACAGAACAATCCTACTTTCAGGCTAAAATCCAAGTTATCCAAAAACATCTTGTTATTATATGTGAAAATATTCATCAAATTCATTGCAATTTGTAACCCTAACTTCTTCATTCATCTCTACTTTAGAAACAGTCACACTAATAGGACCACTGTATAAAAATCTAGTAGCTAGTTTCCCCTAGAACATTGCTTAAACACACTGCCAAAATTGCAGCCTGTAATTACTCATTTATACACTTTGTAGCTAAACAACAATCTCCCACCCTTGAAAATATGTTTAATATCTAATTTGCATACTACTTAATTATATTCATTTCAAAATTTGTGGTCCTTGTGCTCATTTTTCCTAGATGAGATCTGTAATTTTGGATGTTTGGTTTTTTTTCTTATCTAAGATACTTGTGTATATTTAAATTCAAGTTTATTGTTTTTATTTTATAAGATCAGTATCAGAAGGTACTTTCATTCTCATCATTTTCTAGTTCTAGAAATATGTGTGTGAGGATGGGAAAGGATATTTCAATGTAGTCCTCAGTTATCAAGAGGACCATCAAATTACTGCTCCAGAGATAACCAGGTAGAATAATTTAACAAGCAGAATGAAATCTTGGACAGGAATGAGAACTTTTTAATAAGAAGTGCACTCTAAACAATTGCAATTGTGTTCATGTTTTAGTCTTCAGTGTCTTCCAGACTATCTTCACTCCAATCTAGTCACAAATCCTAAAACATAAATCTCTTGTGGTCATTTTTTGTAACATTCTTCCCAAGGACCCTGATATCTGTTAGGTCACAAGTCTTAGTTTCCACAAAATAAGGTTATGCCTGTGTTTACCTCTTTGCTATCTTTTCTTCCTACTCCCTCCTCTCATGTTAAGGCTTCTAGAACAAATCACCTACTGTTTTTCAAATTAGTCATTTCTTTCAAGTCTTCTTTCCTTCTTACAGGCTCCAACACTGTTGTCTGTGCAGCCTCTCCTCTTTTATACTGTTTAAAGATTGATTCTCTGACCCAGCCCCTGTCCATCAGTAGTTGGTAGGGCCAGAGTGACTGTGTGTCCAGAACTTAACCTCCTCCTCTGATATCACATGATGAAGAGTTAGGATGTCTTCCTCCATGTTGTACCATGAGGAAATCCAGCTTAAAGACCACCTGAGCTGTAGAGGACACTCTCAGCAAACACTTGAATGATCCGTGATGGGAAACTAGTGTAAAATGTCCAAAATGTTTAAAGAAAAATGTTGATAAACGTTGTGGAGAAATGAAATGATCCTGTATTGTAAATTTGGGAAATATCAGGCTAAATACACCTAAATAGAAAACTTGCAACAAGAATATATACACACTGTGGCTTCCAAGAAATGGCAACCTTAGGTAGCATTTGCCATATTTGTTACAAACCACTTTCTAATTTAACATTGCAAGTTACTTTTTAGAATTTACTTTTAGAAAAACTGGAGTCATCTATTTGTTTAGAGAACACAATTCCTTTCTTTAACCAAGAAAGAAGAAGGAAAGAAGTTTTTACCCAAATTCTCCACAAATAAACTTTAGGCATTCAATCAGCGTTTCTATTTCCAATTTTTAACATTTGACATTTGAAACTTCCAAAACTTTTATGCCTTAGTTTTAATATGGTTGTAAAGAGAGCAAAGAAATGATAGTTGGTACACTAAAGTAAGGAGATAATTTAGTCAAGAGCAAAAGCTAGAGTTTTTTTTCTATTATTGTCAAAAATGCTATGGTATCGTATGTAAAAAACAGATAAGTAATTCATTAAATAATTGTATTTAATAGCAGTGTTTCTTAAAACTACTCTTTCCTGAATAATCAGTTTGCATTCAGCTCAATGGCTTTATTGAACTATATTCATTAATATAAAATTTATGCATGTATTTGTGAAGTGCTGACTCTGGTGTTTTACATACTCCCTTGAACAGAGGATTGCTGAAGTAATTACTCAATATTGAGTTACTATTAAATATATTCCACAGTTTGATCTCCATATTATAAGCCTCCTTCTCAAATACTTGCCACAAAATTATCAAAGATTTAAATGCTAAATATTTTTCAGTCCATTTTTTCAACTCCAATTTTTTTTCAACTCCAGACATATCCGAATATATCTATATCGAGAATGATTTCCTCAACTAGATCAATTGATGTGATTAGGATAAATCCTAACTTTTGGGGCATAACCATTTACAAAGTTTTAAGGCAAATATAAATCTATCCATACCCATGAGACATTAAAAGATACAAGATAAGTTTTATGAGTGCTTAAAGAATTATCGTATTTCTGAGCATATAAGAGTCAGTTAGGACCAGAAAAAAATAAATCCCACCAGGCCAATATTAAAGGTGAAAATTCCCCACGAAACCTGGCTATCAAGAGTCAGAGTTTGGAAATGTTATTCCAAGGTGGACAAATTAACAAGTGCAAAAGAATGAAGGTAGTAATGCATATGGAAATCATGGATAAATGATCAGTTGAGTTAAACAACTACAATATTATGTAAGGGTGCTGCTCGAGTGCATGCATAGACAGGAAAGTTTAGGCTAAGGACAGTTTATAGAATTATTTGAAAATCAGATGGAGAGATTTCTATTTAATTCAATGATACTCGGATGTCATTTAAGGTGGATGAGCAGCAGAAGGATTAAATCAGTTTTGCACTTGAGGAACTTTTATCAGTCATAGGATGAGTCAGAGGGTGGATGAGCCAGAGACAGGAAGACCAATTAGGTAAAAGGCAACAGACAGAAGGCTTGTGAGAGGATTAGAGGACCTCATTAAAATTGGAATGAGAGTAATGAGGATGGAAAGGAGAAGGTGGATTTGAGAGTTAGAGGACACTGCTGGAGATCAAATAATTGTTGATGAGGTATTCTTCATATTTACTCAGATACAGAAATTCAGATACAGCAAAGAGAGTGAAGAAATAAAATTAAAATCATCTAACAGGAATTCAGTTTGATGGTTTTATAGCAGAGTGATTTTTGAAGCAAAGTGATTTTTACTTTTTTTCATTTACAAATTTGCTGTAGATACCCTCTTGGGAAACCATCATTACAGATTAGAATGATTTTCCTCTAGTTGCTCTCCCTAGTCATATTGCACTGCTATTATAAACTCAGTAGATAGTCTGTTCATGATTTTTAAAATTTCCTAGATACACATATATGCCTGTATGAGAAAAATATGTAATATTATTTTAACATTTTCTGAATTTTACTTCAATCTTATACTCTTACAATTTGCTGTTCAAAACTATATCTTGTGAGCTCTCTATATTTTTTATTTGTTCTTATTAGTTATAAATGACAGTAGAATGCACTTAGATACATCATATATAGATGGAGTATAACTTCTCATTCTTGTGGTTGTACATGATGTAGAATCATACTGGTCCTGTAGTCATACATGCACATAGGGTGACAATGTCTGATTCATTCTACTATCCTTCCTAGCCCATGGCCACTCCCCTCCCTTGGGTCTCCTCTATCTACAATAACTCTATTCTTCCCTAGCTGCTCCTCCTTATCATGAATTAGCATATCTATATTTATGTTTATATTGATCTGGTCAATTATTTGTTAATCATAGTGTAGTATGAATATACAGCAAAATATTTGTCTTTATTCCCTTACAAAAAAAATGGACAGATTTATAACATGATTTTTATTTTCACCTCATTTAGGTATACTTTTCATTTTGGAATAGGTTTAGATTTATAGTAAAGTCATGAGGATAGTGCAAAATTCCTGAGTACCATGAGGATAGTGCAAAATTCCTGAGTACCATTATCCTCTTGAATTACATTGATAGATTTTTATCAGAACTTGAAAAACATTGCTACCGCAAACACATTTTTTAGAGCTATAAACTACATATACTGAGGACCAAATACTTCCAATTTCTGTAGGCAGTCTGGAGAAAGCAAATAGACTGATGATAAACATTGATAAGGAGGTAGACAGCTGCACACTGCAGCATTTGTGTGTGAAACTCATGCAGAAACAATCAGTTTAGTTAAACAAAACACGCTAATATGTCCTCTGCAGATTTTAATTGAATGGTGAAGAGTTGCTAGTTAGACTATTCCCAATTGTTTTTAGCAGAAAAAATACTGGATTGTGTGGGTGGTGGGAGGGTCATCACAGAAAACAGTAGAAAGAAACCCTAAAATAGACAAACATAGTTTAGAGAAACGTGGGGTTTTTTTAATTTCATTCTCCCATTGTACAGGTGGACAAAAAAGAAGAGGTAGAGAAGGAGAGATGATTTTCCTGATATCATACGATCAACAGGGGTCCTTTGATTCTTAGTTCAAAGTTCTGATTTCCACTGACGAGTATATATTTGAGGCACATAGCTAAAATAATTTAAGTTGCAATCAATGTTATTAAATTTATAAACAAAGATATTTATTGACCAATGCTTATCAAATAGGGATAATTATCACTCTTAAAATTTAGGGAAAGGATATATAAAATTGTCTATAAACTGTACAAAGGGCCTCATGTTGAATCACAGAACATCTGTGAAACTCCCACTCTAAATGAATTAAAATGTATACCTAGAAAATCCTTTCAAACTTGTGACAGATTGAAAATGTGACCATAGTTCTTTACTTCTCTCTATATATGTGTCATTTGCAATGTGACTTTGCAGCTACTCACATCAAGATGGGAGTCTCTTTCCTCTCCCCTTCCATCTGCATTGTGACTTGATTTGGTCATGGAATGCAGTGCAAACAATGTGTTTCTGATACTGAAAAACTCAGTGCCAAGAAAATACAAATCAAAATTCTCCATTTTAATAAATAAGTCTAGTTTACAAATGACTTCTGTCATAGGCAAAAACACAGAAATGGAAGAATGGTAGTTAATAGCAACCAATGTTGCTGGAATAGCAGCTCTCCAATTCCCTTTAACCGGAGGAGAGAAAATTTCAGATATGCAAAAAGATTACATTCTAGAGATCTGCTGTGTGACATTGTGGTTACAGTTAACAATACCATATTGTGCACTCAAACATTTAAGAGGGTAGAGCTCCAGTTAAGTCTCTCACCATGATTTAAAAAAAAAAATTTTGCAAAGCACACACTACCAATCAATGACAACAGGGGTGAAAATTCTGTATCTAAATCATTTGACTTCAGTTCAAAAAAAGTCATCTAGCAGTAATAGGTTATAAATTAGAGCACACTTCTTAATTTCTATTAGCTAAGTGTAATATTTGTATATAACCACTAGGTAGAGCTAGTATAATGGTATCCTGAGAGAATAACAAAATACACTTAGCACGTGTACAGACTGCTTTTCTTATTTTACATTCTGTATGATCCCATGTAGCTCTGGATATGACATTAAACTGATAAAACTCAGTTCTGCCTTCACTTCAGTATATTCAACTACCAATTTTATTAGTTTACAATAGTGATCTGCATAGAGTGCAATATGAAGTTTAATCTATAGGAGTCATAATTTAAAACTATATTAGCACAACATTTTAGCATGAAATTTGTCCTAAATCCACCTAAACATTTTTATAAGCTTGTAATAATTATTTTTAAAATTTACATACATTAGAATGTCATGCATGTGGCAAGTGAAGCTTACTGCATTTAAAGATTTAATCTAAAATAAAGAATATATAAAAATAAAGATCAGACCAATGTGGAAAGTCTTAGAGCAAAAGTTAGATGAGCTAAAACATAAGTATTTTTCAATAATTAGAAAACTTCCAGTATGGAATGAGAGAACAATACAATTTGTAAGAAACTTAAAGGCAGAGATTATGTTTTAACCATCTTTTCTAGCTCTGATAAACAACCATTACTATCTTGATCATCATAGAATTGGAACATAAGTCTTTGAGGATTCATTCTTAAAGATCAATTGTTTATGTGCTGGTTACATAGTGCATTATTTATGAATATCCAGAAACTAATTGGACCATTATTCAAGGCAATGGATGTGGTTTATTCAATTTCACATAAGCGACCTCTCTCAAACTCAATTTATTAATCTGTAAAACTTTCTTGATATGTGATTTAGAATAGAATCAGGATCAATTGGGGTTGCTGGCCAATAAAGCAACATTTTTCAGATTTTGTTGAATATCAGAATCATTGAGAAACATGTTAAAATGACAGTCCTGGACACTGTCTCCTAAGAGTCTGATTAAATAATTCTGAGCTATGTCCTATAAAATCTGTAATTCATCAAGCACCTGTGGTTGTTATGATGCAGAAGTCTGTATACTATAATTCCAGGAGTATAGTCATTAAGTTGAGACAGACCTGAAATCTAAGCCTCAGTTTCTTAATCAATAAAATGGGAACAGTAACATCAACATGATTAGTTGCCATACTAGAGTAGCTAGTGTACATAAAAAAATAACATGGTACAAATCTATAAATGGTGCTCATTGTTTTCCCTTATCCAGTTATCTTTAAATAATGTGAATATTCTCTGATAAGATATGCAAGAAAGTAAATGATGGTAACAATGATATGCATTTTTTAATGCTTCTGTGATTTTATTTTCTTGCCATTTATTATATTATGCAATTCTTGTTAATCACATGCTTACATGGGTAGCAATGTCACTTCATCCATTAATAATGACTTACAGCCTTGTTTGGATCTTTTTTAACTGTGCTTAGGAACAGATTACATTGCCACAAGGTGTGCATTTGCCTTGTCTCTCAAAAATGTGTCAGTTAAAATACATAACAGGTCTTTTCTTATTAAAAAGGCTCTCAAATAGAAACTTCAGAACTTTTCTCCTGAAGAAAATAATTCAATTGCATGTTGTCATCTAATATGTTAAATCCCTTTTTTGTCATAAGGTTTTCTCATAAAATTCTTAGTGCATGACCCTCAATGAGACCATTGAACTAAGCTGCTTTTGTAGTTCTGCATTTACATAATCCTGCTTCCGGGTAGTATTCTATTATCTGAAGAAAAATAGATGATGTGTATTAAGAAAAAGTAACCCTATATTTAACAATTGTCTTTTCTTTGAAAATTGATCATTTTGAGAAGATGTACATTGATACAATGTACTTATATGGCTTTTGTATAAAAGAGCTGTCCCATACTCACATATTGAAAAAATACTCTGAATTAAAGAAACACTAATAAAAAATGGGCTACTTGAAAATGCAGTTGTCCAAATATTAAACTGAAAATTTTGAAGGCAAATGATTTCAAATGTATTCATCGTGTGTCTCTTTCTTCTCATATTTACACTTAAGGGAGATAGAAGTAACATTGACTAACATTTATTGAGCACATTTTAGCCTCTGGGCCCTCTCCTAAGTACTCTATATTTTATATTTTATACCTTATTTAACTCTCACAAACCAGTGAATAATAATTTTATTTTTCTGCATTTATAGTTGATAAAACTGAGACACAGGGAAGGATATGTTCAGGTTAATAATCTTGCAGGAGGAGATTCCAGATTTACATCCTGCTAGTCTATTTTCAGAGGCAATGTCCTTAAATCACATCAGATCCCAGCTCCCTTTTCATACAATGCCCTTTCCAATGAACTATTATAGCATCAAGCAGGGCTTTAATGTAAAGAGAGAGGCCTCACCAAACTCACCATAGTTCAATTCCAATCTGTTTTTCCAATCTATTTTCCAGGAATTCAGTTTCTATTGCTTCTCTTTCTGCTATTTCAGGTTCTTGAACTTTCCTTTGTCAAAATTATTGCTTCCCCCACCCGAATGCACTCCTCACAATGCCTAAAAGTAGCATAGCAATATCATAATCATTATTCTGCACCACACTTAAACCCTTCAAACTTTGTAACTGAGAGCTCAATCAGAAAACCTTAAGCCTGCACATGGTTAAACTGAGAAACACTCTTTTCTCCCAATATGTTTATTTTTTGGAGATAATCTTGTGCTTTAGGATATGTTCCACCCATCAAGCAAGATCCCTTATATATCACATGCATTGCATTTAGGAGACTTAGGGGTGACCCACATTTCTCTATTATTTATAACTTCCAGTGTGGATATCCAGAAGGGGAATAAATCATTATCTCCATGGGTCCAGTGACTTGCCTAATGAGGAGCCTCAAGCACAGGAGGACTTATCTTCAGAAACTCTAAAGATGACAGAACAAATAAAAGTGCAGAGGGTTCAGAGGGTACTGTACACAGGTTTCCATTTTGAAAGTCCTACTATTTATTTATTAAACATTGTTTATATCAGTGGTCTTCAGGTTTTATTGTTAAAAATTAAAGGAAAATTTGTTCCAAGACCCCCATATGGTAGTGGTATGTTGTTTTATAACAAAAGCTAACTAATTCAGTAATACATTTAAAGTAATTAGAGTTGTGCTAATCCCAGTGACACCTATTATCTTATAAACATGTGAAATAAAATTTATTAACTCAAAAGTTAATGCAGGGGACCCATAAATTTAAGAATTTCTGTAGTAAATCTGTTTTCCACCCTGGTCTAAGAATCACAAGTTGAAAATCTTTGATTGGTACTATTGATTTGGAATGTAATCCTTTACTTCATAGCGATAATACTCCAGTTCTCCTCTTTCTCCTCCTCCTACTCATTTTCTTCCACTATGTCCCTTAATTAAGTCTCCATTAGGGTAACATCTGTATGTACTCTTATGATGACTCTGTAGACACATTTTGAACACTGTAATCTCATTCTATGGCTCAGAACAGAATTCATTTTAGAGGAGGAATACAAAGCCTCACTCCTAAGCAATGACCATTCTCCCCCACTTCCTGGCTAGGAATACCCAGTTCTATTCAGGAATAGCAGTCTGGTTTACCTCTCCACAACCACAGGTAGACAATATTAACCCATCAAGATAATTCTTTCACTGGTGACAAGGACTGACTTGTGTTTCAACCTTCATCTATTAGGTATCAGTAAGTGTGTTCCCCTAATATTTCCTTAAGGTTTTTCTTCATGATAAAAAGAGGAAAGCAAAGAGAAATTGCCTTTTCATCTTCGGATATTTTTCTGTGAGAAAACAATGCCTCTAACTGCTGAAACCACCTTGCAATCCTTAGGGACTTAACATCACATTGAAAGTGGTGGAGTTTGAAATAGAGAGATGGAAACCAAGACCTTAATAAGCGTTATCCACTGGAAGGTCAGTCTCCAGACATTTTATGGTGTGACTTCTGTGTTTAGACATTCTTAAGTAAAATTTCAATTACTTGCAAGAAAAATCATCCCATTATAAACAAATTCATTTTAGCAAACCTTCTTCTCTAATTTATGATTCAAACAATAATTTCATGGAGACTTAATTTAATTCTACTGACATTACATAACATATCTTTGTTATGTTAAAATGATCTTTAAGATATCTGTAAACTTTCAAGAGACAGTAAAATATAAATTTAGTTTCTCATTTCAAATACCTTCTTAAAATTGTGATAATGGAAAATGAAAGCTGTAGTAATCTTAATGGAAGTGAATTCTTCCACGTTTAACCTGCCATAAGAGTTTAAGCAGTAATATAGAGTTAACTAAGACTCACACACAAAATTACAGTAATACAATGAATGTTTTTGTATTATTTGAGGGACATTATAGTTCTTTGTGGAGTTTTGTGATTTATTACTATTACTAGTATCTTGATAAATTTTATTCCACATTGATTTTTCAATTCAAGTATTTATTATTTCCAATATTTTATGAACTTAACTTTTAACATGTACATGACAATTTGGTTCTTGATTTATTTTGGAAGTCTCAATAGAAATGATTATTATCAATATAAAAATTTTGAAAGTTTAGAATATTCTTCACCATGTGCCATTATAAAGGGAGTTACATCATTATTAGGATATATGTTTAATTATTCTCATTTTATGATGGATGAAACTAATTTTGGAAACTTCACATCACTAAGTATCATAAGATGCAAAGGGAGAAAGAATGGACAAATGTGGTCATACGCCATGTAATTATTCTATGTGTGGTTTCGTATAGAATCTCTTAGAAATTTCACACTTACCTGACTCAGTGACATGGTTCCCCCACCACCAAGCCAGGCAGCCAGCCTACTGGTTCCTTTCAAGCAGTGGCAGCGGGGCAGTGTGGCAAAGTGGTGGACTGGCAGAGTGATACTCTGGGCGCACTGGAACTCTTATGGTAAGAACCAGCCTGTGGTGTGGGGAGTACTGCAGGCAAGCCAAAGCCCATATTCCTGTCATCCTACCACAGCTTGGCCAGGTTCAGTGCTTATACCTATTCCATACAGCTCTGCAGCTTCAGGTCTCCCAACTCCCACAGGGCATGTGCGATTCACTGCTAGGTCTGGTTTTGCAGGAAGTGGGGAGAAAATGGAAGCAAGGCAAACCCCGAAGGGAATCAGAGCTAACCAATAGCATTAGTACTTCCTCAAACCCTAATTAGCACTGGTAATTTTTTCAAACCCTGATTAGCTTACATTTGGACCCATTGCATTGACCCAAGTGCTATATAAACCACTACACTAGCATACTCAGAAGGCAACCCTTCTCGGGTCCCCTATCACACTGTGGAAGTTCTGTTTCTATGCACACTTGAATAAATCCTACTCTTATACTCATTTGTCTTGGCCTCCGGATTCTACTCTTCAAATCTGGGGACAAGAATGCAGAAGAAATTGCTGGTGAGTTGCTTGGGCCTCCTGCAACACTGACCACCATTAAGAGCTATACCACTTCTCGGCTGCAGAGGCCTACAGTTTGTGCAAGTCCCTACCTACCAGCAGAAGAAGAAAATAGAGTTTCATCTCAAAACTCCAGTTTTAATAATAGTGCAATTAAGAATAAATAAAATGAATAAGTATCAAGGATTATCAAGAAGTCTCAGAAGCATAAAATAAAGCTACAAGAATAAGGTTATTCTAATTGGGGTAAGATGAAGTCTTAAGGTGGGTTTGATTTGCATTTCTCTTATAACGAGGGATGTTGAACATTTTTTCATAAATCTGTTGATTGCTTGTAGATCTTCCTCTGTAAAGTGTCTGTTCATTTCCTTGGCCCATTTATTGATTGGGTTATTGGTGTTCTTGGTGTAAAGATTTTTGAGTACTTGGTAGATTCTGGAGATTAGTGCTCTATCTGAAGTGTGTGTGGCAAAGATTTTCTCCCACTCTGAAGCTCTCTCTTCACATTGCTGATTGTTTCCTTTGCTGAGAAAAAGCTTTTTAGTTTGGGGGAAGGGTGGCAAGAATGGAGGAAGGATAGATAGCATAGAGGGAAGGGAGGGGTGGGGGTGTGGTGGGGGGTAAAAATAATAACAGAGTGTGTGACAGATACCATTGCCCTGTGTACATGCATGAATGCACAGATGGTGTGACTCTACTTTGTGTACAACCAGTGAAACAATAGCTGTACTCCATTTGTGTTCAATGAATCAATAAGTAAATAAAAAAAAAGAATAAGGTTATGATTCTGAAATCATGGAGTTGATAATATTTTAAAATTAAAACTGGTAGTCATAAAAGCAAGAATTGTATTATGGGTAATTCAGGCAATTCACTATTGCTAGAGCACAAGGTTAGTTGTATTCCAGGAAATTGCTGATATTTGATCGTTTGAACTGTGAAAGGGACAATTTCATCTAGTTCAAAATTTAAAAAAAAAGAAAAGAACACATTGGAATTTAGAAAGGTAAGCAAAATTAGAGAGGTACTATGTTATGAAGGCTGTTGTATGTCATATTAATGAGTTTAACTTTATATTGCAAATTACTCAGAAGCATTGAAAACATTTTAAGCACAAGAATAATACAATTATATTTTCATTTGTAACAGACAACTCTAGATGTATAGAAAGGATGAGACTAAGATCAGGGTAACTGTATCATTAAATCACACAATCAATCACATCAGAAAAAGCCAAACACAATCACTAAGGCAATGAATAATCTGGACTTGAACCTGACAATGGTGAACGATACATATAAAAAGTTTTGTCGGAATCACCAGCAACATTCTTAAATTATTGATTATGGTGTTAAGACAAAGAGAAAATAGATTACTCTCAATCTATCTGTGGGAACCCATCTTATTTAGCAGAATCAGACTAGGTTGAGCCATGGGGCACAGAGGCCTGGCTTCTAGGAACTGCCAGGAGGCAAGTGGTGGTGCATGGGAGTGGTTCCCTGTCTCCTTCTAGAATTTTCTCCTAAAAAAAGGACTCCCCTAACTCCACCCTTTCCTGTCCATCACAGAAGAAGCTCCTCCCAGTTCTTGCCCCCTTTACCTGTGCGTCTATAAATAAAAGAGAGTTGGGCTACTCCATGTTGTAAGAGACCAGAGTTGGTATGGCCAGACCAGTCATGGCCCCTCTCATTCATTGGCTCTTGTGTGCTTATTGAGTTGATAAGTTTTTTGGGTAATTGAGTGATATACTGCCAACATCCTCCTCTAGCTGTTAACCCTTTTCTCCTCCATGACACGTGGCAGAGAGGCCCCCCACAGCTATCTTACATGACTAAGTGGACTTACATATTTAGATTTTATTAGCAAAACTCAGCAGGTGGAAGAATGGAAGAACATCTGTTTCTCTACTTATTTATCATGTGTGTGTTTATCATAGTTGCATAGGGCAGGAAATTGCATGAATCAAAGTCTTAAAGGACAAAGAGCAATACATTAGTTCAAGAAAAATAGTCATGTATATTTTTTCAAAAATCAGAAAAAGAATGTTTCTGAAGACAAGAGAGAAAAGATGTTAATAAGAAATGCTAAGATATTGTAATAAGCAGGCACACCAAGAAAATTGAAATTCAAAAAGTCTGTATTGTACTTAGCAATTTATAAATTAACCCAATGGGGGAAAAAAAAGAGTTTTCTGAAATTTTGACAGTCATTATATTGAATAGAAAAAAAATCTTTTGTGGGCTTATCATACCTGTCTTTTATACATTGTTGTTTTGAAACACAATGAATACTTTGGGTTTTTAGAATTGATTATAAAGCAGGAGCTCAATAAGAGAAGTCTTAGAAAGAAGACAGGCTAGCATTTTAATATATTGTACTTAAGACAAAATGCCCATGGAAGTTTGCTCCCAACATCCTTGGTGTGTCGTTGGTGATAGAGTTTGCATTAACAGATTTGGAACTAACAGTGATTATATCTGATCAGCTTTAGCTGAAACTCTCAGTGAAACTCTTATACTAAGAAGAGGTTTATGTTAATTAGAGACAATAATTTCCAAATTACAAGCTACTAATATTTGACATCAAGGAATTACGTAATACATAGTAGGAGAAGGCAATGATGGAGATCAAGGCTCACAAATATAGAGAGGTATTTTTAAGAATATGAAGCCAGGAAAGAAAACATGAAAAGTAGAAATTGATGGGGAAAATATAATTAAGATGGTGACCAAAAAAACTCTAGAAAGTGTTTCAAAAAGGAAAAGATGGTTGAATATGATAAATATAACTATGCTTTATGAAGAATGAAGTCTGAGAATTGGCCATGTCTTTAGCTATATGAAGTTACTTAATGCCTATGATTAGCATGGTTGCTGTCAAATGACAAAGAAAGTAGGCTAAGTAGATGGTAGAAGAAAAAGGAAGACAGTTTTGTTGTGAAGGGTAGAGATAGAAGTAAAGAGTGATAGGAGGAAGTTATGTCAAGGATTTTTAGTCTAAGATACGGAAGTTTTTCTGCCCATTGAATAAAACTCTCAGTGAAACTTGAAATTTTTTTTTATCTATAAATACTTAAATGCAACAACTGAATTATCTCAAAGGTGCATGCTTAACTTTTTAAGAAATGGCGAAGAGTTTGCCAAGAGCTTATACATTTTGCACTTGCAGCAACAGTTTCAAAGAATTCCAACTGCACTATTTCCACACCAAAACTTTGTGTAATTAGTTTTACTAATTCATTATCTCAATACATGTATAATAGTTTTAAATTAGATTCACCTGATGGCTGATGATGTTGGGCATCCTTTTAGGTACTTATTGACTATCAATATATCTGATTCAGAGAAGATGTATTAATAACCTTCTTTTTTATTGGTTTGTCTTTTATTAAGATGCAAAATATTTATGTATTCCCTATATGAGATAATTTTCAAATCATGGACCATGAATACTTCCATTGTGTACCTTGACTTTTAGATTTTTTTTAAAAAATCTTTTAAATTTTAATAAAGACCAATTTTCATATTTATTTTCATTTCTCATGCATTTTTGAACCCTATCAAATGAATCTTTGACAAATTTTAGATCAAAGTTGGTGTCTCATACTTTTCTAGAAGTCTTGTAATGTTAGTTTATATTATTTGGTCTACAACCTATTTTG
>JAJEJO010002618.1:0-124946 GCA_020662805.1 Glaucomys volans
TATAAAATTTAGATTATAACACTGACTTAACAGGCCAAGAAAAATTTTATTGATAATTAGTGATTTCTAAAGTTCACACTTGTAGGAGAAAAACAAAGCAAAGAGAAATTCAAGAAAATACTAGATTTCCATACACATTCATCAATATAAAGAATTTCACTCTTCTCTCTTCATGTCCATGTAGCCAGAAAGTAACTGAACATCAATGGCACATCACTTCATCGTTCATTGTTCACCCTAACAGTGCAAATTCATGAAGACAGCACAAAATAAAGCAATTATGACAGAGAGAAAAAGGATCTAGAAATCATTTAGTTCAACTCCCCATGTCCATTTAACAGATCCTGCAGGTACAAGGAGAGGACATGTGACTTGTTAGTGCTCCAGATCCACCAGACTCAAGTCTCCTCATTCCCAGGACAGAAATCGTCCCATAGTACTAGGCTACAACTGTAGATTGGAATAATCAAGGCTTGTAAGATCTAATTTTTGTAGATTTTTGGAGAACCCAAAATAAAAAACAAAAACAAAGACAACTATAGTTCTGGAAAAGAGAAAGGTGTGGAGACGGAATACCTGAATTCAACCACTAATAACAATGACAAAAGGTCCCCATAAATCTTAAGCAGCATGTTCAACAGCACAATTTGCCTCTTTGAGATGTCCCAAAATGTTATAAAAACTTTTCCATTTATTATTTGTAACATCAGAAGTAAGAATCCTACTCTTTGCACAGGGATTCCTGATTCTTCTCTCAAGAAAGGCAGAATACTCTCTTTTCCCCATTTCCTTTCCAGGGCAGTGTTCTATTTGGGATTATCCAAATGTTCTTCTCAAATTCAATTCTTCAGGTAATCTTTGGAGATTAAAAAAGCTGAGCCCATGAATTCCTGTGCCATACAAGGGATCTCACCTAGTGAGATGGGAACAGCCTTCCAGATTCCTCCCTCAATTTTATTACCATATTTTCTTTCTCCTAAATGGGATGGTATTCAGTTGGCTTTATACAATCCATTGTACTCTATTTGCCAGTTGTAGATTTTAGATTATAAGAATGAAACATCAGCAACAGCACAAGAACTATGTATCATTATGATAAATGATGAATACATACTTAATAACATATTAGGTTAGAAAGATGCTAACCTGGGGGGTGGGCAATAAATGCAAATACTTTCCTGGTGATTCTCTTCTCCAAAAGACAGGATGATCCCCACATATCAGGTGTGGTCAGTATCAGATAAAATGTCTAGTGATGGAGCAAACTGAAATGTACCATAGGAGAAATAAGTTTCAGTAGAAAACTGGAAAGTACAAGGCCAGTATGCTTAGGAGTCAGAAATGTTCCCACCTCTAGGAAAACAAAGGACACTGACATGTAGGGGAAGAATGCCCACAATAAACTTGCTAATCAGTGGCTGATATTATCATCCTCAAGAAAATCTGCTTGAAAGGAATAATACAACACTGCTTGTGAACCATGACTTCTGTCTAAAGTGCCCTGGGTTCTCACAAACCTCCCCATCCCCCCACACCGCAAAACAAACAAACAAACAACAACAAAAAAAAACTGTCATTAATGTTAGGGTTTAACCAGTTGCCATTATTTTTTTTCTGCTGTGAAAATTTCAACACCCACACATTTTTATTTTTTTTTGAAAAAAGCAGTTCTACATTTGCTCTAATCTTCATCTGAACTGTTGTTTCCTCCCACATCTCCAATTTGCTTAATTTTAAACCTCCTTGTTTCTTAGCATTGACTGACCACCATAGTGCGACTATGTTTAAATTAAGGCACAGTCATCACATGGCAAGCTCCAGCTACTGTTCTCTGGAGGAAAGAATAATTATTCACCCCATCTGAGTCTGACTGTGCCAGACATCATTCAAGAGTGCAACACCCTGATCCCTGGACTCTTCCCCTTTATGCACCCACCCAGTTCAGAGACCCTCCCTGGCCATGAGAGATCATCAGGGCTAAATATAGATCTACGCACACCAGCAGTTCCTGACCATCATCACATGGTGGTGCTGACGAAGAACTCCTTGGAGACGCGTTTACCCAAACATACATACACAAATATGTGTACATATCCATCAGGACAACCCATACCCACCAAATTCATCTGTGAAGACGATACATCTATATTCAAAAGAGAAAAATGCTACCTAGACGCTGTCCACACTAGCGACCCCTTCTGCACTGTCAGAGGACTTAGTAACGTTGTTTGCATAAACTACGCCAATTTGGTTGGGGAAAAGTGGGAAACAGGTCAAACCGTATACACACCCCAGCTCCCCGTTTTGCCCTTTCCTCTTAAACAACAGTGAAACTGTCCCCACGGCTCTCCCTTAAAGAGGAGCTTCCCTCACGCTGTCTGCCCATGAGACTTCCAGGTACATGGAAGCTCATGTGAGTATCGCCTGGACAGGTGTCCCAAGGTAACTCACCCGAGCTCAGACAAAAAGCAAGGTGACTCGGTGGTTCCCAGGCGAACCTAGGTGAACCGAGGAATGAAAGAATTGAGGGATGAGAGTCATGACTCCTGTTTCCCTGTCCCTACCTAAGTAATCTAAGGTCTCTTAGATTACACGAAACCGGTCATAAAAATATACACCCCATACACATACAAACGCATGAGAAAACTCGCCAAATAGTAGGAAACAACCTAGGTATGCACAGAAAGAAAAGAGACTGGAAAAGGATAAATGTGACTAGTCTCAGACAAACCGTGAAAACTACCAAGATCCCAAAAGAGAAGGCCAGGCTATGGGATTGGGGATAAAGAAGCAATGCACAACCCAGCGTATCCCTGCCCAGGTCCCAGCGTCTCAGCCTAGCACCTGTTGGGACCCTGGCGGCCCCAGGAGGCGGCGGCGGCTAGGCAGGGTTCTCCCCTATCCCCTGCTTTTCCGGCTCTTAGGGTCAGCTGGCTCGCCCCGGGATGTCCCTCCGCCTCGGAGCGCAGCCGGCAGCCAGGGCGCAGTCTGAGAGCCCCGCTCATTCCCTGTGCAGCTCTCGGGTTTCCCAGGAGAGCGCGGCGCACAGCCCAGTCCCGCGTTCACCTCGCCGGTCCTTCACGGGAAAACAGCGCAACCCTGGGACAACCTACCCGCAGATGGAACCCGGGTCTTCCGCCTCCTGGCTGTTTGTCGCGCGCCCACCAATACGACCAAAGGAATGGGAAGGAAAGCGCGCGGGAAGAAGGGAAAAAAAATCCGCCTAGCCAGTCGGGTTCCTTGTTTATACTGAAACTACGGCACCAGCAGCCGCGCACACCCCCTTCGCGGTGAGCGCCCGCCTCCCGCTCCAGCCGCCAACCCCGCCCCGCCTGCGAGCGCCGACCAATCACTGCGCAGCTCGCCGCCCACGCCGCCTCCGCCTCCGCCGCACCGGGACTTGCCAGCAAGGCCCAGTGGGCCGGGGACTCCCGCAGCGCTGTCGCCAGGGTGCCCTCCCACGCTGCGGATTCTGGCCGGGCCAGCGCGACTGTGTTGGGACTCACCGTGGCATGCGTTTCCTGCCGAGTGCACCTGCCTGGGGCTGTTTGTGCAGTAGTGGGTACGCACAAAATGAAGTGTTTCTTCATTTACCCGCGTACTACCTGTAAATACCGGCCCGACTCGTTATACAGTATCTATTTAACATAATTATGAGCTGAAGGTTACTGTCCATGTAACTTTCAGAAAGGAGCTGAGAGAAACCACCAAACATTTGCTCGGCAAGTATTTACGGAGAGCCTGAGTGCTAGGCATTGTGCAAAACGCTGGGGGCACACTGGTGGCAAAAGCAGGCTGGTCCCTGCCATTATGAAGCTTACCGGGTAAACGGCAAGCGTTGAGCAAATAATCACCCAAACAAAATGTGGAATTACAACTGTTAGAAGTTCCACAAAGGAAAGGAACCCACTCTGTGAAACATGATTCTGGAGGCGGCGGGGGGGGGGCAGTTACTCGGAGAGGGTGTTGTCATGGTAACCACATACTTAACGCTACCATTAGCTACTTGATAACTATTTCAGTAAAAAAAGGTTAAAACCTCAATACTTCACCTTATAAACATAAAAGAAGGCCGAGGAAACAAATGATAGCAACAAAAAAAGAGACCCCTAAAGAAAATTTACGTGATCGGGATATTCTTGGCAGCCCTGTGAGCTTAAGTTGTTTTGCTGAGCTTAAGTTTATACACAAAACAACGCTATTCATAGCTGTCCCAATGGTCTGTAATTAGGGTTATTGAGATAGAGGAAACCGTTTTGGCCGTGGTCCACGTTCTCTGTGTCTCTCCTTCCTGGGATGGAAAGAGCCACCTTGAATCTCACCTTGCCTCTCCTTAGCTGATTCTTCCCCCCTCAATTCCTTCGTTTGTGCGACCTCTCTTTATCATCCTCCCTCCCTCCTTCTGTAAATGGGTCTCCCCTGACTCACTAATTCACTCACACCGACCTGAGCCTTGGAGTTAACCTGACTTCTCTGCACTTTAAACAAGACACCACATGGCCAAGGGAACTTGGCAGGGCACCTCCACTGTGTGGTTGTGCCCGCTGGTTGTTTTTTCCAGCTCAGTTTGTAACAAACAAGCTATGTGATGTTGGGCAAGTCACTTACTCTCTAGAGGTTCACAGTCCTGTAGCAAGAAATTAAAGGGGCTGGATTAATGCAAGATTTCATAATAAAACTGGTTGACATACCCTTTGTAACCTCTGGGTACACACAACAGCCCAGAAGACTGTGCCCAATTTTACTTTTTGACATTGTTTTTTCCCAAACAAAAGATATTTATTTTGAATTCTCAAAACGTAAAATGGATACTGTGATAATATTGAATCAGTATTATTTTCAAACCACATTCCTGCTCCCCTTTCTGGCAGATCCCTCAACACCCCTTCTAGCTCCCTATAAGAGAAGTACTACATTAGGAGACAGCTCTGGACCCAGACATCTTGAACCCTGACCCTGTCTCTTATCATAAGCACCTGTAATGTCTTAGAACAGGAACTGAAGGACTCAGGAACCCAGTTTACTCATCTGAAAAGCAACATCATGATAATCAAAGTAACTCTTCCTATGTCCAGAGGATTAAAAAAGTTACTCCATGCAATGGTTTGAAATAATGTCTCTCAGAGAAGCTTTCCCTGATCTCCTCACCTAAAATTGTAATTATTCCCACTCTATGTGCCCCTTATTTGTTGTTCCCTCCATAGGACACATCACCATTTAACGTATTGTATATTTTACTTATTATTGCTTCTCTCCCCTCACTTGAATAGAAACCCCCTAAGAGCAGGGTTTGTTGAGCAGGATATGGTGGCACACACCTGCAATCCCAGCTACTTCGGAGTCTGAGGCAGGATGATTGTTAAGTTTGAGGCCAGTCTGGACAATTTAGGGAGATCCTGTCTCAAAATAAAAATCAAAAGAATGGGCACTCCTGTAATCCTAGGGGTTTGGGAGACTGGGAGAGGAGGATTCCAAGTTCAAAGCTAGCTTCAGCAAAAGCGAGGCACTTAGCAACTCAGTGAGACCCTGTTTCTAAATAAAATATAAAATAGGGCTGGGGATGACTCAGTGGTTGAGTGGCCCTGAGTTCAACCCCCAGTACCAAAAAAAAAAAATAAATAAAAAGGACTGGGGATGTAGCTCAGTGGTAGAACACTACTGTGTTCAATCCCCAGTACTGAAGAAAAAAGAAAAAAAAAAACAGGATTTGTTATTTACCTGCTGTATTTCCAGTGTTTAGATCAGTAACTCACAGATAGGCATTCAATAAATATATTGATTGGCTAAAGAATGAATGAATAAATGCATGAATGTTAACACTCAATAATCGATGTTACTACTACATCTTAATTATTTTCTATCATGAAAAATGATTCTTTCCATTCTCTACTTCTCCTAGTTTCTTTCTGGTCTTTTGACTCCACTGGTTCAACTCCTATCCTTATAAATAAGGATAGGTTCAATAATGATCACATTGATGCAAATAAAGCCCTGATGACTAGTACTCCATTCTGGTATTTTAAAATAGCCACCTGTATTGAGTTTCTACTATATCTGAGGTTCTGTGTTAAGGATTATTATTTTTCTTTCCCCATCATCTTATACTTCAGATACATAAAATTAGGGCAAGCATCTTGACTGATCCATGTCCAACTATTTTTGTTTTAGTCCTTTTCATTTCCCATCTAAAATCCCAGTTTTCACCACACTGTATGTAGTGTGTTTTTCAAACCACCTTTTGTGAACAATGTTGGTATTGTTTTATGTGAATACCACAAGGATATTTACCTAAATGTTATTGTGCAATCCTCTCCTGCTATTTTTCATTGTTTTCCATCCAACTTACAGTTTTGATCAACTGTCCCTGTTGGCAGATGTTCCTATCATTCACTCCTTTTACTCACTATTAAATGTTGCACCATATCTGTGTTACAATTTTTACTTCCTTCTATTATCTTTAGTCCTCACCAAAATGCTGAGACATGGGTACTATTATTTGCATTTGTGAGGAAAAGTACTGAGCCTCAGGATGGTAAATAACTTGCCAAGGCCATTTAGCTGGAGAAACTATGATTAAACCCCTCCATCTCTGATTCTAATGTTCCTGTCTTCTGATTTCATAAAATTGAATTAATTACCTACTGTAAGATTTATGAAATAATGTTTAAAACTAGAAGATATGTGTATTTAACCTAAACTAGAAGCCAGTTGTTTTCTTGCAAAGTTTATTATTTGTCTCACATTTTTTCATAGACACAAATCTAATACCATTATTCATGATTTATGATTTCCTTAAGACACCTGAATCTTGAATATAAATATCATAAAAATACCTATCTTCAAATATTTAAAACTCTTCATATTAAAGAGGAATGAAGCACCAGAACACCAGATAGGGAAAGGTATATAAGAAAAACATTCAAGATGTCCCAAGTGGAACAGCAACCCTTTTCAGCATTGAACTCACTCTCTCTCTCTCTCTCTCTCTCTCTCTCTCTCTCTGGATCTTAAAGTACCTTATGAAATGGACAAGTAGATTCTCAAAATACTCTCTCACACTTTCTCATTTTCCCTCTGGAACATGAATATAAACAGTTCAAGGATATGAAACCTTAGCCCCAGTTTGTAAATTGAAGAAGAAAAAAGCATTAGTCAGATTACATATCAACAGTCAATCTGGACCATTGTCTAGGCTTTCTTGCTTTCAAAGCCAAGGAAGGCAAACTCACTTTAGATAAATATAATATACACTGCCTCTCTTATATGTTGACAAACAAGTATGAGGATTTCAGAAAGCAAAAGCATGAAGAATGATCAGATGCAATTCTGAGGAAACCATTTAATAGTTCCTAAGCAATATGTGTTAATATGACTTTTTAACTTGTTGTCTTATAGGATCTTCAAAAATAGCCACAGCTTCTCTGGAACCCAATACTTTTTTTTGACAGGTAAGAAATGAAAAAATAAACAAAAAAAAAAAACAAGAAAAAAAACTTTGATACCTAGAATATTGAATATATAACAAACTATTTCATGTTAAAGAAAAAAGAATTGCCATTTTACAGAAAACAGATTTAAAGAAAGAGGAAGAAAATCTAACTATCCCAGTTCTTAGCCTCCCTACTTCACAGAGGAGGAAATACTGCAGCAGTAGGGAAATATGCAAAGGAGGAAATCTCTGCAGACAGAGATGTTGAATAGACTCATTTCTTGGGATCCTTTCTCTTTGGACTGTCTCCCCCTGTGGCCACAGTGGGAAGATGAGTTACTGTGCTAAAGTCTTTGACAGGGCAGTTAGACCAGCTCAGCTTCAGATCTTAGAGAAAAATCCCCTGTTTTTCCCTTGCTACTTAATATGCTTCTCCGTAATTTCCCTTTCCTCATCATCTGAAGGCCTAGAGCACAAAAAGAGAAGGAGTCTGCTTGGCTTTGTTTTCTTGCCCTCTTCCTGCTTCTGGCCTGGGTAAAAAGAAGTCTGTGGGCCAAACTAACTTACAAGGACACCATGTTGACCAAGACAGTAATACATGTGTATATGTTTGTCTTGAACTCTGTACATACTCAACCCTGGAACATGATGAAAAGGTTGACCAAGGCAGGACATGAAGATTCAGATATTTAAGATTCCAAGTCTCTGCCCAGTGCCATTAATCCTTTGATAGCCATGAACCCTGCTACTCAGAGGGAATTTTGTGATAAGACAAATGATTGGGTCAGCTGTGGAATGGTCATCTCAATAATAATCCCCAACATCTGTTAGTTTATAATGTTCTTTCACATCTATAAACTCACTTAGGAATAGCATTGGGTTTGTGAGGGTCATTCAGTTCTTACAGTGATCATTACAGAAGGAATGTATTTTCCTTTCCTGAGATTATTAAAAATATTATAGATAGCCATACATTTAAATTTGCTAAGAAGATAGCAAATGGAAGGGAATTGAATAGAAAAGGTAACTTTAAGAAGTTTCTCCCACATATCTATGTTGATACTTTATCATTGTCAATTTTTATCTCCCAGACACTAAAGTTGCACAAAAGACTCTAACAATTCTGTGAGAAATGCCACCACAGATAGAAGATTTTCAAGTTCCCCAAGAAGATTCAAAAGAGTTACTATCCCCTTATTTATAAACAAGAAATATTCAAATACACTTTTTACTATTTTTTCTTTAATAAGCACTATTATTTCACTCATTTGCCCATTCATATATACTCTTACAAAGCAATTATTGGCAATATGCTCAGAAGATATATTGATAATTGAGAACTAATATAACTGGACTGGATCACTAGGCCATTGGACAGTTAATCTTCTTCAATGATTATATAATGCACAGTAACTTTTCTGAACTGACATTCAATAATCTTAAACATGAATCATTCTGGTAAGATGTATCACTGTTTCAAGTAGAAATTCAACTATGTTTAACATGAGCTTATTTAGATAAGTATTCT
This sequence comes from Glaucomys volans, assembly GCA_020662805.1. NCBI lineage: Eukaryota > Metazoa > Chordata > Mammalia > Rodentia > Sciuridae > Glaucomys > Glaucomys volans. The sequence continues at coordinate 8,958 of JAJEJO010002618.1, forward strand.
TCATCCTATAAAATTTTTATAGTGAATAGTAAAATATATTTCTCTACTTATAACATCTCTCTCTAAACATTTATTTTTCTGTTTTCTTTTGGATGAGTTGATCTTATAATGAATTAAGGAAAAGATTTACATTTGTGATTCTTAGAGCCTTTAATTTATTAAACCTGATTATTTTTCTAGCAGATTCCCTCAGTTTTGACTAATTATCAATGTGCCCTAAAATATTGAGTGAGAAGAAAGAAGAAAATGAATAATAAAATTTGGCAGTTAGAAGAAATATTAATGACCATTTGTAAAAAACTGTTCCCCATCCTTGTGCCACTAACAAAGGCATGTTTGAGATGAAGAAATTGAGAGACTAAATGATCTACCAAAGCTAATAAAATAATAGCAAAGTTACTCCAGGTAAAGAGTTCAGAAATAAGCCCAGGAATAGTAGCTCAATGGTAGAGCGCTTGCCTAGCACATGTGTGAGGCACTGGGTTTGATCCTCAACACTGCATAAAAATAAAGGTATTGTGTCCATCTACAACTAAAAAAAAAAAAAAAGAAAGATAGAAAGAAAGAAGCCCAGGCTCCAAACACTGCATGGCATTTTACTTCCTAAGTCTTCCTACAGGGGTTAATCTTTGGAGCTACTTTGACATTACAGAAGCCACAATTTGTTTTCAAATAGTGATGACAAATATTCTCAAATATCTCTTGATAAAATGATGAAGGAGAATTCTCTACATTTCACTTGTGCCTTCTTTTAAAATTCTCTAAATGTTACTAATACCATTTCTTACACTATTTGATATTCAAGGTAGTAAAATAGTAAACTCTGGTGACTTTATCACTGAAGTAAACATAGTCTGGACTATTAATTAGTCGTCATAAAGTTATATTCAAAAGTCACATTAATCAAAAGAGTGGTGGTGCTGGGAGTGGTGGTGCTTGCCTGAAATCCCAGCCACCCAGAGGCTGAGGCAAGAAGATCATGAGTTGAGGCCTGGGGAGCGAGGTAAGACCCTGACTGACACATACACATAAAAAGATTTTTTATTAGCAGTTACTGTTGTTATCATAAAAGCATATACTGCAGGTAGTTCCTCTTTCATATAACAAAATAACTAATTTTCACATGACTATGTCATCTTTTTAAAATATTAGACAATTTCGCTAAAGCATTGCTGTGAGTTCTGGATGAATCTGTGAAGTTTTAGCTTATAAAATATCCAAACATTTATTCTGACACATGGATAATCATTATTTCAGTAGAAAACCCAGCTTTTCTGTAAAATATGTTTCAATATTGTTATGAAAAAGCACAATTATTAAATATATATTTCTGTACAAAAAATGGAACATCCTATAATTTAACTGTTTATCACTAGAGAATTAGAGAGATGGCTGTCTCTGGAAGGGGCAGAGGTGGAACTGGGAATGGGAGACAATGGTGACTTCACCTTTATCTGTAATATTTTATTTCTTTCATAAAGAAAGACAAAGATACGATAAAAGTTTCATTATTATCATTTTGTGGGTTGTGGGTACCCAGGAGTTTATGCTTTTTAAATTTCATAAAGCTCTCAAAGAATTTTTGTAATCAAGACTGGATGTTTTTCATATAGCTATACTATATAACTTCCATGTCCAAAACTTCCATTTTAAGGCAAAATATACAAAGTTATTGTTTTCCCCTGTTTTGTTGAATGATTAGTCACATTTATGAAGTGCAACTATCCATCGATGTTTCAGATAATTTTATTGGGTCCCACTGTGCAAAATTATAATATGTGATATAAATGTATTAAGGAATGTTACAATTCTCACATAGTTTATCATATCAGACCCTCTTGCTTTACATCAGCCCCCTCTTACTTTTTGATGTGATTGCGTATGTCCAGTCTCAGGCAGTGATGTGCATTGATTCTTGTAGTTAACATAAATGAGCTTTGATTCTTGACTAAAACCTACTTTAAAGTCAAATCTCTCACACTAATACCATTAGCATATGATTAATGTTTCCAGGGCCTAGAATTAACCAGTGATAATTTTAGAAACTACAATTATCTGCATAATTGTCTCCAGTTAGCTGTTTCTGAAGAGTGGTCAAGAACTGGAAGAAAATGGAGGTTGAATCTGGATATATCTCCCTATTAGTGGACTGGTCCATTTACTTCAGGTCTGTTGTATGATTGAAGGAAAAGATCTGGGATGAGGAGATGGGCTGGGAGGACACAGCTCTTGCTTAGAAAGGTGAAGTTTGGGAAATGTTACAAGAAAAGAAAACACATTTTCTGACCCAGATCTTGCCTGATGATTTAAGAGATTATCTCTTAAGTGCATAAGGAAATAAATCTAAGAAGACCAAGGCCTTCTCTACAGAGGTATGAATTTAATACTTCTCACAGAAGAAAATTCATAGACAAGGGCAAAATAAAATGACTCAGTATGGACAAAGTTCCACAGATGAATGAAACATTTGGCTTAAGTTCTGTTTGTTGTTTTGTTTTTAAATCTTGTTTCTTTTGTGGTACTGGAGGTTGAACCCATGGCTGCTCTACCATTGAGCTACATCCCTAGCCCTTTTTAATTTTAATTTGAGACAGGGCTTCACTAAATTGCTCAGGCTGGCCTCGAGCTTATAATCCTCCTACATCAGCCTCCTGAGTAGCTGGAATTGCAGCCATGTGCCATTGTGCCTAGTTCAATTTGTTGTTTTTTTAAAGAACACACAACAAATTCTTTTTTAAATACCCTGATTTCCTAAGTTACAAAGTCAAACACCAGCTGTTAACAAAAGGCAGTCATGAGCCCAAATTTTCTAACTTCCAAAATACTAACAAGCTGTATTTTTCCTCAAAATAGTTGACCTAGGACTTACTGTTTTGAAAACATCTCTGAATAGATGCAGTTTTAATTGGTCCTGTCCCTGATCTTGCATTAAAGTTGATGGCAGACACATTGATGCCTTTTGATTCAGAATACACAGCAAAATGAAAATGAGCCTGAGTTTTGTTCTGTCTTCCCACTGGTGAGACAAAAACATATATACTGTCACAGCAAACCCTTTAACGCATATTACAGTGATAGAAAGTTGAGGAACGGCTTACCCAACAATCAAGGTGATTAGTCTATAAGATTTTTACAGGAATTTTTTAGTTTCTTTCCTCCCTCCCTTTTTCTCCTGCCCTCCATTTATTTTTTTAAAATCTGCAAACCACATTTCACTCCAAATCTGGGAGTAAACAACCAATCCACACCTCAAGGAAGAGGGAATGTTTGAACCTGTTAAGCAGCAACTCTTTTAGGAAGAAACAACCAGCACATTGAAATAAGGTGTTTGCAAAAAAAGGCCAGCAGGACTTGTTCCAGAGCACATAGAATGCGGGAGGAAATGGAAACAGGACAACTTTGTCTCACCTCACGCAGGGAGCAAGAGCCTTTGGCAATATTTCACTCTAGTCAGTATAGGAACAAAATAAAGGTGATCCTATAGAACTGGCCTGGCTATTAGAGAAGACATTGTTTCAGAATCTTAGTGTTCACAACGGTGGTAAATTGAGAGGGTGAGACTACATGATGTTAAAGGTGCTTTTTAATTCTCAAATGCTAATTTACATTAAGACCATTTTTAATTGTTAGTCTTCGGGCTAGTTCCATCTAGATACCTGTACAAGAAGCTTGAGGAGACCTAGAGATAACAGACCTACCCCAGCCCACTGATGGTAGGGAGTGTGGACACAGCTTTTCCATGTAGCTCTATGCCTGCATTATTATACTGATCTTTTTGGTGCTTGAAAGATTCCCTGGGGATCTACGTTCACTTTTCCTTAAGGCTCAGGTCTATACTAGATCCCATGGCTGCAACTAAATCTACCATGGCATAGTAACACCTCTGCTTTGGGTCTGTTTCACCCAGACTTGAGATTCAACTTAAATGGTGGGAGGTCTGTTCTGGGATTAATTTCATATCCAGTACAGATGCATGCCAAATAGAGTAACCAACTGTCCTGATTTAACCAGGGCCGGCCTGGTTTTAGGATTGAACACCCTCTGCCTTGGGGAAAATCTTCAGTTCCAGGTAAAGTGAGATGTTTGATTGCCTGAATTCCATATATTTATCAAGAATCATCTGGGGGCCAGGTCCTGGAAAAGGCATTGAAATTCCAATAAGAACAAAATAGACAAGGTTCTTATTGTCACAAGGCCACCATCCAGGAGGAGCCAACACACATTATGAAAAGAAATGATTATCCACCAGCGGTTACAGATGATGACTTCTGTAGGTACTTGCTTAGAGGGTGTCCAGGATGGCTTCTCCTAGAGTAAGACCTGAAGTGTGGGGAGTCAGCAGTGGATATTGCCAGAAAGGGTTTAACTCTAGTTCATTTTTAAGAATGAAAAAGCACTTTAAGAAAACCTTAGAATATTAACACTCTCTAAAATTATCTTATTTTGCTATTTATTTACTTACTATTAGAATTAGAAGAGATATCTTAATAGAATAATTGAATAAAAATTACATCCTAGCAAAGACCTTGTCTCTAATCCTAATGCCCACAATACTTGGCATATAATAGTAGCTCAACACCTATTGAATAAAAAGTTAAAATATTACTTCTTTTTGATCTATTATGTACTTCCCCAAAAGTTATTCCCTAAGTTATTCCCTTCCTTTCAACCACTCTATCCAGATGAAATTATAGATTGCATGGGCCATGGAACACCCACAAATAAGTGGCCAGTCTGTACCTACGGGCTCAAGGAGAGACTTTGTAAGTCATTTCCTTAGGCATGTAAGAGCTCATAAAATGTCAGGTGCTCTGCTACCCAAGCTGAGATTTTCAGCCTTCCTGGTTTTCAGCCTTCAGCATTATGATAATGTACTTCCAACGATGGGTTCTGGTGTCACTAGTTTTAATAAGGCACAGAGGTGAGGTCCAACAATTTTACTATTTCCATTAGGAAATCGCTCGCCTCCTCCAAACCAGCACCTTCTGTGACTCTCTTACTTCTGATCATGGTACCTTTCTCCTGACAGCTCAGCATGAAACCACAGAACCTGTGTGACCTTCTTACCAAGTCTGTTGCCTACATCCAATCAGTGGCTATATCTGCATATTTTGTATCACTAAATTTCCTTACCTTTCCTTGGCATTTATGGCCCCATTGCACTCTAAGATTGAACTCTAAGAGCTACAAACACACACTTATATAAACATACCACCACACATAGGTACAGGTATAATATTCTGCAAGGTTAGACTATCTCTGACATGTGGCATGTCAGCAACTGAAATTACTCATTTACTCAAGAGCAGACTATATTTAAGCAATCAAGATTCTCAACCAAACTTTACAATTTATGTCTTATATACGCTTTTACATATTCAGTAATCCAATTGAGTGGATTACCTATCTTTAGGGTGATAAAAACAGCCTAAGTTTATCTATTCCAGTGACTGTCCTCATGCTATTCCTCCTATCTGGAATAAACTTTCAAAGTCCCCAAATAAATAATAACTGTTTCTTCCTAACTTTTAGAAGCTTATTGACAATATCTTAATTTTAAGTTCTAGAGAGAATTTTTAGGCACTTGGCACAGCCTTCATAAATGTATCATAATGGCCACGAGAATAATGAGCTAGCATGAACAAACACGGAATTTTGAATGCTACTTGAGTTCTGTTACAGGTTTTAGGGATTCAAAACCATGGTTTCTAAGACCAAGTTGATAATTGCTGGATGCGATTGAAAGGTCTAGCACTGGCAATTACTTTTTTTGTGGGTGGGGGACTGGGAATTGAACTCAGGGGCCTCGACCACCAAGCCACATCCCCAGTTGTAATTTGTATTTTATTTAGAGACAGGGTCTCACTAGTTGCTTAGCACCTCACTGTTGCTGAAGCTGGCTTTGAACTTGTTATCCTCCTATCTCAGCCTCCTGAGCACTGGGATTACAGGCATGCACCACCCGGTCCGACAGCATTACTTTTAACGTGAGGATTTTTGTTCTTTCTTGTGCAAGCAGGAGTCATTTGTGGCCATCTGAATTAAATTTAAGGAAAGATGGGGGTTGACTAATAGTTATTGATCATGTATTATATGCCAGAGATTACATTAAGTACTTTTCTTACATATCTATTGAATCTGCAATAGCAATTGCATATTATATTGATATTATCTTCATCCTCGTAGAAGAGGAAAATGAAGTTGAGAAAAGTTTTAAAACATTGCTTAAGAACAAACATCTAATAAATGGTAGAACCAAGATATGGGCCAGCTGCGTTTGACTCCAAAGACAAAGTTTTTTGTGTCTCAGGCAGAGTGTATAGAACAGACACAATTAGATAGACTAATTAGATAGACTAACATTATAAGTTCTGTAATTGAGGAAAAGAAAGCAAAACGTGTGTACTTTCCATTACCTCATGAGGGGTTATGCTACAGTTGGGGAAGTCACTGCTATATAATGATCAAGATCACCCACAATGGAAATGGGAAGAACTTCGTTCAAATCCTGGCTCAGGGTGAGAACAAATTGCTTCATCATTCTAATCATTCTAAGCTTCAGTTTTCTCATTTATAAGATCGAAGCAATGCTTGTTTTAACAATGAAATTAAATCATGCATATAAAGTTATCAGTACAATATTTGGAATACAGAACTCAATAAATGGAAGTTAATTAAATATAATTGTCATCTTTATTCAGCAGGTTTTTTCATACTACATACCTCAGCTTCTTCCAAACTCCTTTAAAAAGTGTGATTATATTTGTTTGTTTCTATGTGTGATTTCATTTTGTGTTGTTGAAGAACCATTTGAAAATTGTAGGCCCCTTAAAACATGTTAGTGTGCATCTCCTGAAAATAAGGACATTTTTGTACACAGATAATATCATCATCTCTTAAGAAAAAACAATGTATCCTAATACCATCTAATTTCTACTACATGTTTAAGTTTCCTAAATTTCTCCAAAAATTGTATCCAAGGATATTTTGAACCAGGATGCAAACAAGAGTCATATGCTCTAGTTGGTTGGTGTTTTTATTCTCTTTTAATCTATATTACCCTCACTCTAACCCCATTTCTTTTCTGTTTTTCTTGACCTTGCCTCTCTTGAAGTAGCTTGGTCATTGTCTTGGAGACAGTTCCACTTTCTGGCTTTGTCTGATATTTTTCCCTTGTAGTATTGTTTAACTTGTTCCTCTGTCCTCTATGTCAGCTCTAAATTGGAATCCAGGTCTTAAGGTTTTGTTGCTTTTAAGTTAAATATTGTATCAAGAATGCTTCAATGTTAATGTTACATACCTCACATTAGATCCTATCAAAATTTCCATGACCACTTCCTCTTCAAAATATTTTGAGGTTTCCTAGGTATCCCAGGTATGGTTAGACCAGTGGTTTTCAACTCTGGCTTTACTTAGAAATTCTCGGGGAGTTTTAAAAAAGTATTTGTTCCTGAGTTATATCCCTCAAGATTCTTGGCTTAAGCAAAGGCATTGGTAATTTTTGTAAAGCTTCCCAGGTGATTCTCATGTATAACTTGGGTAAAGAGTGTCTTGTTTAGATTAAAAGCTCTGAGAAGGTATGACTTTCTTATTTACTACTACATATAGTCAGTGTTTGGCAGAATGTCTGGCTCATAATTACTGCTCCATAATAAATGCTAAATTAATCAATGTTCAATATATAGATAACCTCATTCTCCTTTCATATTCTAGATTTACTAAAGTCAATAGGCTAATTTTATGGCATGTTTAAAGAAATCAGAAAGGTCTACTCATTTCTGAATATCTGAAAATCATATATTGATTGAAAAACAATTATTTTCAAACTTCTTAGGAGAAAAGAGCAGCCAATGATTTAGCTAAGTGTATATCAATTTGGTTGTAGACAATTCTCTTTTTTCTTATCATTAGTTCCTCCAGTTCTTATTATAAGGGCTGATGGGATGATTCCAAAAGTACTTAAGGAGGAAGAAAAACTGGGAGTATGTCTCAGTTGTAAATTGTTATTTCATTCAAACATATTGAGCAAATTTCAGCCATAAGGAGGCATGCTATAGAAAGAGAAGAAATTTGGGTTATATTTCTATTTGTTCAAATCCAACTAGGGCCAAATGTTTAAAGAAGAGTGGAGTGTATGGTCCATTACTGCTTGACACCACTACCCACTAGTAGCTTCAAATAAAAAGGAGATAAGAATGGCCACCTTGCCTTAAAAAGGAAGCCTATACCAAAGCAAACTTAGTAAACAGTGACAGTACACTGCTACCAAGCAAAATCACCAACAGCCCAATAGGAAATAGCAAATGATAGAAGCACACAATTTGTGCCTGAAACAACTTTTGCACAGATGAAAAATGCTTGCTCCCACTCATAATAGTAAAATTATAAATTAAAACTATTTTGAGATTTTTTTCCTTTAACTCATGAGATTGGTGAAAATCTGTAAAAGATTACAAAAGTGATACCTTTTGATCAAGCAATACTAGTTTAGGAAAATTGTCTGACAGTACTGCAGTCATCATGTGAAATAAGACATGAGCAAAAATATTCATTCCCTCATGACAAAAGATTAGAAGAAACTAAATATTCATTATAAGAGAAGTTTTGATACATTCAAAAACTCAGAACACTTTTCAGGTAACAGAAAATAATAAGGAAACTAGGCATATAACATCATGTAAAAACAAGAAGGAACACATTTTTGTGCTGTATTATTTTATATGAAAAAACTTGGACAGATAAACAAGGAACTGGTAAGTGGTTAGCTATTTGGAGGAGGAACGCAATAGGAGCAAGAGGCAGGAAGAAATTTTTTCACAAGACACCTTTTCATACTTTATCCTGTTTAAAATGTGTGAATATGTCACAGACGCAACATTTAAGTACTTTTAAAATGTCTTATCAGAAATCTGGGGGATTTTTTTATTTCAAAAGAAAGTGTTCCATGTGTTTTCATAACCTTCATTCTTTTTGTGGAGTTTCAGAATCAATTCTTTTACTTTCCAGTTTCACTAAAAATGGAACTGAAATTCTTCATTCTTTTCATACACCCAATCCTAAAACCTGGACTCTGGAAAAAACTCTAAAGACAACTTCTTGATAATTTACAATCTTGACTTTTGTTATTCTATCAAATTTTGAAGCTTTAGATTACATGTAGATATGCATGATTTAAGGTCTAAACAGACCAATGTTGAAAAACATCCAACCCAGCACTGATCCTTATATAACACTGAAGTTATGGCATCAAAGTACAATTAATCTCTTTCTCTCATGGAGTTCCTAACCCGTAAAAGCTGTGTTTGTGTGTGTGTGTGTTTGTGTGGGTGTGTGTGTGTGTGCACGTGTGTGCATGTGTGCACACGCACACATGCGTGCATAGGGGATGGGCATCTCACACAATGATGGGGACATTCCATCTAAGAAAAAGAAGGGATTCTTTTTTTACAGACAAATCAATAAGATGAAAAGTCATTATGGTGTACTCATTTGCCTCTTAGATTCTACTACTTAGGGTTATCACTTGTTTTTAAATATGTAGTCTGTAACAAGAAAGAGTATGTAGTCTGTAACAATAAGTCACTTGCACTTTGCCCAGTGTGATGCAAGCAAGAGCAACATAAAATTCTGACAGGCCTCAGTAAAATATTTCTGTGTTCTTGGGTATCTGTGACCTTGCTAGGTCATGCATTCTCCCCTTGTCTGGAATTTTGAGTGATGAATTTCCTTATATGGAAATGGAATGTCAGTGCCTACCTTGAACATCTCACAATTTTGATACTATGACCAAATGATACAATAAATATAAAGATTTTGGAGAGCGTACATGGAAAACGTTTCTAGTGTCACTGCCATTGTGACATAGATATAACAGGACAGAAGGAAGGTAGGAATCCCAGACTATGGCATCATGGAGAATAGTCTCATTTTTACAGATGAACAGAAGGAAACCTAGAGAGGTTAGATAAATTGCTGAACATCCAGAAAGCAGTCAGAAGCAGAAGTAAAGGCAAATTCCTATCCAGATGTTTTGATTGAATGTCTCAATTTTCTATGTTTTACTTCTATTACCTGAGCCTTGAGAGCTCATGGAATATGTGATTAAGGAGAAGGCCTGGTGAGGACCCTGGTCCTAGCAAGACTGAAGAAACACTGAGGAAGTGATCAGAGAAGACCCAGAGCATAGTAGTATATTGGTCACATCCTGTTTGAGATGGTTATAACAAGAAATATGGCAGGGGTGGAGGTTCTAGAAAAGTTTTACTATGCATTTTTCATCTACTGGTGTCTTTAGAGCTTTTATCTTATCTAACCATCACTGCAGTCTAATTAATGTCTTCATTTTCTAGTTGACACAGACATGAGGCAGTTAATAGGTGCCAGGGCTTTGATGAACCCAGGGTCTGTGTGATTGGTCAGGCTCCTGATGGTTCTGCCTCATTCCACAATTACTGATAAAAATTGCCAAGGATGTAGCCCTATGGGAGTATATTGGAGATTTTTTAGAGAATATTTATAAGATATGTTCAAAAACTTTTAAAAAATAATTTTTGCTAAATATTTTCTTTCTGAATTTGTAGGGTAAAAGAGTAGTACAAATCTCAAGATGGATTTTTTTTTTTTTAAGAATGAGAAAATCTAAAGCTGCCTCTTTAACATCTGCAAGATGCTCTTATCAGAAGGACAAGAACAGGGACTTTCAGTTAATGAGTAAATACTATCACATAGCCATCTTTTAATGAAATCAATCTGGCATACTTTATTTCTCTCTGCTAAGAAAGTTCCTGAATAACAATATCTAACATGTACACGAAACTTTCTAAATACCATGCACTATTCTGAGAGATTGCACCTTCATTTAATCCTCCTGTTTGAGGTGAGTTCTACTATTAACTCCATTCTGAAAATGAAGAAACTGAAGCACAGAGAGATTAAGTAGCATGTCCAAGATTAAACAGCTAATGAGTGGTCAAGCTTTGGATAGCAGTATTGAATGTAGCATATTGTATGACACTTGGAATATCTCCTTACCTAGGATTTAATTGAAAGAGTGATTTGCTGCCTAAATTAAACTTTCAAATTCTAGAATTAGGAGTTAATTTATTCATTAATTAAAATATTCCATTACTTATTCATCCATTATTTATTATAATCTTACTAAGCAGCAGCTTTAATAATGGCAAAATAAACATGGTTTCCACTATCCTGATATCTAAGGGTCTGGGAGCAGAAATAAATATAAATGTTTCACATAACTAAATGTGAAATTACAAACTCTCATAAGAACTTTGAAGGAGAGATACAAGATGTAATACAAGTCTATAAAAACATTTAAAGATGTATATATGTCCTGATTGAAGGCAGAGATTCCTGAGGGGTTGAGCTTTGCACTGGGATTACTAAGGTCTTGAAATTGTTCAACATTCCTAAACCTCAATCCCTACCTGTAAAATAAGGGAAATGGATTGTGCTAAAGTCTTAGTGAGATAATAAATGCAAAGAGGTTACCTCAGCACTAAACAAATATTTAATAAATGATAGCTATTGACTTTGTTACTATTTTTCTCTTTGCTTTTTGACCGGTATCCAGTTAGAGTACAGGATAAAAGAAACATGGATTTTTAATAATAGCAATCATAACAGCAGGGAAAGGGGAGAAAAAGAAAATGTTTTGAAAACACTGTGGATTTTACCTTTTAAAAAGCTAGACTGACCCCAGTGGATTTTAATTTTTTAAAAATATAGCTTTTCAGGGACTGGGTTTGTAGCTCAGTGGTAGAGTGCTTGTCTCGCATGTGTGGCATTCAATTCTCATCACCACATATAAATAAATAAAAGTATTGTGTCCATCTACAACCCCCCCCAAAAAAATTTTTTTTTAAATATGGCTTTTCAGTAAAAGGAGCAGCATAAGTAAACAAGTTGGAAAACAGATGCATGTGGGGAATTTAATACTTTGTTAATGTTTTTGCTGACATGCTCAAGATTTTGTCATTATGTGATTGTCTGCTGATAGCATGTTTCCCTGTGTTAAATATTTCTTTCAGCATAAATCCTGAATTGATTGATTCAGGATTTGATTGATTTGATTCAATTGAATTGATTGCAGCATGCAGGAGAAAGGGTCAGGTTGACTGTACTTGAGTGTTGAAGGGCAGTGCGGGTAGGGGTGGGGAATCTACAGCTCCTGCTAACAAAAGGATCACAGAGTTTTAACACGATGGCTCTCTGCTTCACTTAGGAAGAAAAAGGAGGAAAGCCTGGTGGGTTAAGTTTTCATAGAATTGTACTCTTCCCTGAAATGTGAGGTGTCTCTGGAAGAATCCCTCTGGGATGGGTTAAGCCCTTCTGCATTTTTTTCCTGGCAGAAATGCACACATTTCCCATTGGGAGGATCATTTCAAAGGTTCAGAGGGTTCAAAAGCTCTGAAGCCTCATCTATGTCTGGTGTTAAACTGATTGAGGTCTGAGCCCTGGGAATCCTGAGCACAGAACCAGGCCATCAGGTAGGTGACATGAGCACACCCCTACCCAGAATCCATACTACATACCCCTTCATGGTGGAAGAGAGAGAAACTGTGCAGGATAGAAGGGGCCTTGGAGCGTGGGGTCTTGGGAAATTGCCCAGAGTCATCACTTGGTCCAGGCTATGCCTGGACCTCAGGTTCCACTACCAGGCAATCCAGCCAGTTTTGTTCCCATAGCAACAGGTCATTACAGCAGCATCTTTCAGGAGTTTAGTTGACTCAGGAATTCTGTGAAAAACTGCCCTGTCTCTGATTCTTGCATTCTTAGCCCTGGAGTTTCCATCAATAAAACATTTGCTTTTCCTTGACTAGTCTAAAACTAACAAACAAATGTGCCTAACTTTCCCCCTCTTACTCCTCTGGGAAAAATTTTAAAATATGAAAGGAAGATATGTTACAATAGGAGATGTGGGCCCTAAGAAACCCCTGTTAACCCTGAATGGGATCATCATGTTCCCTCAAAATATAATAGTGCTTTTCCTCACCACAAGGAGATGCTGGAAGAGTCTTCCATTTCCAAATTGATTTTGAGGGTTCTGACCTTTCATTGAAAAGGTAAATTTTGTAAAGATGGGTTCCCTGGGTCCTGGTAATTGGACCACTGCAGTTGACCACTGATAAATGATAGTAGAATTTATTCCCTCTCCTCCTACACACACACACACACACACACACACACACACACACACACACACATGCTAGAGGCTCAGGTGGAGAGCATATAGACCCTGGAAAAGGAAAGACAGGAATAGAGTTTTACAGGTATAGGAGGCAAGAAGCAGAATCACTGTGGCAAATCGGGAGCTAAGACAAACTTTTAAAGGCAAAATTACCTCCCAGTCCCTTTCTCCAGAAGCTTAAGTGTCCCCACCATGCAGGCAGTTAGGTAGAAGCTGGTGAAGTTACATGGTGACATTTGCCTTCCCACCCTTAAAACCTTACAGCAAAGGGCATGCCTTTTACTCCCCAGAATTTGAAGAATGTGTTTTGCAATCTATTTCCTGTGTACATTTATTCCCTGTGTTTTCTACCACACCTAGCAAGTAGGAGGTAGGAAGGAAGTAGTTGCTGAATAAAATCTATACCATATGGAAAACTCTGTGTGTGTGTGTGTGTGTGTGTGTGTGTGTGTGTGTGTGTGTGTGTTTCCAGATGACCAGGGAACTGATTCCTGCTGCCTTATCTGGAAAGAACATGAATGATTTGCCTGTTCTTATATTTAAGATCTCCAGAAATAGGAAACACCTCCTTGTTTATTGCTTGACCTACGACTGCTATATCTGAAGTTTAGGTCTAGAAATAAAAAGAAAATATCTAAACACTTTTTTTCAAAGGACCCTCCCCCAGTGCCGATTGCTGCCACCCTCTTTTCTTCTCTGCTTCCTCCTTTTCAGCTTGACATCCTCTCAAACGCTACCTGACAGACTGCAGCAATCACCCCGTGAATGTAAGTAATTTCTCTATTGACAGCCTCCCATTCTCTCTGACATCTGCCAGCACTCCCTGACACTTGAATAAGCATTAAGACATTAACAGTCTGGCACAGGTTTAAGGGCTGGAATAGCAATGCTTGGCAGGCCTGCTACACAAAGCCACACGCACAGGGACCCCCACTCATTCAACCTCTCTGTCCTTCTGGTTGGAAAACGTAGCAGAGCCCATAGTAAATGCTGATTATTCGCTCGACTGCCCTGGCATTTTGGTGTCTCCTAGACAGGCCAGATCCTACATTAAAGGAAAAGAAAAGAAAAACAAGAAAATGCCTGCTTGTGAGCCAGTGGAAGTGAGAAGTGAATGCTAATAAAAAGGCAGGTCGCTGCTCAGTGGGATGGATGAGTTAATATTTTAAAAGGATTGACTTAGAATAAGAAGCAAAGTCAAGCTCCTCTAACTTGCACACGGAACAATTTGCATCATGCTTTCTTCTGCTAATATCAAATTCTTCCCACATATGAGCTGGCAAGTGCCAGCTTTGTGCCAGGGATTTTTGAAAGCCAATTTGTCAGATCCACATAACAGAAAATTATTAGTAAAGAACACCACCAGAGTCTGTTCACTGCTAGAATCTGTTCGCTGAGAAATGGCAAAGCTATTAGCACACATGATATTAAACCCTCAAGTGAGTCAGAGGGCTGCCTCTGTTCTATTCTGAGGAGGGCTTGTTTGGGATCAGAAACCTGTCATCCACATAGATAATGCTAAAATTAACATCCACATAGAAGGGTCAAAGCTTTTCATGGGAGTGGGACACTTTTCTTGAGTGAAAAATGACTCAACATGACTGTACATGGGGAACAAAAGAAGAATTAAAGTGGGTTTTACAGAAGTTCAAGGTAGTCTAATCCAAGGACCAGGCAAGACTGGCTCATGACTCTCCTTACATCTTGGGGAGTTAGGCCAGGGCCATGTCCCTGGGAGCAACTGCTAGTTGCATAGTGATTCCTTCTGCAGACTACCTGTATTTCCCTGTTGTTTGGCCTGAGCCTGGGGTCATTATTTCTGATTTGTGAATTACAAAGGGAAAGAAGCTCCGAAAGGATATGGGACAGTCCCCAAATCCCACAGGTGGTAAGAGGTGGCAGCACACATTGACAGAGGTCTCAACCTCTGGGTTGATGAGTTTCACTCCCATTGACTTCCAGCCCCTGGGAGCTTAGTCAGAATTACCAAAGGCAGGGCATAGTGAACCTGGAAGGACACTGGCTGCCTTCCCAGAGCCCAAGGAGCCACCCATGACCGTGATTAGGCTGACAGATCAGTAACTGAATGGCAGCAATCTCTGCCCCAGTCCACAAAGGCTGCTCAGCTGGGCAGGATATTCTCCACAGGATCAACAAATCAGGGTGGGATGTATATGAGGATGGATGGGCAGATCTTCAATGGAATTAAGTGCCACTTCTGGGTTTGCCATTCCAAACCTTGAATATTTTAAGATTAGGGGCTTTGGAGTCAAGGGGACCTGAATTTGAGAGTTCTATCCCTCACTAGCTGTGGGCTGGGCAGTTTAATTAACTCAATCTCAATCTCTTCATTTTTTAAACAGTAGTGACAATGACATCTCCTTCATAAGCTTATTGTGAGAGTTTAGCTTAAGTTTGTCAAATGCCTATATAGTAAATGCTCACAAAATAAAAGCTAGCATATTTCTCCTTAAAGTGGATAGAGGGATGATGTAAGGCCCCCATCTTTCCAGTTGTTCTTACAGCATCTCTCTTTGGATTTCTTGCAGGAAGATGCTGTTATTAATTGATAAAGCCATCATCTTTGTTTTTTGTTTGACTTTGCTTGGATTGAACCCAGGGGTGCTCTACTACAGAGCTACATCCTCAGCCCTTTTTATTAGTTATTTTGAGACACAGTCTTACTTAGTTGCCCAGGCTGTCCTTGAACTTGGAATCCTTCTTCAGCCTCCAGAGTCACTGGAATTACAGGAATGTGCCGGGTTTAAGGCTCTCATCTCTGTGACTCAACTGCACTCTTTGCTTGTCCTGCAGTGACTTCAAATGCATGCCCCAGTCAGTTCATATTCCATGTAACCATAATCTTTGTAGCAAAACCCTGCTGACAGCCTTACCTCTCTTCTGTGCACCATATTTACAACCTACCTTCTTTGTCCTGCAGTTAGGTATTATTTTTCACTTTCACAGATGAAGTCACTGAAGCTCAGAGGAGTTAAACAATCAGCCCAAAGTTTCACAGCTGTTAAATATTAGACCATACTTGGAAACTAGGGTCATCAGATGCCAAACCCACTCTAGGTTAAACTTCTGAAGTGCTCTATCCTTCCCTGACCAGAGATAAGGCTGCAAAGCACAGGAGCTTTGGTTTTCTCCTCTCCTTAGTCTCCCAATCACACAAGCAGGAATTCCTGACATGGGAACCTTTTGTGTTTTGTCTAGCCTTTACATCCACTCTGGCCAACCTAGGTCAGAGCTGCTTTTCCATCTGCAAGACATCAGCATGAATGGCTTTCTGGATGTCCCTTCTTCCACTCAAGTCTATTTCTAGATTACCGGCTTATCACAAGATCTCCTGATTAACCCCAAACTTAGTTCTCAGCATGTCCCTGAAGAAAACCTTCAAGGACCTCCCACTGTCTGCAAAAGAAAAATGGTGCTAGTCAGCCTAACAGTCAAGGTCTGCTTCCTCCATAAACATGCTCTTCAGCTTCCAGGCCTCTGTGTCCTCAGTAGAATGCAGGCTCCATGAGGGCAGAAATCTGAGTATCCCCACACCTAGAATAATGCCCTAGTCTAGAATAATGCTTGTAGTAAGTGCTCATTAAATGTGTTGAAGGAATGAATAAAATATTTTTCCAAGACAAAATGATTCTACTTTCTTTCCATGATGTTTCACCAAGAAAACTAAAAGACATAACATTTAATTTTATTTTTTGAAACTGTATATTTTTTAAAAATGAAGAAAAGTCAAAACAGGATTCTTAAAATTTGTTCTATTTTAGAAGATAATGTGTATTACGTTATCCTTTCACTGTTTATGGCCCTATCTTCATGCATTCTTTTCCTTCCCTCCATCTGCCTATCTTACGCCCAACCTGTCCTTCAAAGACGCCACTCCCACTCCTCCCCCATCTTTTGCTAGGGTTTCCTCATAGAATAACTCCATTCTAATAATTCCTGTGGCCTCCCCAAAACAATTTGACTGTGGGTGCACATGTGTCAGTGACTTACCATCTTACTCCACACATTTTAGGTGCCCATATCTTTTCTAGGTTTGTGAGAGCAGGCCCATCATCTGTTCCTGATTGTCTCTGTACTCACCCCATGCCTGCTGCTTTGTGTCATGAAAAACCCACAGATGCTCAATATATATTTTTTGAATAAATAAATGAATCTGTCAATGCAGGTAAAAATAACAGATGGCTGAAGTCTTGGCATTAGGCATTAGGCTGACTTTCCCAGTTGGTAGAGGGAGTGGGGGAGAGGGAAGCTCTGTCTGCCAGAGGGTTTGCAGATGAAGGCAGAGATCCTGAAAGAGGCAGGGCCTGTGGAGTGGGTGGGACTTAAGGTACACTGCTTGGGCTCAGATGTCAGCCCTGTCTTATTTGTTATATAAACTTCAGTCATCTGATGATATTTTTATCTACCTCATAGGCTTTGTACTGAAGATCAAATGAGTTAACAATGTGAAATGCTGGTTCCTATTGTGGTAGATGAGTAGATGGCAATATTGTTTCAAGTATTTAACACACACACACACACACACACACACACCACCAGTCTTATTTATTTAGGTCCCTTACAACAAATTGCCATGGATGGGGTGGCTTAAATGACACACATTTATTGCTTTCAGTTCTAAGGCTGGAGTCAGAGGTCGTGGTGGAGTCATCAGGGTTTTCTGCTGAGGGCCTTCTCCAAGGCTGCAGGCCACTGACTTCCACTGTGTCCTCAAATGGCAAGGAGAAAGTGAGAACTTTGTGGGGTTTCTTTAAGAAGAGCTCTAACCCGCTTCATGTGGGCTCCACCCATGGCCTCATCACCTCCCAAAGGCTCCACCTCCTCACACTATCACATTGAGGGTGAGAATGTCATCAGATGAACCTTGGAGGGGACACAAACGTTCAGTCCACTGCTCTATCCCTGGCTGCTGTCACCTGACTTGCTATGTTCCTTGCCTTGCCTGTGTGACTTGCCATGACTAGTGGCTTTTGAGTGGAAGGGCACATGCCATGACTGAGCTGAGGCTTTCAGGGCTGTTGTGCCCTTTCCTCTCTGCTTCAAGATGACACATCTCAAATCAGGCCTTCTCGTCTGGCACAGATCCTCACAGAAGGAGCCACACGGAGCAGCATCTCACCCATCACAACCGACATACAAATTCCATTGCTGGAAACCACTGAGATTTGGGGGCTATGGCTGAGACGTAGACTGGTGAGAGCTGACTGGTGGTCCAGCATAGGGATGCACTCAATCCAAGCACAGCCCTCAAACACTGCCTGGAACACTATAAGGGTCCAACTGAGATTTTCTTGGCAATGTTCTCTGACTTGTGATGTGACTTCCTGTTTGCACTTGCTCAGCTTTCATTAAACCCTCCTCCTTGGGCTCTTCAAAGTGTTCTGCCACCAGCAATCATCTGACTGAGTGGGAAACGTGGGTTCCAGTTCAAACTCTGCCCCGTGACTGTGGTCACAGGACTTGTTCTTTCTGAGGATCTGCTTCCTCATAGATAATTGTCAAGGTTCCTTTCAGCTCAAAGAAGTTTCCAAGTCAACAGACAAGCAGCTCCTGGGATCTTCCACATAAGTAAACAAATACTAGCTCTAGCACTTCCAAAGCTGAGGTGTCTGCGGGAAGGGGGAGGAGGGGAGGTCTCAGCTTCTCTGTCCTTCTCTCCCTTCACAAGATTTATGTTAGGTTTTAGCTATCGTCAATTTTCAAGTAATGACATTGCATGGCACTCTCCCCTACCAGCACTCCACCAATATAAGGTCATGTAAGTCTCAGCCAGAGGAAAAACATAGTTTCTTAGAAAAGGGAAAAATCACGTTTTATAGGGGTTATGAAAACTCTTTGACTAGAAAGTATGTCTTGAACTGAAAGGACTTAAAATAAAAAGCATCCAGGAAGAAAGTGAGGCTGCCGTGGTGGGCAGAGCTCAGGCCTGAGAACCAAAGCCCTGGCTGGGTTCCAGCTATTTCTTCCCTCAGTCATTCAGGTGACCCTGGGCAATCAATCACTCATTTCTCTGGGTTTCAATTTGCCTACATGTAACAATAAAGGATCTCCAAATTCCTGTCTAGCATGAGCTAATGTTTCATCACTGTGACTCCATCAGAGTTAATTGACAGAGTTGTTTTCCACAAGCATTAAGTGGCAGTGCTCTTAATTTGCAGATTAAGGGAAATATACGAAAGAAGAGAAATGTTTACAGAGGAAGCCGGCCTACACAAATCTTCTGAATTGCCAATAAATTTTGATCCTAAAGGAGGAATAAAAGAAAAAAACTTGATTTATAATCATTTAAACCCTCCTTGGTTTGCCAGAAGAACAGGTGGCCTAGTGTCTTTTCCTGCCCACCCATGGGAAGTTTTCTTCTCCAACAAAGGAGCTGCTCTCTGCCATGTTCCTCCCAGCTCTGTTGAAATGTGTCCATGGTGTGGCTCAGATCCTAACACCTCAGCCAGTGGGGTCTGTCAAGTGTGGCTATCAAAGCTGGCCCACTGGTTGGCGCATAATTGGTTTTAGAGACCAGGTTCTCCTCCCCTCATTTGCCGCAGCAGGTGCCTCAGGCTCCCATGTGCCTGGCCTCAGTAGAGTTGACAAATAATGTGGTTTCCCTGCCACATTTCCCCCTAGATTTCCACAACTGTACCTCCTCAGCCTGGCCCCTCTTGCATATGAGTTGAGATGTCTCCAAGATTGACTCTGATACACATACAACCAATGTGCTCCGAGAAAGGACCCAAGTGACTCCTCCCCACACTGGCTCTAAAAACATGTATCACCCCCACGTGGAAGGGGAACATGACAAAATTTGTGAAAGGCCGCCCCCAGCCTCGGGATGGCATGCCAGAAGCACAGGTTGTGAAGCTCAGGGGCTGCCCTGCTCTCCATCAAGGTAGCCTGTTCGGCGCACAGCTCGCTGCACTTGGATCTCCCATACTGTTCACACCCAGGCCATACTTCTCCAGCACCACTCAGAGCCAATTACAGAGTTCAGTGGGCCATTCCTGCCTAAAAGGGGATTCCTCAAGTGGGCATCTTTGGTTCAGGGACCTTCCATCAGGCCAGCCAAAACTTTCTCAGAACTGCACTTCCATCCGAAACTTTCTACCCAGCCCTTCCCTCTGTTCTTTCACGTCTCAGACCTGCCTCATGAGCCATGCTCCTTCCCACTTTATCCTTTATAGGCTCTTCCCACAGTAAATCCATTACACATCCTATCCCATTTGGCATCTGCCTCTTGGAGAAATAGAGCATTCCATCTTTGCAGTGCCTGGCCCACTGTATTATCTAGGTTTCAAGAAACAGAACCAAAAAGATAGATTGTATTGTCTATAAAACATTTGTGTGTGTGTAACTGGCTCATGCAATTATGGAGGCTAAAAAGTCCCCAAACTTATAATGGACATGCTGGAAACTCAGGAGAGTTGATGTAGAGTTCTAGTCCCAAAACCAGCAGGTTCAAGACCCAAGAAGAACTGATGCTCTGATTCTGATGGTCATAAAAGACTGATATTTCAGTTCAAGACAGTAAGTTCAAAGGAGTTCCCTCTTCTGCTGGGAGAGTCAGACTTTTTGTTCTATTAAGGCCTTCATCTGATTGGATAAAGCCCACCCACATTAGGGAAGGTAATCTGCTTCACTCAGTCCAATCTACTGATTCAAATGCTAATCTCATTACAAAACACTCTCACAGATATACTTAGAATAATATTCAGTTATATATGTGGGCACCCTAGGGCCCAGTCAAGGTGATGCATAAAATTAACCATAAATCCATAGAGTCCAAGAGCTAATCAGTTGTATCACTTTTGCTAATGTAATGAACACAAGTTCTCATTTTGTGAGTTGCACTTATATCTGCCTCCCTAAAAACTACAAATGCCTTGAACGCAAGAAAAATGTCTTATTCACTTCAGATCCAGAGTACATAGTGCAACTTCCATAACATATTTATTGAGTTCTCACTCTGTGCTATGCATAGTGCTAGGGGTATAGTAGCGAACAAAACAAGCCAAGCCTCTGTCCTTAAAGAGCTCATATCTAAGTGAGAGCGCTTTTTCAAAAAATGATTGGATATATAATATTATGAAGAGGTTTAAGAATTAAGCAGAGGGAAGGGATAGAGAGGGAGGGAGAAGTGTCCTTTTGTGGAGATCCTCCAAGAAGGCTTGAAGACATACCCAAATAGATGAAAAAATTTATGAATGGAAGTACCGGGAAGGTCTCCTCCCTGGCTTGGGGCAACAGCTCAACTCAACTAAGTGATAGTCCCCAGCTCTGGCTTGTGCAGTGTTCTTCTTTCCCTCTCGCTCCCATTTCCACAGCTATTCTTGGAGAGTGGGCACAGAGTGCCTTTTCTTAAGGGTCTTTCTCACTGGGGTAAGTTTTAAGTCAACTTTATTACTACATTGACCTTCTTCAACACGAGGGCTTGGGGCCGGTTTCCACTTCTGAAGAAATTCCTCTAAAAGTGGTACTCTGGAGGCTCTTCAGTAAATGAAGATAGACTTGGCAAAGAAATTCCAGGCCTACAGGCAGATAATTAAGAGAGATTTTGGAGGCCTAGGGGGAAATCAAAGACCATTATGTATGTATGGTTTGCACTAAAACCACTTTTATTACAAATTGAGCTCCATACAGCTGTGCAGCAGTTGGAGGGGGAGAATGCACATCTCAGGAAAGCATAAAGGCCATGTGGATGCCACCCTTCCAGAAGCCTACAGGAGCCACACATACGTAATATTTCATGACTTGCCATGAGTAATGTCAAAAACCAAAATAGGTAGTTTTGTTGCAGTTTCAAGAAGGAAATGATGATGTAGCAACTGAGAGAAAAAAAAAAAAACAAACACCAAAGCTTCCCTCTCCCTCTTAGACTTCTCTGCTCAATTCCTCACTCTTGATAGAAATGGAGTAAAAGGAATACGATTTGTGTTGAGTCATCTAAAGCCTTTGAGAAGTTTAGCAGAAGAATGGACCTGAAACCCAGCCAGGCCAGCCTAGAAATGAAATTTAATTCTGCCACCTAAGAGCTGTGTGATCTAAGGTGAGTTAGTCAGTCTTTCAGGGCTCTACCTTTCTTGTCTGTAACTTACCAACTGTGAAGAATTGTTGTGATAAGCACATGTGTCCAGCACATGCTAGGTGCTCAATAAATAAAGGCATGTTTTCATGGGAAGGAAGTTAATAAGAAACTCAAAGAGCATTTGTTGTAGTTTCTCTTGTTACTGCTAATAAAGATAGTATCAAAAAGTTCTTTGTCAAGAAAAGGGATCATAAAATCAAATGTCTTTGCTAAGCCTGCAGCTGAACTTGATTTTATGATTTGTACTGGGAGAGGAGAACCATGGTAAACTGAAGGGCTCTGTCCCATCTAAAGGGGGTTCAACTGAAATCCTTCAGTTGAAGGATTTATACCTGAGAGAAGAGGTATAAACCATCTAAACGTAGCTACTGGAGGGCCTGAGCCTCATTTAAAGGGGATGGTTGGTTTTTAGCTCTATCTGGAGGTGATACAGACTCAGTATTGGCAGATTTTTTCTTTTTAAAGAATCTTCAAATTCATATTTTTATGTGAAATTTCGAGTCTCATAAAATGTCTTATAACTTAATTAACAAACATGTAGGCCACAAAGTATGTCTGCAGGGTGGATGTGGCCTGTGGGCCACTGGTTTGCAATTTCTGGGAGATGAACATTCCATGATGATGTCTCTCTCCTTGTATAGTAAGTTATTTTAGTTCAAAAACTAATTCTTCAGATAGTTCTACACAGAGCAAAGAAGACAACATATAAATAAGTCTCCTCCTGCATATTTCTTTTTCTAGGAAATGAAGGGCCAAAAATAACCTCAAGAACTTAGAATGGAGTTCATCATTACTTCCTCAATTCTAGGCTGATCACTCATGAGCATGCGTAGTAAGACAAGCTTCTGTCTGCCAATAAAGCTGTTCTTAGATTATGTGCCTTCAAAATGTGATGCTTCCCCACGCTTTCCATGATAGCACAGAGGGATAAGGTATTAATGAGGATTTCACAAAATTGTTGCCTTCACTTCTTAAAAGAGAGGGCAGAAAGGGCTTATAAGAAATTATTTTGATTTTAAATGATCTTTCTATAGGCTTCAGATGAGCTTTACAGCAACAAAGAAAGCTCCAGAGGAAGTGCCAATTGGAAATTATCAGTGGCTCAAAAGTATTTTAATTAACGTGTTCCACTCCATTTCTGAGCTTACTGCAGAGGAAGAAAAGGAATCTTATTTCAACAGCAAAAGTCACAGAGAATGTTAAACTCCAGTTTTGATTGACAGCCTCCCACACAATCATTCACCCTAAAACTAGGAACTATAAATTTGGGCCATTTGTAAAACCCATGAGGTTTCTAGAGTATGTGACAATCCAGATATATGTACCCCGTTCATCCCCAGAAGCTGTCTCCTGTAGGGGAAATGTTCTGTGACACCCATTTTGATAGGTAACAGGCACATTAAGATGGAATTACCTCCCTTGAAATATGACTCAGAACAGCAACAGGGGGCCCTTGGACGAGAACTCCTGTAAGGCATCAGTAAGAAACATGCTTGGTTCCCTTAATGACACAAACAGGGATTTGTTCAGAATTGGGTGGGGGTAATTGATGATTGACACCTCTTTCCAAGGTGTCTGAGTGTTGGGCAGCCATATCTTCACCAAATAATTGCTCAATATGTCACTGTCTAAACAGTGCTGGGCAAGAATTGGGTCTGAGTCTAACTTTATAAATTGGTAACCTCAGGGACATGCAACACAAGTTAATCAGTATCCTTCTGCTTATTTTTCTATTCTTTTGATAATGAATGGTAAATGAAATCCTTGAAGAGAACGTGGCCTGAAGGTGTCTACATTCCTATTCATTCCAGACACTATAGGATTTCCTTCCATCTTAAACATTAGGTTAGGAAATACCAATAAGAATCTACAGAAGGGCACAAAAAAATTACTCTATGAAAATGAGGCTTCAAAGATTTGCTATAAAAAATAAAAAGATTCTCTTTTTACCAGGACAATTCATATTTTGAAGTTAAATTTAGAACTTGAGACATATACAATAAAGGACATTTGGTAAAGTATATAGAGACCTTTGAAAGGCAGTCACTAAAATAAAATAATGGTACCATGAACTAGGCCATCAAACAGAATTTCTATTTGAAGAACTCAACTTCAGTTCTTTCCCTTTTCCCCACATCCTTTATTTTTCATAAGTCCCTATCTCTAGCATTATAATGGCCCCAACAGAATTGACAACATCTCCATTTGAGAAAGACTTTCGGGAAAAGATAAGTCAAATTTAAGAGAGTGTGAGTTGATCTTTTTGAAACTATGCCCCCTGGGCTTATCATGTTCCCAAGATATTTCATAATCTCATCTGGTCAACACTACAGTTGACTGGAATGGCAGAACTCCAAGGAAAGTTGCCATGCTGGGTTTAGCTCTGGGTGATGCTGGAGTTGTGGTTTCCCTTGAAAGAGCACCGCATGATAGATGAAAGTCCTTATTTTCAGAGTATGACTTAAAAGGATGGTCAAGACAGCGCTTCCCAAGATCATAAAGATCTGCTTGCCCTTTGGGTAGAAGATGGAAAACAAATTCTAATTGGAATAGCAGTGACATTTTAATGCAGATTATTGCACTCAAATTCCTGCTGTCACTTCAATTAGAATCAATGGTCTTCTTTCTTACCAATTCCCTCAAATGTGTAGGTTGCTATGACCTAACAAGAATGTATTCGATTTTTTAAAATAAAGATAGATACATCACAGCAGTAGGCTAAGTGATAGAGCTAACAGTTAATTCTTGCTTCATTAAGCCAAACCAAATAATTCTCTTTAAATGAAGAAACCCATCCTGCTTCCCAGTAAATATTTGGTATTGAAGCAGCAATGAGAGCTCATGCTATGTAAACCTTACTTCTATTTAGGGGCTCCTTGGGCATTTCCACTAATGCCCCACTGAGAATGATAAGCATTGAAAATATTGGTCTGAGTAAATGTGCAAAATAATCTTTGTGAAATCGCTTCTTAGAGTTTGTATTTTTAAAAACTCATGCACGCTCACTCTTGATCAATCACGAAAATGCTATAATCCTCTGTGGGCCTCCCAGCTGTTACTATGAATTAGAAAGTTCTACTGAATAATCTACACAGGTCGTCTTGTAGAAAGTGCCTGGGTTTTTCAAACTAAGTGCACATTGGATATATAAATCATTATCACTTTGGGGTTGATTAGAAACGGGCAGGTATTTCGCAATTGTGGAAATATCTGTATGCCTATGGCAACTGATTAGTGATTTCAAATTAGTAGCTTAAAATTACAAGAAGCCTGGGGTTAGAATAAAAGGAAATGGCTTTCCTATGTAAAGAAAGCTTCAATGCTCTCAGAAAGCCCCTTTCCTCCCCCTCGTCCTTTCCCTTCCTCTTATTATCCTGCCTCAGCTTGGTTTCTGTCAGTTAGAGAACTTACACGGGTATGACTGATCATGTGAATTTCCAGATTTCACAGGAAGGAGAAACAGTGGGAATGACTAGATATGGAAATGTCAATCTCATGTATTTTTCCGCTTCTCACATAAAGGAATTGAATGGTTCTCAGGGAGGTTGCCCTGCAGTGGAACAGGCTGGCTTCTCCCTTTGTCTGTTGTGTCTTTGGAGAGGCAAGCTGCCTTCCACCTAGCACACCTGCTGCACAAGGGTCTCCCATGCAGTGAGCATCAGAAGAAAAAGAACATGACCGAGAGAGAAAAAGATCAAAACAAATATTTTGTTTCCAGGGTAGGTATGGCCACAGTAACAAGGAAGTAGATAATGTGGTTGAAGTTTATAGGTAGTGGTGGGGGGAACCTAGATTTTAACAAGGAATTTTTAAAAATCTACTTGCTATAGTTCAATACAGTTTGTCCCCTCCAAACTTTATGCTGAAATTCAATTGTCACTGTGGCAGTGTAGGGAGGTGGGGCCTTTAAGAGTGATGAGGTCATTTGGAGGGATTAAAGTCTTCTCAAGGGGACAGGTTCATTCTTGCCAGAGCAGGCAGTTCTCAAGCAAGGCCACCCCTCATGTTTTGTCTCATTCACATGCAGCCACTTTACCCCTCTGCTTTCCACCATGAGATGAAGCAACCCAAGGCCCTCACCAGAAGCACAGCTGCCTTACCATGTTGATGGTATTTGGAGGTGGAGTTCGTGAGAGCTAATTAATATCAGATAAGGTCATAAGGTGGGTGGGGGGGGATGCATTGATGGCATTAGTGCTTTCTAAGAAGATGAAGAGAGTGGTCTTCCTCCATGGCACACGTGATCCCCTCCATCAAGTTATGAGACCTCAAGAAGGTCCTCACCAGATGCCGGCACCAACTTTGGACTTACCAGGCTCTAGAACTACGAGCTAAATAAACTCCTTTTCTTTATAAATGACTCAGACTAAGAAATTCCATTATAGCAATAGAAAATGGTCTAAGAATTTTGCCATTTTGCCTTCTTGGATTACTGGAGCAAGATTTTGTTTGGGAAAGTGTTAGAAATTAAACTCGCACTACTATCTCAGTTTGCCTTCTCAAGTTAAACAAGAGAGAAAAGGAGAATAATCTGGATCTTTGAAAGACCTTCTTCTAGCCAGGCAGTAGAAAATATACCTTGATATTCTGGCTGTCTCCCCAAGAAGTCTGGAAGCCTGAAGTCTGTCTAACTCAGGATTTTTTTTTTTATTTATATATATTTTTTTATTGAACACAAATGGAGTACAGCTATTGTTTCACTGGTTGTACACAAAGTAGAGGCACACCATCTGTGCATTCATGCATTTACACAGGGCAATGGTATCTGTCACACACTCTGTTATTCATTTTACCCCCCACCCGCCCCCACCCCTCCCTTCCCTCTATGCTAGCTATCTTTCCTCCATTCTTGCCATCTTTCCCCCCCACATTATGCATCATCATTCATTTATCAGAGAGACCATTCGGCTTTTGGATTTATGGGATTGGCTGATCTCACTTAGCATAACAGTTTCCAACATCATCCATTTACCTACAAATGTCATAATTTTATTCTTCTTTATGGCTGAGTAATATTCCATTGTGTATATATACCACAGTTTCTTTATCCATTCATCTATTGAAGGGCATCTAGGTTGATTCCACAATCTAGCTATTGTGAATTGAGCAGCTATGAACATTGATGTGGCTGCATCACTGAGGCAATCTGATTTTAAGTCCTTTGGGTATAAGCCAAGGAGTGGGATAGCAGGGTCAAATGGTGGATCCATTCCAAGTTTTCTAAGGAATCTCCACACTGCTTTCCAGAGTGGCTGCCTAACTCGGGATTTTTGGTTAGTTAACTAAGCAGAATAAGGTTTTATTTCCCTAACTATTGACATTCACCTACCGAATACCTTTATGTTTCCATGTTAAATTTGATAAAGAGAAGCTGTCCTCTGTGCAATTTTTATTTTATTTCAAAAGAAAGATAGCACTGTCACTTTGTAGGCAAAATTATTTTTTTCATCAAATTGCCAACTAAAAACATATACTAAAAATGTAAACTCTTCAGTCTTAAAGATCACTAGCACTGTAAAACATTGTGGAAAGAAAGAGAAAAAGAAAAGAAGTTTTGATATCAAGCAGATGTGTTTTTAAATTTTAATTCTGCCACATAGTGACTGGGCAAGTCACAAAACTTTTGTAACTATCTGTATGTCCATCCCTAAAAGATAAGGCTAATAATAAACATATTGCAACAGTTTGTATTGCTTTAAATAACCACAAATAAATTGCATCAAGGCAGAAATTATTTATTCATTCTCTTCCTTTTAATTCAAAAATGCCTTCTGGAGACTCAGTTTAATTGGCATCTGCTATGTCTTGAATGTGTGCTCTACAAAATTCAGGTATTGCCAAGGTAAGGCCCTTAAAAGGTTCTTAGGCCAGGAGGATTCCTCTCTTGGGAATGGGATCAGTTATCTTTATGAAGGGCTTGGTGGAGGAATTTCATCCCTTTTCACCCCTCCACCTTCCACCATATAAGGATGCCACATTCCTCTTTTCTGGAAGGCACAGCATTTGAGGCACCTGTTGGCAGAAGAGACCCAACCCTCACCAAACCACGAACCTGCCAGCACACTGACCCTGGATTTCTTAGCTTCCATAACTGTGAGAAATAAATTTCTGTTCTTTAAAAATTACCAAGTCTGTGATAGTTTGTCATAGTAACACAAATAGACAAGGAAGGTATCCCTAACACCTACTCAGTCCAGCCAGCCTTGTAGCAGGCATTATGACAAAAGACAAAGAACTAGGAAATCAAAGCTCTATCTCAGAAGAACATTCCTTCTGTGTGAGGAGATGAGACATATAAATAATGTGCAACTGGGAAACAGGGCACATATACACAAGTTATTAGATGTTTTGGTATAAACAGCAGATGCCGAGAAAGAGGATGGGAAAGAGATGGGTTTTGTTTAGGCTATTATTACATATAAAAATCTTATTAGCATAAGACAAACAAACTACTTTAAAAACAAACAAGTCTAGGGGACTTGTTTAATGAGAAGAATGTGGTTAAGATTTAAGGTAGAAATGAACAGAGCACATGTCTTCAGGAAGCTAACCTACCTGGAACAGAGAGGTTCACTGGGAAAATGGCTCAAGAAAGTATATTGGGACCAAATGACAAAGAGCCTGGAATATTGTCTAAACTAATAGAATCTGATCTCTGAACTCTTCAGAAAGAGAATGAAAACAGAATTTTTGGAATTTGGTTGGACTCGGAGTGGAGGTGAGTTGGGTTGCTTGTGCTTACTGAGTATTCAATTTGAATACTCCGTTACCTATAGATGGTTTGATCAAACCAATTTACCTATGGATGGTTTGATCCATATTAACTAAACTCATGAAAGGCTGGTTCATAAAAGCCAATTTAATTAGTTTCATCATTTAGAAAGTTACATATTCATTAAAATGAAGGTGGTGCCTGTATGTATGTTAACTAATTTAACCTTTCTAGCTTCTTTCAAGTAGGAAACACTCTTCTGGAAAATTAAACCAATATCATAAATGTATTGGTCATTCAAGTTTATTGATCATCCATCAATTGAGTATTTGCTAAGCTTAGGTGAGAACCAGCAGGGTCCTGCTGAGACCTGCAAATGGTTTATGATGTTGGAAATGGAAGCGGCAGGCCTCAGGAGGTGGGCTAAGAACAGACGACAGGAAGGACTGTGTTTTTTCTGTGAAGGAGCTCAGATATATATTTTTCTAGAATCGTAAGTCACTATAATGTTTCAATAAACTAAGAGAAAAATTATTTTGATGTGCTGAGTTTTGAGTGTAAAAATGAACCATAACCTGAATTATCACTCTTATAGGAGTTATCTTTATAAAAAAAGAAGTTGGGGTTATATATTTCCAAATCAAGGAATAGATTAAATCTAAAGTAAAGGAAAAAATGAAATGGAACAAAATCAGTATTAGGGGAACCATTATGATAAAAGTGGACTTGTCAATCAGGGAGGTCCCAAATGATGCCTCCTTCATGAAGTTTTCATTTCATTTTTGATCACTAATACATTTACATGACTCAAAATCAAAATAATATGAAAATATTTAGGCTGAAGCCAGGCTACCACCAGATCCTATCCTACCTACACCCACTCCCCAACCCCTTTGGACAACCATTTTATTAATGTTATAGTCTTTTCATCTTTTTTTGTTTGTTTTTAATGCAGACTCCAAGTTCATTATGGAAAATAAAAAATTTGGGAGAAAAGAAGAAGGAAACAAACTAACATTTACTGGGCAACCTCTACTTGCCAGAAACTGTTTGGTGTCTTCTTCTAAGCGAGGTCAACAATTACTTACAGCAACTCTCCATCTGTCACCAGATAGCCTTCTTGCCAAGTGGGTAGAAAACCCAGTCCTCTGCATTGTACTTCAGGAGAACTTACTTACGCTCTTCTGCTTCTGCAGTCACATCCAACACACCTTCTGAGTCCTATATTTCAACTATTGCCCCCCCTTCATGACATCTACCCAGGGGCACTTAATCACTGAACTACATCCCCAGTCCTTTTTATTTTTTATTTTGAGACAGGTCTCATTAAGTTGCTGAGGCTGGCTTTGAATTTGCAATCCTCCTGCCTCAGCCTCCTGAGCCGCTGGAATTACAGGCATGAGTCACCATGCCTGGCCCTTCTTCATGACATCTTTAAAATACACACCTTTCAGGGTCATTTTGAGGATGTGAGTTGTCAAGGCAGCACGCAGCATCTAGCAGGTGTTCTCCAAAGTGGAAGCTGTTATTACTCTAAGGCCTCTGGGAGAACTTCCTGCAGACTGAGCTCATTGGATAGGTATTGATTTCTACTTAACTCATGAAGATGACCCACTTTTTGGATTTAGTCTATTCTGACACTAACCTTATCCTTCAGTGAGTAATAACCACCATCTGCTCCTTATAGTAATAGAAATAAATCTAGGTATTAAGTGATCAGACCTTTCAGACAGTCACATTTAAAACCTCAAAAAAAGAACTGCCACACTCAACCTGCATCAGGATTTGCAAACTTCTATAAAGGATCAGACGGTAAATACTATAGGTTGTGTAGGGTTTGGTTAGAAATTACTCAACTCTGCATTGTAGCATAAATCAACCACTGAAAGAAATGAATGTGGTTGTGTTCCAACATGACTATTATGGACACTGACATTTGAATTTTATACAATTTATTTGTATAACAAAAATATTCTATTTAAAATCTTTTTCCAGCCACATGAAAATTCAAAAATCATTCTTTGATTCATATACAAGGTTCATATACAAACAGGTGGTCCCAGATAGGATCTGTGGGACACAGTTTGCCGGCTTCTACTCTAAATGAGGTTTTGATAACCTGGTTAAACAACTCACTCTTTCTCTGTCTCTGTTGTCTTTCTTTCTCATATCATCATGAACAAGTGGACACAGAAACTAAAGGACTTTTTGGAAGAAAGATTTCTACTTATCTAGGGAGCTGCAATTTTATTTCTCTCAACAGCAGCTTAGGGTTTTATAAATACAAGTTAATGATTCATATACAAATGTAGATACAGATTTGAGTTGAGTTGACATTAACTAAATGAACGTGATGCTGAAAAAAAAATAGTAGACAGTTTGTCCAGCTGCTAGGAAATCAAACAATCTTGGAAGCTGAAAGCATGTAATTACTTCATTGGGAAAGCAAACCTGAGAAGTTAAGATGTTCTTACACCTTGCTTCTCCTTCACATGTATGTCCCTTACAGACAGGGGGTTCCATGCACTGCACACGCTTTCCCAGGGCATCTTCACTGAGCAGGGAACTCAGGGACACCGTGCTCTGGGGTTTTTGCACTGGCTGGGAGTCCAGAGGTCAGATTCCTTGGGGATAAGCACAACCACTGATATCTCTCCTGGGATACTGTGCAGCAGCCTCTGTGCCCTCCCAAGTCTTTCGCAGTATTGTCTCCATGTCTTGCTTCCAACCACCATCATCTGTCACCTCTTCTTCTCCACTGCCATGACTTTCTTATGAGCTCTCGTCTCTAGAAATGAAAATCATGAAGGATGTTGTCTGTGGAAATCTTGTGCTTTTGTCAATATGGCTTTCCCCTAGGCAGGGGAGCCCAAGTGCCTTCCTCATGCTTGGAAATGGCTAGAGAAAAATAATTTAATAATTCCATAAATTATCCTACGACACCAGTATCTCCTTATCTTCTGGAAGTCAACCATTCCAAAGCAGCAAATAATTGGCTCCCATTTACTCAGGAAAATTCCATCTGCTCCTTCAAATTTTTCAGAGTGATGGAATCTTGGAAATAGGACCTGGAATGCTGGGGTGACTGGTGAATGTTTTTAAGAATTCATTTTAGAATCTCTATTGTTAGTACAGAAACAATTCCTTCACCATGCTTTTAAAAAGACTGAAATTTTGGAAGTTTGATGAAGAAATATTTGAACTGGGTCTGAAAGAATTACAACTGGCAAAAAATGAGTGGGGAGTCGGAAGTGACCAAAAGTAAAATGGGAAAGCTGGTGGGGTGGTGCACACCTGTAATTCCAGCAGCTGGGAAGGCTGAGGCAGGAGGATCACAAGTTCAAAGTCAGCCTTGGCAACTTAAAGAGGCCCTAAGTAATTTAGCAAGACCCTGTCTCAAAATAAAAATAAAAAGGGAAGTGGCTCAGTGGTTAAGGGTCCCTGGGTTCAATTCCTGGTACCAAGGGCGGGGGTGAAGCAGGGAGTATGGGGACATGAAGGCCTAAGACAGTGAAAGCTCCAGGAAAGCAGAGACTTGTCCACCAGAAAGCAGAGCATGTCCACCTCATTTACCATGATGCTCTTCAGCACTGATCCCTCCCTGTAAGAACAGCTGGTTCCACGAGTATTTGTTTAATGAATGGATGGATGGATGGATTTTTGTAGCCAGGAGAGAGGAATAAGACTAGAAACACATGTCTATCAGTCAGGTCTCAGCAGGAAACAGAATTTCCCCCAGATAATTCAACAGAAGGGATTTTCATGAAAGGATGTCTGAAAGAGGTTGGGTAGGGTGATGGGAAGAAATATGGGAAGTGAAGCATTCCTACCCTAGCCACCAGAGGCACACACCACCTTTAAGGCTGAAGGGGCAAGAGCCTGGTACAGTTACTGCCAGAGAAGTGCACGGAGTAGGGAAGGCATGAGGAGGAAGTGTGCTGTCCTGTCTCTTCCTGCGCCTTGTCCCCTGGCCACCGCCTCCCAGTGACTGAACCCAGCTAAAAGAAGTCAGAGAGCTTGAGAGCACGGGAGTGACAATTGGAGACTGGATCTGGGAATGGAAGCAACAGAATCACCAGTGCATAATGGGGCTGAAATACAAATCTGGTTTAAAAAACAAATCATGCCTTCATTTCCCTAGACCTTCATTCGTTCCTTAACCCCTAGAGATATCCCTGGCCCACTCTTGTCAACTGGATTGGTAAGCTATTAGTTCCTGAAGATTTTAGATGAGGAAGTAGCAGAGTATAAAATTTGCAAAGTTTTATCTATGTTCACATTCCAATCCTGCCACTCCTTATCTGTAAACTGTGGACTAGTTACTTCAAATTCTGTGTCTCAGATTCCATGTCTGTAAAGTGAAGGAAATTATAGTAGCTACCTTCACAGTGTTGTTATAAGGATCAAAAGAGATAGTGCAAGTAAAGCCCCTAGGTCTGATGCATTGCTCTTTTTAAAGACTTTCTTGGGTTTAGACTTAAGCAAATTTATCTTTTATTGAAGAATTTACTCTCAAATCAGTGTTAGAGTGAGGTCTTAGTGAATTTGGCAATTTGACTTTGACCAGGCAATTTTACTTGCCCTTGTCTCTTCAGGCTGGGAAGTTCCCTTCCTTAGGTGCTTGGTTTTTCCTCCTTTGAATGACATTAGGACATTAGAGAGGCTTTAGGTAACACCAGCGAAGTCCACCTACATGTGATCTCAACATACAGCTGTGATTTAGCTACCAGTGCATTTCTGAAAATTGCTTCCTTGGCGTTTCAGCATTTTATTTGAAAGAACAACTGAAGCAGAAAGGAAATCAAACAACAACAGGAGGACTTCGTTTTTGAACTCATTAGTTGGCAAGCTGGAAAATTTGCTTAGATCTGTTGGGTTTTCAAATGTGAGAATTGGCTTCTGATAAGAAAGTCAGTGGCTACAGTCTGAGTCTGAGGCACATTTTCCTCACCAACTTCCTTATTTTCCTAACGAGGTTCATGCGCCTTGTTAATAGGTGAGATGTGTGTAGCCCACGGAGTGCTGTGTGCTCCTATTTATGCCATCATTAAAATTTAAACAGACACACACTTTATGGAAAGGCTGACTCTAATTATGATTTTTACCCCCTCCTTGGTTCCAGCATTTTTTATAGCATTACTATAAAAGAAACATTGTTTTGACTGTGTTCTTAATGAATGTTTGTGGAAATTTCTAAAATTATAAATGCATTTACAGTTCTGACACATCAACTTAACTTACATAGATTAGGTAACAAGAGGATGTAAAAGTTTTCAATTTCATTTTGACACCTGAGACTTGTGGTCATTTCAACATGTAGTTGATCCTTCATGAGAGTTCTTAAAGATAAGCCCTTATTATCATAATATATGCTTCATACAAATAAATGACTTGTACATGACTACTTCCCTAGTGAGTTAATGTTTTAAAATGAACCTAATAATCCTATCTCTTGGGCTATGAAAACTCTTAGACAATGATTTTCAAGGACTTCCTCTGTCATTGCTTAATAATATTCAAGGCCTATAGACAGTTCAGAATTACATTTTTAAAATGGTATATATTATATAATTAGAGCTACATTTTTTTAGAAATCAGCAAATCCCATTGTACAGCAGGATGAAAGGCAATGTACCAAACTCTTAACAGTGGGTCTTTTTTTTTTCAGTCTCCTGGGTCAATTTTATTACCTTTAACAGTAGTTTTATGTGGAAGATAGGAATACAGGAAAGATTTAAAAACAATGCTAATCCCTCCTCAGGGACTTCTGATTCTTTTTCTATACCTCTCTGTACAGTATGTCAGAGGCTCACTGGATTTGAATCCTGATTCCTCCACTTAGCACTGCATGACCTTGTACAAGTACAGACATCTCTCTGTGCTCCATGCAACCATCTAAAGACAGGGGTAATAGAGATCCTCAGCGACTTAGCAAGATCCTGTCTCAAAATAAAAAATAAAAAGGGCTGAGGATGTAGTTCTGGGTTGAGTGCACCTAGATTCAAGTCCCAGTACCACACACAAAAAGTGGGGAAGGGGGTAGTAATACTTCCCTCATGGAGCTGTTGTGAGATTAAATGAGCAAATACTTAAGAACAGTAGCAGGGACTCACTTGGAATAAATGAGAGCTATTATTTTGTTATTTATAATTAACTTGTTGCTAATCCCATCTCCTGTGGTGGAATGTGATCTCCTGAGGGTAGCCTATGACCCTCCTTTCTTTCAGCTTTTGCTGTTCAGCACCTGCTCTGAAGCTCTTCTGAGCCTGTCTGTGTTGATCCAGTCACTAGCAAGGGGTCAGTTCATGATGACACCTTTATAGGCCAATAAGGAGTCCTTAGGGGTGTTATTCTAAAACATCCACCTTCCTAGTATTTGAAATATCAATCACCTTCAAGATTCTTACATGGGTCAAAACGGCTAGGTGATATCTAAGTCATAAATTTGACAGGGTCAAGGGCACTTGGTCCATATAGAAAGTCAAGGTTTATAAACCAGTCAGTATCTTTCTTTGGCATCATCTCCTCCTTAGCAGCTGCTGTCCAAATCTACCACACAAAGCTCCCCTGGCCTCACCTTTTTTCTGGAAAGACCAGGAGTATATATAAATACCTTCAGAGAGATTGATTTTCTGAAAATTCTCCCAACTTCATTTTTATTTGACTTTTAAAATGAATAGCATTTTGAAAAAGCATAACCTGCATAAGACTTATTTAGAATTTCCTAGGATGATCATGTTAATTTTCAATTAATATGTGTAATTGCTAATACTTGTCTCTTCTTGTAAGAGCTTCCTCTTTTCATGTTTTAGCTCCAGTTCTTGCCCTCTCACTTATGCAAAATGCATGCTTTTAAAAACGCCCCACAATCCACACACATACGCATACACCACCCATGCACTTCTCTATGTTCACTATTTTGAGTAAATATGAGATGTATTATCATACCTCTTTTTAAACATGAGAGGCCCAGAAGAAAAAGCAAACAAATCATATTGGGAGGAACCTTCAAAGGGCTGTGTCCTAGCGTCTCTAACTGCCCTTTATTAACCCATTATGGGTTATTACTTCATTAAATGAAACTATTAAAATACCCATGGGATGAAGTGGGAGACATGGATTGGCTGGAATTAGTAAGTACCTGTAAATAAGGTGCAACGGGGGGAATTTGGTCCAGGAGAGAAGGGTGAGTCATAGCTCACACTGACTAGTACTTCTACAATGTTTAATAAGTTACGAGGTGATTTAACATACTGGAGGAGAATAAACAGAGGGAGAGAAGAGGGTAGAGAATTAGATGGGGTAGGGAGGCTTCAATAACACGCACAGACTTTAGACCTAAAATTGCTTTGCTTTAATTTTAAGTTACCTGAGATAATGAAAAACATGAGGACCACAGATACCTAGATATCCCCTTAATTATTTTTAAATGCAAAATAACGTCAAAATCTGCTGTACAGTTTTGTGATCTCTGACACCTTTATTTGTGCTATAACAAACAAGTTTATTTTGATCATTCTCAGTCTTGATTCATCAAGTGGTATCAGGAGAGGGATTTCCAGAGCTTTCATTCCTTTGTTCCCAAGGGCCACCCTGGACTGTGGACATGGTGAATTCAGAACTGTAGCACAGGGAAAGCATGACCAAAGCCCTCCAAAGCCTGGGATGACAAAAAAAAAATCCTCTTTCTGACACTTACTCTAAGGTCATCTCTGACTCAATGATCTGGGTGAAAGGGGAGAGCAGATTTGTACTCAGAAGACGGAGGCAGCCCATAACTCTGTGACAACTTGTCTTCTCAAACCACAGACTGGACACCACCCAAATCCCATAAGATGCAGTCCCTCTGCTTGGAGGGAAAATATTATTCTGTATAAAACTATAGAAGAAGAAAGTGTGAGAGTCTGAGAGCCAAGCCTATCTCCCACCCTCCCACAGGAGACCATAATGTACCATTTTACTGCAATTTCTCTTTGCTTTGTTTTTCCCAATGATGCATTTAGCTACAGCATGTAGAGAGAAGCTCTATTCAAGAGAGAGGGGTCATTATCCACACACAAAAGGCCATTTAGAGAAAGAACAGCTCAGTCAGTTCAAGCTGCGGCTGCCAGAGTCCAGACCCATTAGGAAAAAAGGTTAGCTGTTTAAGTGGAACTGTGAAACAAAATGTAATAATTAGGGCTAACTGGCACCCTCCCCCCTGCCGAGAAAGCTGCCTGGGATCATAAACAAATTCCCCGAAAGTTCTAAGCTTAGGAGAAAGCAAATCATCCCCTCTAAATGACAGTTCAGTTGTTAACCTTTACCCTATAAGCTAGGTTTCTCCTCCTCCTCAACCCCCCCTTTCTTTCTTTTGGGTATATGTATTTTTAATAGATACCACTTTTGTTAGGGTTGGGCTGTTCTTTCTCTAGTTTACCACTATTGACATGTTCAGATCACTGGTGTATGTGTGTGTGTGAACAAAAACATGGAAAAACTGTATGTACTAAAATTAACAGTTGTAACCTTTAAGTCATGAAATACATGGAAAAATTGGGAATCAATCCCCCCATACTTCTTAATTGCTTTTCATTAATATGAAAGGTAAAAAAAGAAAAAAGATGCACAAAATATTTCAGATACAATTTTCTACCTGGTCTCACCTAAAGGAGAAAAAATAGTTGAGAGTTTCAGCGGGAATAAACCTAAAGAGAAAGGAGGTACAAACCTCAGAGGAGAGATGGTGTAATAAAGGTGAGCCAGCAATGGGAACCTGCCCTCAGTCTTTCCTTCAACCCCGCAGTGGCATCTGCATAAAAGTAGTTTCAGACTCACAGATATTTTGTGGTTATTAGGAAGATAATAAATGCTCAGTATTTGGCATACTCACAGGTGCAATGTCCTGGTTAATCGAACAATGCCAGGAGGAGCACCTGCTAGAGGTTTAATAGACATTTTCTGTTGGATCGATTGGTTGGGGTATTTGGATGACTAGAGAGTAATCATAAACACAGGGCATGAATAACCAATATTCAATGAATAAGATGGGCCTAAAATGCTATTGAAAATTTAATGTTTAATGATTTAGAAGGCACTTTGGGAGCTTGCAGAGCTTGATGAAGCATTTTGAATATGAATGATGAAAATAACACAGAATGGACCAAGTGAAAATTGATAAGGAGTTCCTTTTGTTAGAGTACATGATAAATCTGCTTTTTATGTGATGTTTCTAAAATGACTTACTGGTAGAATGGAGATTGAAATTAATTGTTTGGCAAATAGAGATTAGGCATTTCACTTACACCTTTGTGGAATTTCATTACCACCTGCCTTCATTTTTATTACTCTCATAACAAAATATTTACCAAGTGCAGGACTTTTAATCCAGGAAGTATGAATCCTGTGTTCACATCACTCAATTAACAATTTAAGAAGCATGCATTTCATTCAAATCACATTGGATTCTTTTAACATTTTTGCATCAAAAGTTTTGTGCAGGGGTGCAAAGGAGCAAGAGAGAATCTTTAAGTCTGTCATTGCCTTTGGTTTGTGGGAAAAGAGTAGATGTGAATGATAGGTATAGGCCCATCAAGGTTGAGAAAGGATAGCAATTTAATTCATTCAAAAAATACATTTGAATGCCTACTATGCTCCAGGCACTGTTTTGGGCACTTGCGATGTATAGATTTTACTAGAGAAGAGAGATGATAACATATATTATAAATATACTAACGATGTTAGAAGATGATAAAGTTATCCAAAAATAGGGCAAGATACTGGGGATTCAGAGAGAGAAAGAGTTGCTTCTGAAGTTTTAGATAGTTTGTTTAGGATAGGCTTCATTGAGAAAATGAGCAAAACCTTAAGGAGACAAAGGATTCAGTCACACGTTTATGGGGAAGGGAAGCACTCCAGACTATGAACCAGGGATACTGGAAAGGGGAAAGCTATTTGCTAAGGAAAATAAAAAGCAGAGTAGGAAAAGAAGAAGAAAAGGAGAAACGTGAGGTAAAGAGGCAGCCAGCATATTCCTAATGCAATGGAACTTGGAACCATGTGACTTTGGAAATTGTGATTGGAAGGAATAATAAAAAATAATTTCTTTACCCAAAATATGATTAGCATATGTGACATAACCCTATAAAATAAGTAGATAAATGTGCTCAGCTTTTACACACTTAAAGACTGGCATATTTATAGTTAGAGACTAGAAAATTGAATGAATTCATTATTTTATCTTGTATAATCTGAGCGCCATACATACCAGACACTGTGTTAGGGACTGTACTGTGGTGGCGAAACATGTAATTCCTACATTTATGCAGAGATGCACTTTAATTAAGTGATATATTCATTATCTTATTGTGACAGCTGTGGAAAACTATATAGGAGCACGATGCATGTCGTAGCTACTTGACCTAATTTGGGAGTCAGAAGACGTGTCTAACAAGAAGTGAAATTTGAGCTGAGATTTGAGGGATGAGTTAGAGTCATCTAGGCAGAGGTGGCAGAGAGCACGGAATATTCGAAGAACTGCAAGGCCAGTGACAAGGAGAGAAGAATAGTTCAGGCAGTCAGAATTCTATCAGAAAACAGAGGACACACTCAAATAGGTCAACTGAGGACAGTTTAATTAAGGGGCTCTTTATAATGGTGTCTGAATGGTTCAGGGAAATTAACAAGGGATGTCTAGTACCCTGGTAGAGCAAGAATGAAAAGCTTCCTCGATGCCTGGGCACCAAAGTGGAAGGCAGGGATGTTGATCAGAGAAAATAGTTACAGAGAAAAAATGCTAAACAGTAATTGTGGCCTTCTGAAAAGAGATACAGACAGGGCTGGGTATGTGGCTTTGCAGTAGAACATTTGCCTAGTATGTGTAAGGCACTGAATTCAGTCCCCAGCATTGGAGAGAGAGAGAGAGAGAAGAGAGAAGAGAGAAGAGAGAAGAGAGAGACAGGCTGCCAGTCTGAGGTTACATAGCAGGGGAAAAATTATATACTGCAATCTCCAGCCTCCTTCCATCTCTTAACTTTCTTTAATCAATCTTTAGTCAAACAAGTGAGTGAGTCCTTTGATGTAGCCTATAAAGTTATCAGCTCCCAGGGCCAAGTCATGGAGTAGAGTGAAGAAGGATGCAGTGGCTCTGAAGGAGCAATGGAAAATATTCTGCACAATTATGAAACAGATCTTGACAGATCTTACTGAACAAGTGAAAGATTCTGGTATCAGTCTTCCTAAGAGTGATAGGCAGCAAGGGAACAATGTGATCACATTTGCATTCATCAAATATAATCTGAGCAGACTAGTCCCACTTATGGAGGATGCAGGAAGCTCAGCTGGAGGTATTATGTGGACCTGAGAGAGAGGAAAGCAGCATCTACCAATTTGTTGGTTGTGAAAAGTGGAGATGTGTGGAAGACTCAGGAGGCAATGAGTTTGCATTGGTCTGGAAAGAGGAAATGTGAAAGAGAATGAGAAGTGTCAGGGGAGAGCTCCAGATGTGTGGCCTATGTGAGCGATTGCACAGCAGTGCCATTCCCGCAGGAGGACTAGGTCTGGGAGTTGGATAACGTCATAATTTTGCTTTGGATATAGGGAGTCTTTGAGAAAACCAGCAGGAAATGTCTAAGCAATACCTACACTTAAGTAGGTATTTAACAGCCTGCCTTTTATTGTGCCCCAACAAGGCTCTGAACTAGGCATGCTATATAAAACAGTTTCTCCAATCCTCAAAATATCAAGGCAGGTATTATTTCCCTCATTTTATGGATGAGAAAACCAGGTTCAGGGAGGTTAAATGCTTATGTTTAGGATGGAAAACTCAGAGATTTTTACCCCGCTGGAGTTCTTTCTCCGATGTGCTGTGGTATCTAGGCATCACACATGTCTCAGAGAAGAGGTGGAGCAAGAGTGAATTTTTTTATGTTACAAGGTCTTGTTTCCTTTGGGAAAAATATGGGCTTTGTCTCTCTGGATTCCAGAGCAGGCTCATGCGAGTTTCAATTAATCAACTAATCAGCACTCACTGAGAAATTATCATACTTTCGAATTTGGTTGGTCATTATAAAAAGATTACGTATAGTGTAAGATGATCCTTGATTCAAGGGTTTAAAAATTAGGAGGGGAGCAAATAAATACAGGAAACACATGTGATAACATACTGATACAACAGCTTGAGACAAGGACAGCATGAGTCATGATTTAGGGAGACCTACATTGTGTGTACAAAAGGAATAAAAAAGAGATACTGTGTTGATGGGCTAAGAAATTTTGGTAATTGAATGCTGGTCTGTGGATTGGATGTCTCCTTCCCAGAAAATTCCTTAAGTGTGCAATTAATTACAGTTAGCTAAATGAAGTATGTGTCAAAGGGTCTGAAAGTTGAAGCTTCTGGAAACCTATTTTATTTAACATCTATTTTTCAGACTCCTGCAACTAAGAGTGGTTATCTTTTTTGATAGACAAGGGACAGCAATCTGTTCACATTTTTGTTGAAAGAAAAGCTGATATTGCAACTGCATTTAAATCTGATAGAGTCTAAGTCCTTATTCCACTAATGAAAAATGTCATCAACAAATCTTAGTCTAAGATCTTTGAGCTTCCATAAATGTATTCTTTATGGGAAAATCACCTTGAATTTATTTCCAAAAAGAAAGATGAAACCTTTCTTAAGTAAAGACATCTAGAAAACAGACAATTTCTCTGTAGTATTATAATAACTGACACTTGCATAGCATCTATGGTTTGCAAAGTTCTTTATATACTTTATCTCATTTGACAACTAAGTGAAGCTGAAATTTTATCAGAAAGTTATGTTGGACAAATAGTTCACCAAAGAGGAAAAAATGTGTTGGTTGAAACAAATTAGAAACAAAAATAAATGATTCTTGGGTGCTTAGTAAAAGGTCATGGGTTGCTATACAGTATAAGCTGTGCAGTAACATAGAAATGATGACAATTTTAATAAACAACATGGATTGAGCCCCTGTTGTGTACAGTGGTCTATATACTTCTATGTGTTAACTTGCTTAATCCTACAGGAATCCCATGAAGCACATATTCAACCACTTCCATGTTACAGGAGAGGAAACTGAGGCACCAGTGTTTCAGTAACTAGTCCAAGATCACAAAACCAATAAATGAAAGAGCTGGACTTTGTCCCAAAAAGTTTGCCTGTGGAGGTCTCACTCTTAATTACTAAAAATGATTTCCAAAATGTAAATTTTCTTCTACATAAATATTGTTTCTTAAGTAAAAATGATAAAATAGCGAATACCTTGCAAACAAAAACAAAGTGAAGAAAGCAAGCAGGAGCTATTGAAAACCCTAATCAAGACTACTTAATCAAATCACAGAAAGGGAAGAAAGAAAAGGAAAAGAAAATTTGTTTGAGGAATGAACAATGGAAATACTTCTAAATTATTAACTATTCTCTAAAGAAAGAGAAAGGAAGTTTAAGATGGAAGAGGCTTATTTATGATCTAAGACCTACCCAATGTTATCATAATTATAAAGTATGTTCAAAATCCTCCCTGAAAGTATTTCCTGCTTTACTTGGAAGGGAAACTTGGAGTTTAATATAGAATAATTTCATTCCTAAGCAAGAGAGAGAGAGTCTAGAGACAAATGGAATCTTGGGCACCTCACTAAAGACTTCAAATT
Organism: Glaucomys volans; assembly: GCA_020662805.1. NCBI lineage: Eukaryota > Metazoa > Chordata > Mammalia > Rodentia > Sciuridae > Glaucomys > Glaucomys volans. The sequence continues at coordinate 51,618 of JAJEJO010002618.1, forward strand.
GCTTTGCCTGCTCCTCCCACAGGGTGTGGCAGGTGAAAAGGGCAAGTGGCAACAGGGTCAGTCCTTCTAACTTTGTCCCCTTCGGAGCTGGAACCCTGGCACCCGGATACACCCAGCTTTTGAGAATCCTTTTGTGACAGGAAGCAAACTTTGTCCTTTAAGGTTTGAAGATACCTATAATTTGAGGTGGAAAATAGCAAATCCCTATCAATTCTGATAAAATATACAAGGCAGCTTTTAGGACTGTTTTGCATTTGAGCATAGATGGATGATATTTTCTCCAAAGTCCCTTTCAAGAGACTAAAATACAGAATTTACCTTAAGGTGTCTGTATGTAGACAAAGAAAGTTGAGTACAGCTTTCATGAACTCGCTCTCCTTAGGGTTAGGAAGTCACTGGGGAGGTGCCCAGGGGTGAGTCTCAGAGAAAAGCTATCATATTGCATACATTTATCTTTTGTTTTATATCTTGATTTTTTTTAATTCCATTCCAGTATTAGGTTTCTAAGATTTATCCAGGGCTGGAGATGTTGCTTACTTGTGGAGCACATGCTTAGCATGCATGAGGTTTTGTGTTTAATTCCCAGCATAAATAAATAAATAAATAAATAAGTAAAACTCATAAATTTGATTCTTAACAGAGATTTATCTACATTACTGCTTAAAACTTTAATTTACTCATATTCACTGCTATATAATATTCTGCTATATAATGCTATCAAATTTATTTAGTCATTCTGGACTGTGGTTTGGGGCTTGTGAGTAAAGGATAAATAATCAGGACTAGGCTGATGCACTTGTCCAATAATTTCTCTAGGCTTTCAATTTTTGTTTTTCACTTTCATAGAAAACATATATGTTATATTGTATTCCAGTACACATGCACATATTGTATCCTATACACATATAAATGATTTAAACATAATTTAATTAAAATCAGGAGTGTGCTAAAAAGGAGCAAAGTGATTCTTGAGTGGGTTGACATGCAGCTACTTGTATACTTGTATACTTGTCTCTGTATTTAGAGAATTAAATTAGTATTACGTGTGTGTGTGTGTGTGTGTGTAGGCATACTATATATATTATACCTGCAAGTATAAATAAATGTTAAGTGTTCTCCCAGCAATGAGAAGCAGTTTGTGTATGTAGCCTCGCTTCCCCATGTAAGTATAGACAGTCTTCAAATCAAACGTAGTCTGTGTTTTTACTTCACTGGAAAGTTGGTTGTTTGGAATGCAAACTTCCATTTCCAAAGGAGAGACTGTTAGAAATGATGGAATAGGTTCTTCTCTAGGTATCTAGAGGAGAAAGTACTGATGGTTGCCCTGGTCCCTCTTGCTTCTAAAGCCCCAGTAGGGGAAGACGTTTTGGGGAGGGCTATGGAGCAGGAGGGTACAGTCAAGAATGGTGAGCTAGATGCTAGGTAGACAGAGGCTCTCAGGGCCTCCTTGAGGCATTGTGTCCTAGGCAGTTGGGGGTCAGGGGGTGGGATGAGTGAGATGCTATGAGGGTCTGTGCAGCAGTGATGATAAGTCAAAGAGAAGCCTCATTTTTCATGGTAACCTTGTGTTCACAGACCCATAAATAACTAGAATGCAAAGCCAAAAGCAATGAGCACCACTGGGGAGGTGTGGATGACAAATCAAGGGAGGCCAGATCTGGGAAAACTTCCAGAAAGGAAAGAGAAGTACCAGGCTATGAATTAGACATATAGCATGAACAGGAGGTGCAATCAGGGTGGAGGGGGAAAGTATCAAAGGCATGGGTTTGAGCAATTTCAAGTAGCTCTCTAGCTGGTTGGAGAGAACTGTGAAGGGGAATGCCAGGAAATGTGGTACGGACGGACTGAATGAAACCTTGATGGTATGAAGGATGAAGACTGTCAGGTTAAGGAGTTGTGCTGACAGCTCAGATCTCCACTCACAGATAGCATTCTTCTCTTTCTAACACCCTCCCATCCACTACTCTAAAACTACCACTGAAATAATTTTTCACAGATTTGTTGTGTAAGGAATATATTAGTAGATTGTAAAATAATACGTAATTTATTCTTCTATCTGACTTAAACTCACATTAACTATGCTTTTGTGTACTTTTACAAAGAAATGTCACACCAATATTGTCAAACAAATTAATGTACAAAGGAACAGGTGTGTGGATAGATAGGTAGGTGGATGTACAGATAGGTGGACATGTGGTGGATGTGGGATGGAATGGGTGGGTGGAAAGTCAGGTGCGTGGGCAGAGAGGTGGGTAGCTAGGTGGGTGGGTGATGAGTAGATGGATGAGCATTTGGTGGCTGGTTTGCTGGACAACTAAAGTGTTGGGTGAATTTCTGTATAATCCCATGATTATTCAACAGCAGACAAAAGTATATCAATAATGTAAATCCTAGTAATTGTCTGTTAGTAAAATTTTAATTTAGCTAAAAGAGTCAAGTGCATCCTTCAGTATGCTTTTTGAGGCAAGCACATCCTTCGTTAAACATTTGAACAAAACTCAAAGTCACCTTACCTTTTATTTCTAAAACCATTCACCACTACCTAACCTAGAATAGGATTTGAAGTTTTTCCAAGCACAGCCTATCGCAAAGCCACTGAAAAGGTAAAAGTAAAATTTACCTTTTAATTTTAGAGTGACTTTTTTTTAAATTGGCATTCAATATTGTATAAAATGAGGGGAGTCAGTGATAGAGTTTCAAAGTAGTTTTGTACAAACAAAACACCAATAAATCTGCCAGCCAGCCAGCCAAACAACTAAACAACCAAATGGCCAAAATCTTCAATCAACTGTATGTAAAAGGGGTGGTGGACAGTTTCCTGGTAAGTAAGTTTTCAATGAAGACACCCTACTATTTAGTGTGGTTGTTGGCCAGCAGGGTCAGCATCACCAGTGAGCTTGTTAGAAATGCAGACTATCAGGTCCCATCCCAAACCTACTGAAAAGCTTAAGAAGTACTTCCATATGCACCTTCTTGGAATTTAAAATGTATACAGCATTAAACATTGTTTAGTTTTGTTTAATTCAATGTTTACTAACATTATTTGACCTTGTACTTTTTTTTTTTTTTTTTTTGGAACCACCATTTAACATTACTTGGAAATTATGGAACACTGTTTGGGTGATGCTGAGATCAATGCAAACTAAAGCCCTCCCAAATAAAGCATTCCATGTCTGGGTTAATAATATAGATATAGGTGCACATGTGCATATATGTATGTATATGTGTATATATGCTTATGTGCCTATCTGTCCACCTACTGATAGAAATTAGCCATAATTCTTCTAATGTTAAATGAATACAAAAAGGAAAACAGATTTGTTAGATTTAAGAAAAATGGCAGAATGCAATTTCAGGTTCTTTGTGAAGAGGAGGAATTTTGTAAGAATGGACCAATTTAATCAAGAGGTCAGTATCAACTAAGGCTAAGATTTCCTTTTACATCCAAAAATCTTTTCCAAAATATATTTTCTTCATTAATGAGGGCAAAATTTTTATGTATTTTCTTCCACATGTTCCTATTCAAATATTTTATTTTTAGAAAGAATGCTGTTTAGGGGGGACATTAAAATTTTCATAGACTTTTAAGAATGTTTTTAAAGAACATTAATTTTTATATGAAGTTTCGTTGGGCAAGTACAAGTTGATATCAAAGATTTGGACTTAATTTGATATTATTAGAAGTAATCTAAAAATAAACAATACTTCCTAATGGTGGTGGTTCAATCTTTTAAAACAGTATTTTGAATAGGAAATTGTACAATGTTTGCCCTCATGTCCTCTTAGTACCTATCCCAAAGCACATGGATCCCACCCCACACCCTAACCCCCTTAAATCACATGGATCTAAGATGGGGACTTTTTTTATTCCAGATACTGAACACTTGAGAATAGAAATGACTTTGTCATTGCACAGCTCACTTTATTCAGAACAATCTTGGGGCTGAGTAGGAGTAAAAGTAAGACTATGCCAAGACTATAAAAATGAGACAATTTTAGGTGGTAAACACAGACATCTCTCACTTTAATAGTTTCACATTTATCTTTATAAGAGAAAAAAATATCAGCATAGCAAATACACTACTTTCTAGATATTATCACTTAAGACAAGGTTAAATTTTAAAAGGGAGGCCATTTTTTTTAAAAAAAAAAGACATTCCAGGTATGTGTACAATAAACACTGTGATGGTAGTCATGTAAAGGTTGCAGTGTGGGAAGATTCCTCTAACCCAGCCTTTTTGTTCTGTGGATGAAAATAAAGCCTGGTATACACGGAAGTTTGTGGGAATTAGGGCCAAGGATATTTTTACTTCTCAGAACCCTGTTAAAATTTCTGTAATAACCCCAGGTAAAAATGTTTTAAGTATATCTGAAATACCTTTGTGATGTCAAGTTATCAATCACATAAGTGTCTACTTCCCTAGATAGTAGACAACTGAGCCGGGCGCAGTGGCGCATGCCTGTAATCCCAGCACTTGGGAGGCTGAGGCAGGTGGATTGCAAGTTCAAAGCCAGCCTCAGCAACTTAGCGAGGCCCTAAGTAACTCAGTGAGACCCTGTCTCTAAATAAAATACAAAATAGGGCTGGGGATGTGGCTCAGTGTTGGAGTGACCCTGGGTTCAATCCCCAGTACCAAAAAAAAAAAAAAAAAGAAAAAAGAAAAAAAAAGATAGTAGACAACTGATTATAAGATTCAGTCCATAATTTTCAGCATTCTTCAAAACATTCAGATACATTAAAAGAGAACAATGAAGGTTGAGGTTACCTTATCTGAGGTATGAACCAGAAATTGTCATGGGGATTTGCCTTACACCTGTTACCACTTTTCTGAGGGCTGGTTTTTCCTATCATTCAGATGAAAACTTGAACAAGTAATGATTCTGCTGCCAATTTCTTTATATACAACATAAAGACAAAGACTCCTTATGCCATTTAACTTTCCAGAAACCTGTTTTCCCTACCTGTTAAATGCCACAAGATCAATGTCTCAGGCCACTCCTAGGTTCAAATTCCTATGATTTTATAACTATTATAAAGATGCATTGAACCCATAGAGATAGCTGAACTTCTAGGAAGAAATGTGTTATTGGATATTACAACTGACATATTTACATGCCTACTATGTTACAAGTAATAAACACACATTGTCTTGTTTAATCTGTTTAGCCCATGAACACAATTCCTTTTTCACATGTAGAAACTGGAATTCAGAGCATTGCAGTAACTTATGAAGATTACACTGCTACTATGCAGTAGACCTGAGATCTGAGGACAGCCCTACTTTTCTCAGAAGTTCACTCTTCAGCTTCCTCATTCCAAACTCCATTTCATGATCAAAGCATTATTGCTAATACCTTTGAGGTAAAGTTATAGAGTAGGACTGTAGAAAAAAATACCCTTCCATTTGTAGGTTTGTCAACACAGCTGAGAAAACAACCTAACGATTGCCTCATCAGTGAGAATATTGAGGACACATATCATTTTGTACCTAATTCCTTAATATATGGAATATATTAATGATGTTAAGTTTATAAAACTCAATTTATAAGTGAATTTGCAATTGAAAAAATCCCAAACTCTAATATTGATATAGGTTCTAAAGAATAACTGATTAAATATTATTCAGAGAAGATAAATGAATAGAAATCATATGAATATTTTAAGACAAGTAAAAGTATATCCATGGTTTCAGGACTATTCAGGATTGGATTTCATTTTATTGAAAATAGAAAACAAATATTGCTACTACCTGAAAGAAAATATGATCATTTTTTAACAGAAAAATGAAAACAAATAACAAAATTTGGGAAATATCTAAAATTACAATCATTACATTTGTTGATGGAGGGCTACATTTTACAGCAAAATAGAAGTTTGTATGTTTATGTATGTACATATTTAAGTGCCGAGTCAAAATCAGATTTTAAAAAATGCATTAAGTAGCATCCACTCACTGTTGCAGCAGCCTTCAAATGTAAACTGTATGCAGATTTGGCATTATCGTTTGAAATAATAACTGAAAGAAATTCACTTTGAGACCAAACTGTTTTGATCTGCAAAGTGGCAGGAAAGAGAATTTCTTCAGGACACAGAGAATCAGCTTTAGATAATGATATCAGCTTTGAAAAAATAAGAAGAAAGCCTTTGCTTCTAGCTTGCAGGCTTACATCTCACCATATTCCAAACTCAGGGCTCACAGAAATGAACAAAAAATAATCCTTAAACTAGCACATTCATACCTCATAAGAGTAGAGGCTTTCCTGTTTCAACTGATATTCATTTAAACAGCAACTTGCAAAATGGTCAACTTTCAAGTAAATTAGTCAGTTCATATGCCTAACATAATCACCCATTTTGGACGAGATACTCTGATGAACAAATGCTCAGATTGAGAGTAAAATGAAGGTAACTATGATTTTCCCAGGGGCCATCAGCTTGTGAATATGAATGAGATTACTTAAAATAATTTTTTCATTTTTTCTGGCTTCACCTACATGATACAGTTCCTTAAAAGCCAGGTAAAGCTTCCCCACCATCAAACATGCTGGTTCATCACCAACACTTCATCAGCCCTACCAGGCTGGTTGTCCTAGTGCACATCCCCACTCCTCTGCCACTACCCTGGTGGGCCTACCCCACTGATTCCCTGGGTCTGGGTCATGTCAGGGTGGTGTCTTGGGTGTATGGGAGAGAAGACTGTGATTCACTCTGACTTCAACAGATAACAGATTCCCAGGAACTGATAGCTAATGGATGATCACTTGTGGGTTTGTTAATGAACCAGATTTACTAATGAACTGGGCAATTGCCCAAGAGGCCTTGTAACCTTGTGGTAAGTTTGGCTGGGAGAATGCAATTTGGATCTAAAGCCAAGTGTGGCATCTCATGCCCACTAACTTCCAGGCCATAAGGCCATCTGGAGTCTGAAGTGGACTAGGACAGTAAGAGAGAAAGGACTTCAGAGCAAAGTCACCACCTGGCCAGGTGCATGGAAGATCACAGGCTTCTCCTATCAACCCCATTATTTGTTGACCTGAGAGTAAGGAGGGAAGGGTCAGAGACTGATTCTCTCCACTTGTGTCTCATTGTGTGGAAACAGGGAGCTGGGGAATGTAAGTGCCACTGCTAACACGCAGGGCATAAAGAGCAAGAGACTTAAGCAGGTTACACAGGGACATTCTCCCCAGTGACAGCCAGTTTCTCTCCAGTCAAAGCAGCTCACTTCTAACTTTGCAGAGAAGCAGGTATATGACTGGCAGAGAAACTAGGAATGTCCTTCACAGCCACAGCCTTGAGGGAAGGAGGGCAGAAGCTCTATAAAATGTGAAGATGGGGGATTGAATGTCTCCCCAGGACTGCACAGTGGAATGGTATGAAGTCAGGGGAGAACTGCTGTCCTGGCTTTGGGTTACACTCCATTTGAGGGATCCCTATGCCTACACCCCAGTGTTAGAGAATTTATGAAGAGAGTTCTTCCAGTGTTGGTTTATTGTCTTTCTGCCTTCCTTGGGTCTAATGTGCCTGGCAGAGGAAATAATCCAAGTGGCAGCCCTGCTTGTGCACAGAATCCCCTCTCCTCCAAAGTAGGAACAATGCGACATTGAGTTGACCTGTCATGCTTGGCTGTTTCCTTTAGAATTAGTGCTTTTCCAGAAGATATTACAACGCCTTGCCTCCTGGAAAAAAACGTTTTTAGAACCAACCCAAGAAATAGCTAGTCATAGGCATATATGTCCAATCCCAATAGTAAATAGAGTTTTCTTCACCAGGAGTTTCTCCTTCACCCAACACTAGTGGGTGTCCTGTGAGTTTGCCAGACATGGCCAACCATGCCTGTACTCCAGCAGTAAACCTGGCTGGATCGGGTAGTCATCCGTCACTCTGCGTAAGTGGTAATCTAATTATAATCAGGTATCTACTTAGGAGTTGGTTAACTTATGCAAAATTGATATTTGAAGCACTTAACGAAATGAACGAAGAAGATAATAAGGAGCTCAGAAGTCATTTAAATGGAAGAGTCCATTAATTCCTCTATTCATGCTTTGTTTTACTCAGTATTTATTTAGTACTTCTTTAGGTGTTAAAAACACTATCTGAGGATAATAAGATAATAAGATTTAGTCCCTGTCCAAGAAATTCACTGTCTGGGGATAAAGGTCAACATATAAACAGGCTACTGCCACCTGCCATAAATCCTTCTGCACCAAAGGGTGGGTATCAGATTTTATAAAAATGCACCATGATAAATGGTAAAACAGACACACAAATTGATGAAGTACAGGGAAGAACAAATTTTTAATACAACAATTAGGCAGTCCCACAATTGGAAAGATTTGTGAACTTATAAAAGATGATAAGTACTTAGGTTTAATTTTTTGATATTATGATTATCCAGGCTTGGATTTCTATTATAGTTTTTGTTTAATGTGCTTTTTTTTTTTTTTTTGGTTTATGTATAGCATGTTCATGGTAGCAACGACCAATAATGAACTTTGGCTTATGAAAATAGATCCTTAATAAAGTAAACTCATTTACTGGGAAGCCATTGGAACATTTTGGTTCTGTGGAAAAACACAGTTATGTGCTTTCTGATAATTTATTTCCTGCTTATGTAACTGACCTGCCATGTTTAAAGCTTTATTCAAGCCAATGTTTCAGAAAATCGAGCAAATGTTTTTCTCCAAAAAAGAAAAGATTAGCTTTAAGATTTGATATTTACTTGTTTCCTGCTTTTATTCAGTTTTGAGATAAAAATTAGAGTTGAAAACATTTTTTAGTTTGACATTTTTAAAATTACTGAACTTGGAAGTCAGTTACTCATTTGATCTACACTGTTTTTCTGGGTCTGTGGGACAAATCTTCACAACCACTGATAGAGAGAGTTCCTCAAAGATCAACGGATTGAAGGATTTGGGAGTGTGCTCTACCGATTCCACAATCTATCAAATCTATCTTTCTTTCTTTTTATATTGCTTTCTTTCCCCCCACTTACATATGGACACAGACTCTTGTTTTTAACCTTGCCAGCTCCTGCCCTGGGTTTTTCAGTGGTATATTTGAATATTGTTCAGCTCTTTGATGAACATCAGATTCAGTAAATGATAGTGTGTACATATTTTAATAACCTAGCATAAATCTCTCCTTACAGATTATATTCAAGTACAGTCTAGATACACTTGGCATAAAGTAGGAATCGATATAGATATAAAATTATTGAATCTAATATTTATGGGAGCTCATGCTTTTTAATATAATGGATGATCATGTAGTAGATATTTTTAGTTTCTCCACCTGGTAGTGGGTCAGGGGAGGTGGGGTAATTACATCACAAAGAAAGCAAAGCTGAGAGAAGCCAGGAGACACCTTGGTCCTAATGCCATTATTTCAGCCTCAGATCTCATGGACCCTTGAGGCTAGTGTAACCTTTTTTGTTTAAAAAAAAAAAAAATGGAACTAATACACTACTAAATTTACTGTAACATTTTACCCTTATGCTTAAAGTTCACATTTATCTCTGTTAAGTCTTTTTCTCTCATCTGTCTTACCCAGATTTTAAATGTTTGAAATCAGAATTCCCCACTATCCAGCAATAACAGATGCTCAATAAATATTTCCTTGACAAACGATCCCGAAGCTACCCTTAAAACAAAAATCACAGTGAGATAGTATATGTTAATAATATATATTAACATTTCTTTTTTATGAAGGCCAGAGTTTTTTTTTTTTAAACATGTGAAAGAACACACAAAAGGCATGGGAATACTAGACCCAAGGAGGGGCCAAGTTCAAATTTTATAATAATCAAATTATCACATTTCTAGGTAATGGAAGTGAAAATAAAAAGAGATATGGAGAGACATGGCAGCTTTTTAAAAATAAAATTACTGGTATTATAGGTACACAATGACAGGATACATACCTGAAGTCCCATAAATTAGTTTCACCAGGTGAAACTAAAAAAATTATCACAAAACTATCTATGCAATCTATAACAATCAAATACAGAACTTCGCCTGTCTCTCCTTAACTCTGTTGGAGTGGAATTGTGTAACAGGAGAAATCATCCTCTATTCAACTGTGTATATGGCAATTTGGAGTCTCCCCTTATGTCCCATCCCTGAAAAGTTCACAAATAGAAGATGAGAACTTCTCATCTGTCACTGACTGTGACTGCTTAAAACTCCGAGTGCTGGGCTCTACTTATCCGTGGATTTCTGGGTAAATAAGAAGTAATTGCTAAGAAAGATCAATGACTCTCAGAACGTGCAATTTGTCAGTCAAGACAAGCAGTGTTTAGAGAGGCAGGAAAAGGTAGAGACTAATTACAAAACTGTGTTAGAATAAAGAATTTTGGAATTAATCTACACTCTACTTCCTGTGTTTTGAAATACTCAGACTAAAAGGAGCAGCATAATAAAATGAACCAACCAGCATCAGCACATACCACGCTGGTGTCCCTGCTTTCAATCACACTTCTCCCTCAGAGCCCTGTGCCCAACAGAAGCTTCTAATTGACAAGAGATGAGGCCCACCCACCTGCAAGTGTGGAATTATAGGATGTCTCTCTAAAGGTAGTTACCTGTTTTCTTTCTCTAACTTGAAGTTCTAGTTCTATTGAAGCATAACTGAAAGTTTGATGTCTAATGACTTTTCACCAACAGAGTTCACCTTCAAGATTGTTCTTGACTTCATTTTGGGAAAGAGACTTCTTATCCTGCCACCTGAAATCTAAACCAAACTTTGAAACAGGAAGCATTCATTATTATTTGATTGGCTTCACCCTTCCTGATTTAGGAAGAAGTTGAGTTTGGTATGATCCTGTGGTTGGATGCTTAGCATGCTTTGTTCCTTGGTGGTAAGCAATTACTTAGCAAAACTTTCTGATGGTTGTTTTCTGAATTCTAATTACTAAAATTTTAGCTTTTCAAGGCAAAGACAGTCTTACTCTTTGTGTGTATGTATGTGTCTGAAAATTTCAGCTTCAGAGGGTCCATCTGAATTTTTATGAATATTTTATATTATTTTGGTAAAATTTTTTATTGTTCTTCAAAGTTCTTCTTAGTCCTCTGGGTTTAGAATAAGCATTGCAAACTTGTTAGTAGGACAAACCAGTTCTTTACCAAGAGGCTCTATGCCACACCCTTGTAATTGCAAGCAGACGCTTATTTTTTTAAATGATAGGATTGAAATTGTAATGAACAAGCAAGACAGTTTTTAACCACTGTTTTTACTGAAGTACTGAGAGATGTGTGTGGGTATCAATAATGCAGGCAAAAATACCTTTGAAAATATTCTATATAAGATGCTCTTATCCAAATGGCCTGAGAACAAATGTCACAGAAGTCTATCTTGTTCTCCCAGGTATTGATGAGTATTGCCACAAACACTGCAGTTTCTATATACATATATATATATATATTTTTTTTTTTATGTGCTGGGGATTGAACCCAGGGCCTTGTGCTTGTAAGGCAAGCACTCTACCAGCTGAGCTACATCCCCAGCCCTCAGCCCAGATATTTTAACATAATCCATTTCTCATTTCACAGTTATAGCAATTGTTAAAATAATTTAATACCAGGTGATAAGAATGGATATAAAACTCCCTGAACTTCTTTCTAAAGAATTTGGAACTGCATTCACTTTCTTTTTTATGTGACTTTTATGTTATACAAATATATATACAAATATATATTTATTTTATCTATTACTACCTATATTTTGCATTATATATTACCACATATATTTATTCTTTTAAAGTTGGAACTAACCATACATAAAAGATCCATACATAAAATCTACCTGCAATTCCACCATTCTGTCTTCACATTTTAATATTGGTAAATGTAGATTGTCTTTATTTTTGTATCCCATCTTTTCATTTAAATAATTTAAAAAATTCCAATGTTATATTCTTCTAAATAGATTTGATGCTTTCAGAATCTGTTTCCAACCTTGAATCTAGAAGCAGAGCCTGAAGTAACCCTCATGACCTCAGGAGGCATTTTTTTTTTTTTTTTTTTGGAAGAAATCCTATTCTTCTTTGTCGACTTTGTAACTAAAAGAGCTCTCTTCCTATATATCATGAGCAGAATAATCCTGAAGTCTCCCCTTAGATATGAGTCATTTAATGATTTTGTCTCTCCAGTTCAGGTTTTTCTTGAATCGATAAAATTTTCAAAAGTAATTGATTCATCCAAGAGGAACCAGGAGAGTGCTCTACAAAGGATGGCACATACAGGAACTGTGCTGAATATCAGAACCAATTCTCTGGATCCATCTGTGACTCAGCTTTGTAATAATACCAGTGCCTGGAACAGGCTAAGCCAGCAGTAAATCCTAAATGAAAATCAAACAAAATCAAATAAGTTACATAAGATATCCCAAAATTCTACAATATCAACACTGGGGCTGAAGCCCCTGGGGTTACTGATTGTATTTTTCAAATTTAAATCTTTGAATGAAAGATTTAATGAAAATTATATCTTAATCATTTTATAAAATAGCCTGGAAGTGGCAACACTAGTTATAACCAACATTTCAGGCATTTAGTGTGTACCTGACATTAAATACACGTGAGTCCTTACACATGCTCTTTCACATACATGTTTCACAACACTGTGAGGCAAGTGTTTTACACGCCACTTTATCGATGCTGTAACTAAGGGACAGAGGTAAAGTAAACTGCCCAAAACCCACGTGGCAAACAGCAAAGGCCTAGCGTGACTCAGATGCCCCTTGCCTCTTGCATCATCCATACAACCTACGTGTCATTCCATAGACATTTATATGACTCCAGAGTCCATTCTATGTCTAGGCTAAACTTCCTGACCTCTAGCAAAGCTGGACAGTGAGGCACTCTGACAGTGCTCATAAGTGAGTCCCACCAATGGTCCAGATTCTTCTGTGGTTCAAGGTAACAGAATGTCTCTAAGATTATCACCCAGAATACAAATTAACCAATACTTAGGTTTCCCACTGGGTTCCTGGAAATAATTCTGGATTGTCTTCTTTTTCATTAAGACAATCCCAGCTCTGAAAACATTGTCAAAAGGGTAATAAACTGAAATGAATTAACAGAACTTTATTAAAGCCAATAGATACATGACCAATTTTAAGGGATAAGGAAAGATGAAAAATAAGCAATGCAAAATAAGATGAGTTACCCAACATAGACAATATTACATCAGTCAGAAAACTGCAGCAGTGTTGCAAAGAGAGACAGCATTTCCAAGGCTGCCTGATGAGTCTTTGAAACTGAAGTCCAGCTGACTCTAACCTTTTAAAAAATGAGATATTTTCCCCCTAAGATGTTGCTAACAAGCCTCTATGACTGATTCCCCATGAAAGGTGAACTCTAAAGAGCAACCTGACTCTAAGAATAACTTCTAATATTCAGGAGGAATACTGTGGTTCTGTTTGCTCACTAACCCCACAATGCAGTTCTCACCAGTGGTGGATATAGAATTTCTCTCAAACTTATTTTCTTGGGACAATATGAATTGACCCCAAATTATAGTTACCTGCACCATTCCAGGGGCTAAACACCTTCTCTCAAGTGTTTCTTGGCTCATGGAGATGGGTGGTAGATGACAATACCATGAGAAGCCCTTGGGTGGGCCATGGTCACTCATGACTCTGTGACTGCCCAGTGAGGGGGTGTACAGAGAGGGCAAGGGCAAGAATTTCTTCTCCCCAGTGATATTGGAAAGGACAAGTGTGGTCCAGGTAAAGAAGGTGGCAAGGGGTACTCTACACTAAGAAGGTTAGGAATGAACACAACAGGCGACCAAGAGAGTAACAGGAAATAAAGGTGAGTTAAGTGTTAATATGCAGATAGTGAGTGATGGGTGGGTAGGCCAGAGTCTATAAATTAGCCGGATATTGCCCTAGCTAGTCATCAGGTGGTGGACCACCTTTCATCAACAACCATGAACACAGCTTTCCTCTCTTGCTCAGATTCCTTCCTGTATCTTGGTGGTGGTGATGGTGTGTCTGTGTGTGTGTACTTGAACATTCCTTCCCACTGAGTGGTTAGCTCCTTAAAGACCAGTCATGTGAGTCAAGGAACATTTCAGTCTGAGTATCATCCCTGGAGATAGGGACAGTACAAAAGTGGCCCCTGTCAGAGAACACCACATGGAGAAGTCAAGATCAGTTAGAAAGCATCGTTCAAGTAAGTTGCTGAGTAAAAATGAAAACAAAACAGTGCTAATTGAAGAATATTTTCCAGAAAGGATAAATGTTGGGTTCAAGAGGAAAGAGAGAGGAATTGGCACCAAAGAGCCCTTGTAGAGTAATAGAACCAGGAAGCCTCACACTGCATGTGCATGGTGGAGGTATTTGAGGGATGGATTGGGACTGTATCAGAATCAGTGAGCATGAGGACTATGAGTGGCTTGAGAAGGTGAAAGGCTGATCCAATTATCTTTATAGGAAGTAGGTGAGTATCAATCACAATAAATAAGTAAGTTATGATGATGCTGTAAGATCCCGATCCCCCCACAGGATGTAAATAATCGCTTTCAACCCATGTTGCTCTGAAGTACTTGAGAAGGGAAAAATCTTATTAAAATGATGTTTGACGAAAAAGTTTGTGGTAGTGATTTATATCTCCTCACAGACTGGAGATACTGGATTCAAAAGTAAAAAGTAAAAAAATGTTCCTTTTTCATGACCTTGTCTTTGATGTGGCCAATTCCATATCAAAACCTGAGGAGAGGGAATAAATAGACCAGAGGTTTGGGTTCTAGCCTTGATTTTTGCTGGGCTACTATTCCTCCTTTCCACTCTAACAACCTAGATCTTCTCTTTTTAAACCTTTTTTTGTATCTACTTTTGTATATTATCTGGGGCAAGTCACATCAGTTCTCTGGGTATCAGATTCTTCAACTGTAACACAAGCAGGTACAACCCAGATTATCACTAAGGATGACTTTCAAATTTAGATTGAAACTTCAAATATTAATAAAACACAATCCTAGACACTTTTCTCCATGAGCCTAAGTGAGTGATTCATTCAGGGTTGATTTTAGAATGCATGCTTTTTCACGTTTTAACATCTCTGTTCAATGTCACATAACTGATGGCACTTTACAATTGTAATTTTTCTTTCTTAGTAGCTCATAAAATAATGGTATGTTGTACATTTAAATTTTCTTCTCACCCTCAAATACAGTTAAGGTCAGAGTATATATAGAAACAGATCTGTCAAATATCCAGTGTTACATTATTTAGATGAACCAGGAACAGAGATGAACTAGGACAAAGAGTCTCCAAATTGATTGTCACTGTTTTATTAGTTGTCATCTCAGAAAATTCTTGTGTACTGGAAGATAATTCCTCCACATCTCCTGTTCCAGGTCTCTCTTCACAACTGACTCTTCTAAAGAAGGCTCAAGGTTCCCAGGGACTTATTGGTGGATCTTTTATTATATTGTTGATTTCTATTATATTTATCATTGTAATTATAATTATTCCAGGCCAGTGCTTCTCAAGCTACAGATTGAAACTAATATGTGGATTGAACAATCAATATAGTGAGTCACTATAGTATTTGAACAAATAAAGTAATACAAGCTAAAATAGAAACTCTCAGTATCCCATACAGTGAGAACATCATTTCCTGAGACATTATTTTGGATGTTTCTACATGTAGACATTCACACATGGTTTGTGGTTTACTTTGTATTTCTATTGTGGGTTGTGGTCAAAAAGATGCAAAAATGCCATTCTAGACAACTTTGGAGTGGATGTGGCTATTTCAAATAGCTTTTAGAGTGAGCAAACACACAGAGAGATGCTGAATTTTAACCAGTAGTATTTGAACAAATAAAGTGATATAAACTAAAATAGAGTCTTTGAGCAGTGTCTTTGGGCCTCATGAACCATTTGCTCCATACCAAACACATTCTGGCAAAATAAAGGGGTTTAACTTGAGCATCCCTAATCCAAAATTCCAAACTCGTAAATGCTGAAATTCTTTGAGCACCAACATGACACAAGTGTGTGACAGGTCGTAGTCAAAATACAAGCACATTACAAATATTTTATAAACTTACCTTAAGCCTATATGTATAAGGTGTAGATGAGACATAAATGAATTTTGTGTTTAAATGCAGGTCCCATTTTGAAAATATTTTATTATGTATATGCAAATATTCCAAAATCCAAAATCAAAACATTTCTGTTCCCAAGCATTTTGGTTAAGGGACACTCGACCTATACTTTAGATGGGCTTGAACCCTCATAAATAATCGGGTGAATCTGTTTTCTCTGCAAGGGCTCTGTATTACCAGCCAGATTCAAGAGTGTTTCTATTTGATGCCTCTCCTGAATATCTAATTTAACTGGTAAATTGATAGAAATTTATAGCAAAAAATCCAATTGACCTCTGACAGTTGATGATAATATTTGTTTTGTAAGAAAATCCCTGGAGAAGTTCTACTTTGAAATTTTGACTCAAATGTGTGATATCTTACAGGCAGAACACTCACTAAAGGAAGGTGTCACTTGAGGAAGTGAATATTATTAAATAGCTTTCCTTCCAGAATAATCAACAGTCAGGCCCCCTTGCTGACACTGAGGTTCATTCTGTGTTTCCTATACTGCTGGAGTCTCTGCTTTCACTTCTACTTCAAGCATCCTTCCTGTACGTCAGAGCAGGGCTGGGGCGGGGGGGTTCCCACAAAGAGGGAATTGAAACCAGCAGCTGTGATAATGAAAGTGGGAAAGTTTTTGTCCCTTAAAACCACTATAAGTAGGTGAATCAGTGGCTTAACCGAAGGATATCCGTGGCCCTCAGCTTTTCAGATCAACATCCTTCTGACTCGCTTTGAGATTCCATCTACGTGTAGGCCCTGTGATTCTCTGGGATCTCTTCATGCAGCCATTTCATCTGACAAATGAAGAAACTGAGTCCTAGGCAAGTCAGATTCTATCCCAAAGTCAGAAAGCCTATTACTGGCAGATGGGAAGTAACTAAATATCCCACAGAAGATGGGTTAGGTTAATTTAATCAACTGCATTTAGATCCTTTCTCAAGGAGACCTTAAATCTTTGGGAGAGGTATAATGCTTGACTGAGATACTTTAAATCTATTGTTGAGTTTCTAAATCTAAGTTTATATGTATCTCTTCTTAGTAGAAGTTTATGGTAGATAGTTACAACTAATAAATTCTAATAAATTTTACAAATGATTTAATCTTGTTTTAAATTTCTTGCAATTGTTTTGCATATAAAGGAATGCAAAGGAATAAAAGTTGCGTTTTCTTTCTCAAGATGTTTGTGTGGAAGATTAGTAGTGAGCAGATTTCCTCAATGTGGACATTCTATACAGTAATTTTCTCTGTCCATCTGGGCACTGGAAAGTAATATCTCCTGTTACCAAGGACAACACAGAACACCTGGCTTAAGTGTAGAATTGAGTCACTGATACTTTGGAAAAAGTCAAAGGGTTCTAATTTATAAGTTGGAGAATACAGGAGATTTGGAAAAGGAGTGGTCTTTGAAAAATCGTCATTTTGAATGCGAAAAGGAAGACTGAATTTAAAATAAGCAAGATGAGCAAGACAGAAAACTTTTTGACATCTGAGGGAGCAAAACAACCCCAGATGTCTTTGATTAGTGTGTTTTCACAGAGCTGGCTGTCAAGAAATTCTCTATCCAAATGAATTCTGTTTTTCAGTTCAGAGCTCAGTAAAATATATTTTGTTAGGAAAATGAATTTATCTTGAAAAGTATGGTTAAAACTGACAAAATAAAATATTCAGGAAAAAATAAAACAATCTGATAAGAGAACAATTATGTTCAAAATACCAAAATATATATATGCATAAAAGGAGTTAAAACTAAAAATATACTGGCATGTACAATGATCGATAAATACGCACATCAAAGTTCATTCATCAATTATTATGCAATGATTTAACTGTTAATGGAGATTATGTAGTAAGGCAAAAAGCATTTGTGATATGTTGAATAGAGAGATCATAATCTTGTATATGTGAAATGACTAGGGTTCTATGGCCCCTCTGCCTCATTGCTCTCATTTAAAGAAAACCAGCAGTCATCTTTTTAAAAACAAAACAAAACAAAACAATTTTGTAGTTGTGTATGGACAGCATGCCTTTTATTTGTT
This sequence comes from Glaucomys volans, assembly GCA_020662805.1. Taxonomy (NCBI): domain Eukaryota; kingdom Metazoa; phylum Chordata; class Mammalia; order Rodentia; family Sciuridae; genus Glaucomys; species Glaucomys volans. Next base: position 69,755 of record JAJEJO010002618.1, read on the forward strand.
TATTTTTATGCGGTACTAAGGCTTGAACCCAGTGCCTCATATATGCTGGGCAAGCACTCTGCCACCGAGCTACAGCCCGGGCCCCCGCTCTGGCAGTCATCTTAATGGTGGTTCCTGAAAGATCTTAATATTAACGGGGAATCTTTGGTGAGATTTTTGAGGCTTGTGTGTGTTTTCTCTTTTCTTAATTTTTAAAGTTTTATAAAATAGGTATGAATTAGTAATAAATGTGTTTTGGTATGGGGGGGAGATTTACCTTCCTTCCTATAGATATTTTCTCTATCTAGTTTGTATGCAATAACATATTAACAGCTAAAATTTTCTCAATTTATGTTGAATTCATCTTTCCTGAATGTACCTGGCAATCTGAGTTAACAATATCATAGATGAGAATATAAAATAAAACAAAAAGGGGTTATAAGCATCCAAATGATGCTACAAAGTTCATCCCCCAAAATCAACAGACTGACCAATGTGACACACTGAAGTTCAAGTATCCTGCTTATGTACTGAAACAGCTCCATTTCCTGTTGCCTTATACAAACTTTTTTTCACAGTTCTTGGACTTCTAAGCCCTTCGTAGATTAGAGACAAGTTAGAAGGAGACTAGGTGGGTGGAGCAGCTGAGTGTGGTGACAAAGCACAGAAAAGAGTAAGAAGAAAATGCAAGAGAAAACATTTAAACATCCAGTTGACCTAGGAATTGTGCATGGAAGCAAGCAAGTTCAGAGCCAGGACCCAGATCATCACAGTGGACCTATAGAGGATGATGACTTAATTTTTTAAAATTTATTTTCACAGACTACATTTTGATTCATTGTACCCAAATGGGGTACAACTTTTCGTTTCTATGGTTGTACATGATGTAGATTCACAGCATTCATGTCATCACACATGTACATAGGGTAGTAATGTCTGTCTCATTCCACCATCTTTCATACCCCCCACCACTTCCCCTCTCTCATTTCCCTCTACGTAATAGTTAACACCAAGTGATGAAGGAGGGCAAAGATGCAACAAAAGTATACTTTTTAAGAAAACAAAAGATTCATCTTATTATTTAATATAATTTCCAAGTGAAACAATAAAAATATTCTAGTGCTTCATGGGATAAGTTGTCAACTTTTTGAATGACTCATCTCCAGATGTTACAGGATAACTTATTTATATTGCAATTTTTTTAATCTTTTGCTCACTTTTCTCATCACTTGGAAACAGTTGCTTTTCTGCTCAAGTATTTGGCCAGAATTAGGGGCTATTCCATTAATAGTTCCTCCACAGATTGATATCATGTAGACAGCTAAAGACAAGATTGTGACTGAATTCTCCCTTTCTTGCTTTCAAATGGATGTTCATCCCAGTATCCACTGTTGGCTAATAAATGCCTTACACCATTCCCGTGCATCTAGAGCTGGTGCTGCCTGGTGGAGCTTGCTGGTGTATTCTGTATGGCAACGAGCAGATAGATCACCCTTGAGAATTATCTGGTTGCCAGAGCTCAATCTTAAAACTTAAAATTGGGGGACCTCGCATCTGGGAGTTGAAAACAACACTGACAAAATGCGCACGCAAAACCCCTGACTTCTCTATTATCATAGAACAGGAATCAGAAACAAACACTTGACAAAATCCAGCTGGGGGAGGGGGTATTCTTGACCTGCTTGAGTAAGTGCTTCTCTTCCTACCCTGTTCCTTAAGTTTTTCTACTGTGAAAGTTTCACTTTTGTTAATGCCAATCCCTTCTTTCCCCTTCTCTCCCCTTCTCTCTCAAAATTTCCATTTCCCCATTAAGTCTGGAGGTTGTTCTGCTAACTCCTCGCCTCCCACAGCTCCTTGGCCACAGTCCAGGGCTGGTGGGTGGAGCGCTGTTTGCCAGGGACTGTCTGGGTCAGAAGCCGCTGCGCTGATGCTCAGCTGGAGAGACAGACACCCAGTCTCCAGCTGCAAGGCTAAGAGATAAAGGACTCTTTGAGCGCCCCCTCTCTTCCTCCTCCGCCGTGGATAAGGTTCTCCATTTCTGTCCTTTGCCCATCCATCACACTCTACTGTCCCCTTCTCTGTACTGTCAGTTTTCTAGATGGAGCACAGGGACAAAGAGTTGGGGAAACCCATCATTTGCGCTTGGAAACTACACAGACTTACATATAAAAAGAAAGAGTTTAATCTAAGTCAAAATGTCCTCACTGTCCTCTCGTCAAAGTGTCAATTTCCACTGAATTTCTATTGACAGATTGTCATTCCATTGCTCTTGGAGACAAGGTCAGCAATCCCCCGGTTCTTGCTGAGGAGGCTATTTCTCTTCAGCAGACTGGTTTCCACTCTGTTCCCCTTGTTTGATTTCTATTTTTCTTTCCCCTTTCACTGCTGGCTCACACGCTGTACCCCTTTCCTTTAACCTGCACCTGCCTCACGCCCTTCCCACGGTCACCCAGCCCCTTCCCCATCTCAGTCTTTTCCCCCTTATTCCTTTTGGTAGTTTCTGCCCACGATCCTTATCTTTTCTGTTCTTCATGTTCTGTTTGTCTTTCTTTTCCTTTTCCAATAAACTGAACCCAGCAAGAAAGGACATTTCCTGCCTATGAAGTTTTGCCATTGCACTTTAACAAAAATAAGCACTGCCAGTAAAATTGCTTAATACTAATGAAAAATAAATAAAGATAGGAAGCAGGACAAAAAGTACTTCCTTGCTAGGATTGAAGTTAGAATGTGACACTCTTAACCTAAAAGAAGATATTTCTTTTTTTAAATATATATTTTAGTTGTTGATGGACCTTTATTTTTATTTATCTTTATATGCCATGCTGAGAATTGAACCCAGAGCCTCACACATGCTAGGTGAGTGCTCTACCACTGAGCCACAACCCCAGCCCAAGAAGATATTTCTTTTAATAGATAATGAGCCAAAGTTGGGAAATTCAGTGTTAATATTCCTAAGAGTCTATGGCCAGTTCTGTCCTATTGAGTACCTTTATCTGATATTGAAAACTTCATCACTCTGTTTATGATTTCTGCTTTCTAAAAACTATTCATTCTCTTAATAACACAAATCTACAGTAAAAATTTTTAAATACAAAAAGATATTGAAAGTTATTCTCCCATCTACCCATATCCCAGTCCAGTTCCTCAGATGTAACCAAAATGAATTCATGATAATAACATGGATATGTTTAGATACATGGATAACAACATATGTATGTGTTTTAGTCAGCTGTTTCGCTGCTGTGACTAAATGACTCAACCAGCATAACTGTAAAGGAGGAAAGGTTTATTTGAGGGCTCACAGTTTCAGGTCTTATTCCATAGAAGGCTGGCTCCATTCCTCTGGGCTCAAGGTGAGGTTGAACATCATGGTGGAAGAGGGTGGTAGAGGGAAGCAGCTTACATCATGGTGATTAGGAAACAGAGAGAGAGAGAGGCTCCACTGGCCAGATACAAATATATATATATTTGTGTGTGTATACACACAAATCATAAAGCCATGCCTCAATTCCTCAATTCTCACCTCCTCTATCTACACCCTACCTGCCTCCAGTTACCACTCAGTTAATCCCATCAGGGATTCATTCACTGATTAGATTAAGACTCTCAAAACCCAGTCATTTCTCTTCTGAAACTTCTTACATCGTCTCACACTTGAACTTTTGGGGGACACCTCAAATCCAAACCATGACAGTGTGTATACATAATTCTATCTTTCTATACTTATTCATTCCTTTTTATACAAATGGAAGCATACTATACATATTACAATGCAACTTGTTTCATTCACTTAATATATAATGGAGTAAATTCTAGATCAGCCTCAGAAATCTACTTCATTTTTTTCCACTGTTGCATAGAATTTCATTTTATACTCTATCTGAGCAATTCAAAAAGACTTTTTGATCTCTAGAAGCTTTATACTCTTAAAAATGACTGCAGACCTCAGAGTTCTTTGTATTAGAAATTAACCCTGAAAATGTTTAAAATATATTTTAATTATATCCTAGTTAATCAGTTTATAAGCCCATTGCACATTAACATAAATAACATATTTTGTGAAACAAAATTAATTATATTTTAAAAAATAAAAAGATTAAATGAGAAAAAATTGGCATTGCTTTATAAAATTTGTAAATTTCTTTAATGTTTGGCCTAATTGAAGAAAAATGGATCCCCATATTTGCTTCTGCCTGCAATCTGTTGCAAAACATTGTTTTGGTTGAAATATACAAGGAAAATCTGGTTTCACACAGCCATGTTATTGGTAAAAGAAGGAATATTTTAAGAATCTTTTCAGATAATTGTGAATGCTTCTCTCTCTACTCAACCCTCTTTTCTAAAATTTCTGCACCTCAGAGCATTTATCTCCAAGATACATAAAGAACTCAAAAAATACAACACCAAAAAAAAAAAAAAGGAACACAATCAATAAATGGGAAAGGAACTGAATAGACACTTTACTGAAGAAGATATACAAATGATCAATGATAATATAAAACAGTTCAATATCTCTAGTAATTAGAGAACTGCAAATTAAAACTATGCTGAGATTCCATCTCACTCCAGTCAGAATGGAAATTATCAAGAATACAAGTAACAAGAAAGTTCATGAGGATGCAGGGGAGAGTGCACTCATACATTGCTGGTGGGACTGCAGACTGGTGCAACCAATCTGGAAAGCAGTATGGAGATTCCTCAGAAAACTAGGAATGGAACCACCATTTGACCTGGTTATACCAATCCTCAGTGTATAGCCACAGAAGTTAAAATCAGCATACTACCTAGCCACATCAATGTTTATAGTAGCTCAATTTATAATAGCTAAGCTATGGAACCAACCTAGGTGCCCTTCAACAGATGAATGGATAAAGAAAATGTGGTATATATCCATAATGGAATATTACTCAGTCATAAAAATGAATAACTTTTTGGCACTTGCCAGTAAATAGATGGATCTGGAGACTATCATGCTAAGTGAAATAAGCCAATTCCCAAAAGCCATGAACTTGACAAGAGAACATTTGAAATGTTCTTTCTGATATGTGGATGCTAACACAACAAGGGAGGAGGGGAAGAATAGAGGATCAGTAGACTAGATGGAGGGAAATGAAGGGAAAGGAGGGGAGACAGGAATGGGAAAGACAGAGGAATGAATCCGATATAACTTTCCTATGCACATATATGAATATATCAAGTGAATCCCCACATTATGTACAATGACAAAACTGAGATCCTAATTAGAATAAGATATACTCCATGTTTCTATACATATATCAAAACATACTCTACTGTCATGTATAACTAAAAAGAACAAAAATAAATAAACAAAAGTTCGAGATAGGGTCTCACTAAGTTGCTGAGCCTGGCTCCAAACTTGTGATCCTCCTGTCTCAGTCTCTGGAGTTGCTGAGATTACCATGCATGGCCAAAGTGGTAATTTCTTAAGGGTTAGTTGCAACATAGAACCTGAAACCACACCAATAAACTTTTCCTATTTTGTTATATTAAAATCTGTTAGTCTATCTTATTGTTTGAATGAATCATTTACCCATGAATGATTTTATAGCATCATGCATTAGTCATTTGAAAAAGAGTCTTCACTGAATTATATGCATATTCCAAATATAGATATATTTTATTATATCATAGCACAAAATTATATTCATTAGTATTGTCATCAGTCTTCCCAGAAAGTTTTCAAATACTGGGATCTTGTCAAGTTCAGCGGGGCAGACATAAGCTTTCCAAAACTCAAGCTTTCCCTTGAAAGCTCAAATTTTACCATTGTCAAGAAATGTGGTCTTTTGTTTTCCTTGAAATAACACATTCAATTCATCTATTTTTGGGTATCTGCCAAATACTCAATTCTGAATAACTGTAGTTTGTCTGTCAGTCATTTTTTTCTTCAAGAAAAATGTTGTTCCATTAGAGTTCCACTTGCAACTGAAACAACTGCCTAAGTGCTTTTTCTTGAGATAACCCCTGCAGCTCAGCATATAGCAGAAATGCTTTCTGCATGCTTCTCATTTTCTTGCATAGAATATTAAAAGACAAGTACTCCAGGGTCGAGATTGAATGAACTGGTCATCTGTACTGCTTCATCAAGGACATTCTTAAGTAAGACTGGCTTTTTAAAATAAATGAAACTGTGCGGTGTGCTAGAGAATATAATGCCGACTCTTGGTTTGAGGTCAATGCCTTGATTCCTGCTAAGGCACTTGCAGTTTTACCCACCACTATCTTTTGCACTATCTGTGCAAATGTTGAAACAATGAAAAAGGTGAATGATGTCTTGCTATTACTAGGACAATAGCTTTGATCTCCAAGCAATTGAGCCCAGAGGTCTATGGACCACATTTTAAGTACTGCTACCATGACTTATTCAACCAGTTACACCCTTGTTACTTGTTTCTGGTCTTTTACTAATACAAACTTTTCCACAATAAATACCTTCAAATCAATATTTCTTGCTGTATTGGTTTCTCTATGTGTTAGAGGATTTCACAGCTCCAAGGGTATTAGAAGACCTACAGAGTCCCTTATTTGCTCTTTCTTAATATGAGTATCAACGTATTTCTTGACAGCAAATAGGGAATTCTGATAAAAGGAAAGGCCAACCAATTCTTATTGTGTAAATATCACCCTTGGATATATGAAGATGTCAGTTGATCTGCATTCAGAGATTCACAGAGAAAAAGAAAAAGAAAACACCAAAAAAAAAAAAAAAAAAAAGAAGAAGAAGACTCTGAACAGTATTGTGCTATAATCCTCATCACTGGAATACTTTAGAAATTTTAGACACAATCATAAAATGGGAATCATTGATTTAGAATGTATTTTATATTTTGAACAATTGGATTAATGCAGAAACTAAATCACTGATGATTGTCTATTTAGTTACCCAAAATCATTTTCTGAGGAACCACATGGTCCTAGGCATTGCAGAGACAGTAAAAATGTATTAGGGATCAGTCTTCACTTTTGGCCAAGGCCAAAGCTTTTTTAAGCTTTTGCAAAGTCATCTGCAAAGACCACATCCACCTCTTTCAGATTTATGTAGTATATTTATATGGTGCAAATATGTGCCCTTTTTTTTTTTTTTTTTTTTTTTTTTTTTGCAGTGACTGGGGATTGAACCTAGGGCCCTGTGTTTGCAAGGCAAGCACTCTACCGACTGAGCTATATCTCCAACCCCTCTTTTACCTTATTAGTAATTATGGTGCCTATGCAGCCTTGGGCTTACACTGGATGCCTCAGCATACAATTAATAGCACACTTTCATTCTCCAAGTAGGAAAATATCCTACTTGGAGAAATACATTACATAGTCATGTCTTAATAGTGGACTTAGAGTTTCCTTCCAGGTCTCATCCTTAGATTTTTGATATAACTCACCAAGAGCATTTGGTAGAAAACTAATATGTATTGATCACCTATTATGTGCTTTGTGTGTTTTCTATACAAATTTCTATGCTTCCAAAAATGCTATGAGTCTATTAGATACTAATTTTACAGAGAGGAAAGTAAGCCCCAAAGAGTGCAATGGTTTTCCTAAGGCTCCAAATACATGGTTAAATTGGGATTTTTTTTTGGTTCATTGTACACAAATGGAATACAACTATCATTTTTCTGGTTGTACACAAAGTAGAATCATACAATTTGTGTATTCATACATATACATAGGGTAATGATGTTTGTCTCATTCTATTATCTTCCCTTCCCCCCCATCCCTCATTTTCCTCTACTTCCCTTACCTCCCCCCACCCCCATTATGTGTCATCAACCACTTATCAGAGAAATCATTCAACCTTTGGTTTTGGGGATTGGCTTATTTCACTTAGCATGATATTCTCCAACTCCATCCATTTACCTGCAAATGTCATAATTTTATTATTCTTTATGGTTGAATAATATTCCATTGTGTATATATACCACAGTTTCTTTATCCATTCATCTACTGAAGGGCATCTAGGTTGATTCCATAATCTAGCTATTGTGAATTGAGCAGCTATGAACATTGATGTGGCTGCATCACTGAGGCAATCTGATTTTAAGTCCTTTGGGTATAGGCCAAGGAGTGGGATAGCGGGGTCAAATGGTGGGTCCATTCCAAGTTTTCTAAGGAATCTCCATACTGCTTTCAGAGTGGCTGCACCAATTTGCAACTCCACCAGCAATGTATGAGTGTACCTTTTTCCTCACATCCTCACAAACACCTGTTGTTGCATGTATTCTTGATAATAGACATTCTAATTGGGGTGAGATGATATCTTAGGGTAGTTTTGATTTGCATTACTCTTATTACTACAGATGTTGAACATTTTTTCATGTATCTCTTGATTGCTTGTAGATCCTCTTCTGTGAAGTGTCTGTTCATTTCATTAGAGCATTTATTGATTGGATTATTTGTATTCTTGGTATAAAGTTTTTTGAGTTCTTTATAAATTCTGAAGATTAGTGCTCTATCTGAAGTGTGTGTGGCAAAGATTTTCTCCCACTCTGTAGGTTCTCTCTTCACTTTGTTGATTGTTTCCTTTGCTGAAAAAAAGCTTTTTAGTTTGAATCTATCCCAATTATTGTTTCCTGCTTTTATTTCTTGTGCTTTGGGAGTCGTGTTAAGGAAGTCTGGTGCTAAGCCGATATGATGAAGATTTGGACCTATTTTTTCTTCTATTAGGTGAAGGGTCTCTGGTGTCTAATTCCAAGGTCTCTGACCCATTTTGAGTTGAGTTTTGTGCAGGGTGAGAGAGAGGGGTTAGTTTCATTTTGCTGTATATGGATTTTCAGTTTTCCCAGCACCATTTGTTGAAGAGGCTATCTTTTCTCCATTGTATGTTTTTGGCTCCTTTGTCAAGTATGAGATAACTGTATTTATGTGAGTTTGTCTCTGTGTCCTCTATTCTGTACCTTTGGTCTACCTGCTTGTTTTGGTGCCAATACCATGCTGTTTTTGTTACTATTGCTTTGTAGTATAGTTGAAGGTCTGGTATTGTGATACCCCCTGCTTTGCTCTTCCTGCTAAGGATTGCTTTAGCTATTTTAGGTCTCTTATTCTTCCAAATGAATTTCATTATTGCTTTCTCTATTTCTATGAGGAATGTCATTGGGATTTTAATTGGAATTGCATTGAATTTGTATAGCTCTTTTGGTAGTATGGCCATTTTGACAATATTAAATTGGGATTTATATTCTTTTGCCTACTTTCAAAATCCAGATTCTTTCCTCAGATTTTCAAATTGCATTTCATGGAATCAGCATCAAAATCACCAGGATAATAATTCTGAATGCAGATTATGGGTGCCCCAAACCTACTGAACCATAATCTCTCAGGGCCCGAATGTCCACACTTGCCATCAGTTCTTTATGTGATTCTTATGCATTAGAACACTTGAAGACCATTGCTTTAAATTATACCACTTCCAGAGCTAAGTACCAATGATATCTTCAAATAAAACATATTCTTCCAAAATTAAAATAAAGTATAAATAGCACAGATCCTTCTTGAGTTTTTTTGTTTGTTTTTTTGTTTGCTTGTTTGTTTTGTACCAGGGATTGAACCCAGGGGCTCTTAACCACAGAGCCACATCCCCAACCCCTTCTTTACTTTTTCTTTTGAGACGGGATCTCACTATGTTGCTTAGGGCCTTGCCAAGTTGCTGAGGCTGGCTTTGAACTTGAGATCCTACTATCTCAGCTTCCTGAGCGGCTGGGATTACAGGTGTCTGCCACCACACCCCATCAGATCCTACTTGTAACCTAATTTTCTTAGATAATAAATGTGTATCTGTTGGCAACTTTGCACAGTTTGCCTTTACTAATGATTAAAGTGACTATTCATTTTCCTATGAACTGCTTCTCTAAGAGATTTTCCTAGACCTCTTGCAAGATGAACTGGAAGCTTTTCTGTGAAAAAGCCATTTTGTATGTTCACTTTGCAGTTTCAGCAATGCCAACTATGGTTATAAAAATAGTCACCCAACTTTGGCAAAGGTCATTGGAGTAAATTATTTTTCTTAGTATTGACTGTAAATAGAATCAACTTATTTTGGCGCTCAAAACAACAGAATTGTTTAACAGATAAAATTGAAAAAAAATTTTGAGTTTTATTCCTCCCTACCCACTGAACACTTCCAATTCATACATTTTGTATTTGGAGAGCAACAAAGGTCAACTATTTCAAATAAAGTCAACTAATTCTGATACGACTTGTAGATTACACTTCTGATTCACAATATAATGGATTTTGAAAGACACATTTTCTCAAGTTTGCCCTAAATAGAATGTTAGTGGTTACCTTCTGCAGTCTCTCATCTATAAAAATATCTCAAATGCCCCAGATCTCTGATGCTCTTGAAAAATATCCTTTACCTTTGTGTTGTGAATACATTTCTAGATCTCATACATGGTTTAGCCTTGGCTATGCTGTGATAGGACTTTTTGCCTTGGAAAAAGACTGAGGCAAGATCATGCCAGACTCTCAGAAAGTTCTCCAGACAGGAGAGATGTATGGCTAGATCAAAACTAGTGTTGAGACAAGGTGAAAAACCTCAGTCTAATCTGGGTCAGACTCAGTGGTCAAAGAGAAGACAGATCTGAGCTGCATGCAGTAGAGCTGACCTGTAATCCCAGCTACTTGGGAGGCTAAGAAAGGAGGATTACAAGTTTGAGGCCAGCCTGTTTAACTTAGTGAGGTTCTGTGCCAAAAAAAAAAAAAAATTTAAAAAGGGCTGATGATGCTGCTCAGTGGTAGAGCACCCCTGGGTTCAACCCCCAGTACCAGAAAAAGAAAAAAAAACCAAGGCAGATCTGAGAGGTATTAGGACATCATCTTGTCTGGGTTTTGAACTATTTGTTTCTCTTTAGCCAAGGTAAAAATGTTCAGTAAGTACTGGAAGCACCGGATGAGAACCCTGAGGGAGCCTAGAAGAAACACCCAATTCAAAGAAAATGGTCCTGAAGAAACTGGGAAGAAAGTTATCTAGGACTGAAGGGTGAAAGGAAGTAATTAGCACCAAGGACCTAGGAGATGAGCCAGCCAAGCGGAGTCACAATGCTCATCAAGGTCAAGGGAGGCTATAGCCAGGCCTCTCCTGAGAATTAGGCTTCTGTTTGGCCTGAACAACAGAGGAAACCCTGCTTCTGGACTCCACTTGCTAACTGGAGAGGTGGAGGCCAGTCACAATGCAACACTTAACATGGCTCTCATTGTTCTGTGACCTTGGCTAGTCTGAGTTTACAGTGAACACCTTCACTAATAGCTGTAATTCATGTTTTAACATAGTTACACCGGATGGTTCTTAGTCCTTATCAAAGTCCTACTTAGATTCACCATCAAGCATGCTAATCTGGAGGCTTTCACTGAATGCTTCATCAAGGCAGGAAGAGCTACTATACCCAATTTTGAAATCCTAAACCCTTGTAAAGGTGGACCTTAGTTTATTGTTTGCCAGCTCCAAGTGAGAGTCTGATATTAGGAAGCTTCTATGATTAATCTTATTATTATAATAAGAATGTACATTTTATTTGTAGGAGTTCAGACTGATTCATGTCAAACTGAGAGACAAGAACAGTCAGAGCCTCTTGAAATAAGAGCATGATTTTTCTCCCCAGAATTCATCATTTATGAGCAAGACATTTATATTGATGGCTTGTAACAGTTTTAGTTCCTCAGACATGCATATTTTATCTTGACCACACTATATTCAGGACATTTGAAAACTATTAATGAAGGACAAGTTTTAGCAGAATTGATGCAAAATAGTCTGGAGTAGATTTTGACAAAAATATAAAGGTGCAGCATTCTAGTAAAGCCATATTAGTGATTAATCTTCAGACAGGTGTCTATACAGATCTTCTTGGCCTTTAGAACTTCCTTAGTGATGATGCAAAATAGCATCAGTGTTTCTTGCTCCATCCCTGGTTTTAACAATCACAGCTCTATGCAAAAGGAGTGTTGCTTGGGATTTTTTGACAATAAATTTTGTAGTTCCCTTGGTTGACTTAGAAGTTCATGGTATTGAAACTTACCTGTTTGACAGTATGCTGGATAATGTAAACCATGTCTCATCTGAAAGGGGTTGGTAAGGAAATCAGTCCTGAACATGTTCGTTACACACTGAAATGAGGAGTCAGTCTTGGAGATTTATTTACATGGACCCTCCCTACCCCATCTCTGATGAAAACCTATAGAATAAATAAAATCAGTAAGAATCTTTCGAGTTTACTTTTACTGTCTGCTCAGTTTTTGACACACTGTTAAATATCACGAGGAACCTGGGAGCGAGGACACAGGCATATCTTTTATAAGGGCCAGGGTCCAGCAGGTTAGGTGGGAGGACTGTGAAGGTGCTCTTCCCAGTAGCACCAGGGAGAAGCAGCATTTGGAATGAACTCTTTTAAAGCCACTTGGCATGAATGTTTCCACCAACCCCTACTCAGGGATCACCGCAAAGAAACAGATTAGTGATTCTTCTAGGATCTCAGAAACAAATGACAACATCTAAGATTTCATTTCCGGCTAAGTCATCCCACACAGATGACTCTGAAAAGGGTTCTTTCTGCATTTCATGAGATTGCACTAAACAGGAAGGCAAGGTGTCATATAATTGGGGTCACTGTGGCTCACTATTATTATAGTACTCTATCTGACTTCCTGTAGTTGCACTAGTGGTGATGGAACTTAACCAAGACTAGCTTCTGTTTCAGTGCTGATACATGTTGTTAAAATAAAGCCAATAGTTGATTATCATTACTTAAAAAAAGACCATTGTTGGACATTCTGAAGTAAAGGAACTACACTCCATTGTGCTACCCAGTCTGCTAGAAGAAATAAGTATTCAGAGAAGTGGACATGATTCTATGAACATGACTCTCCTACTTGAGTTCTCAGAATACAGATTGCTTAGACAGTCTACTCTACGCAACAAGCAGTGATGAAGATGTGGCCAGCTTCCTAGAGGGGAAATGAATCTGCCTTTTACTGAAAAGAATCACATTTCAGCTTTAAAAGTAGTCATGCAGGCTCCTCCCACCCATCTCCTGACATACCTCGTGGTGGTTTTGGCAAACAGAATCAAGTTTAGAGGTTGCTTCATTATTTTTTTAATCAATGTAATTTGTAAAAAAAAAAAAAAAAAAGAAAAAGAAAAAAGAAAAATTACAAAGAAAGCAGCTAGTTTTCAAGTAGTCAAGGAGCAAATAACACTGGAACTTAATTTTCCAGATGCCTTGTGTCTAAGTAGAAGTCCAAAGAACCAGTTGGATACTATTGAAGCCTTCAGCAAAGTTAACCTCTCATTTAACTCTTTTTTTGATCTTTGTGCTTAATGCAGGCCAACATCTGCTCACACATTAACTGTAAGACACTACAGATCAAAGGGCCTCTAATTATCTGAGATTTCTTCAGAACTTAAACTTTACCAGCTCAACTAATAAGATAAAAAAGATGTCTTAGGTATAGTACTGACTAAACCTGCTAGATATTCAAAGATAGCAGCAGAGGGGAAAATGCTTGTAACAAATACACACTTGTTTGTTTTTACTGAACTTAAAAGAATGTAATAAAACCATTTTTCTTAACTGGCATACATGAAAGGGTTTCACCTGGAAGTTACTCAAATGTTAGAGATGGCTCATCAAGGTTCACTTGAACAACTTTCAGCAAAGGATGTGTAAGCATCCAACAAAATGGGGGATATTAAATTAAGCAACAGAAGTTCATTTTAACTCTTAAGAACATGCCATTCTGCTGCATTATTTGGGTTAAAATTTCAAACATAACTGGATCCTGGGGAACTGTGTCTTTTTCAAGTCTGTGTCAAGGACCCTGATTCAGTGCCTGCCTAGTATATGCCCCATGCTCCCTGACTGTGTCTCAAGAGAATTCTAAGTAGCTACTTTAGATATCTCATGGCACCTTGCATTGGGACAACCTCCACTGAAGCTGCTTTCCTGTTACTTTGTCATTTTATTATCCTCATTTTCTCAATATCTGCCTCTAAATAAAGAAGGCAGTGATACCACGGGGTTTTTGTCAATGATGGTGTAAAAGAGAAAAAAACAACTGATTAGATTTTAACACTCCCATTCATATAATCAGTTTGGGGAGCAACTCTGCCACCATCCTATATGCTCTTCAACCTCTGCTTCCACTCTTCTCATGCTAGACTGACCATATAGTACCTTGTGTGGGGACTCAGTCCAGCTTGGAATAGCTTTGATCATTATAAAAGGCCTCCTGGTCTTGACATGAATTCTGCTTCCTGTGAACCCAACCCTTTGCTTACATATTTAACCTCATGAGCATCCTTCGAACATTGGAAAACAATACTATGTGCTCCTCCTCCTCCTCATTCTCCCAAACTGAGCATCCTCATCCAAGATGAATATTCTTATTCCCAAAGACATGACTTGCAAACCCTACTCCCTGCTTATGCCATTTTTGAACCATGGAGTACCAAAACCTGAAAAAACTGTTCTTCTGATATTTTCCTGCTATATTCATTGTCTTGGATATGCTGGACTCATATTAAGCTTGAAATCAGCTGACACCTCCAAGATATTTTTATGTCCACTACCACCAAGCAACATTAGCTTTTCCTTTATTTGTGTAGTTAATTTCTTCTTGTTTCTGACTTTAAAGCTTTTTCTTTATATTTAACATTTTCATGTCACTTTTTGGATGAGGTTTCAATCATTACAGATGATTGAGATTTTCTGAATCTTGAGTCTGTCATTTGTGTAATAAATGGTACATCCAATTAGCTCATTCTCTTCTAAGACAACAATGAAATAAATACCAAGTGAACCAAAATTCAAGTCCTAGGACTTCTACCTGAATCCCAGCCCTGACTTCGCTGAGGCTCCATACAGGGGGAATTTACACACTCTAAGTGCCTTAGAGCCAGGATTATCTCTGTACGTTTTGATATCTAGAAGTGACTAAATCCCTCAGTGCTTTTATTTCCTCCAGGTTAAGCGGAGCCAGCTTCAAACTGTGCAGGAACCTTCTCCTGCCAGGGATGGTTTCTCATTTCAGCTTAAAGTCTTGCTTTCGAATGAAATCTTAAGAGACTTTTGACTTTTCTTTCCTTTTCTCCCATAGTGTAGATCTGATTTTATGCCCCTCCAGGCCTCTATTTCACCCTGCCCCCAAAAGATTTTCTTCTCTTCTTAAGAGATCATGTTAATCCATGAAGAGGAAACACACTGGAAGGTAAGAAGCTGAAACTACCTGAGGAGAGAGACAAAAGCTAGGGTAGAGTGAGATCGTACTTCACATCTGGAAATTCCCTCATTGCTTCTTTGCTTCTTTACTGCTGGTATTTAAAATGAAGCAGAACTGACCATTTGGAGTATGTAAGCAAAAGCCCTTAGAGACATGCAAATCATAGCAAAATGATGGTCTGATGAGACCTGGGGGGTTGGAGTTCTGTTTCAAGACAACAGGGTATTATTTTAACAAACTTCCAAGTTTGAAAGATTTAGAGCACAATTTGCAGATTGACCGAACACTCAAAGATCCACAACCTACAGGCTCTGACTTGCAATCAGAGGCATTTATCTCCTTTAGTTCAGGAAAGGCACTATTGTGTGTAGTTGTAATCATTCAGGAATAACAGCAAGGAAACAGCTTGGCACTCCATTGATGCTGTGTCTTTGGGCATTAATTATGTGGGCCTGTTTCAACCATTGTAAATTGAAGTGGTACTGAATTATATCATACTGGGGTGTCTTTTAATTTTGACATTGTCATTTTTTAAAAAAAAATTGAAACATTTTGAAGTTTATTATATTTGTGATTATAAAATAAGATGTGTTCATTAAAGAAAAATTAGACAACACTAGGAAACAAAAATCTTTGTAATGCCACTACCCAAATGGAACTGCTGTTTACATTTTGCTTTTTTTCTGAACTCTATTTTCTATGCATACAGATTTCTTCATAGCATTTAAGTATTAGACATACTTATGGTGCTTGCTCACCTTGGTTTCCTCCTTGACTAACCATATGTACTTTGGGCCAGTGACCTGACCTTTCTGGTCACTGGACTCAAGGGCAGCTCATTTTTAGACTAAGAAAGAACCTAGTACTTACAGACTGACTCAAAAAGATGAATTTGACCAATTGACTTAGGAATTTAGAATTAGGATGCTAAAAGATGAAATCAGGAATTCTGCTGAGATGAGCAGATGCAATATGCAACAGAAGCTAAGGAAAACATTTTGGACTATGTACAGAGGAATTTACGAGACAGCAAAAGCTACATTTAAGGGAAGAAGGTTGAAACAGTAGAGAAAGGAATAAGTAGCAGGCAAGCAGGAGAAAAGGGCTCAAGGGGGAAATTTAGTAGCCTGGGAGAGGAACCTTAGGTTTAGTGATTTTCCAGATTCAACCTCTTTTTTTTTGTTTTTGTTTTTTGGTACTGGGGATTAAACCCAGGGGCACTCTACCACTGAGCCACATCCCCAGCCCTATTATTTATTTTGTTTAGAGACAAGATCTTACTGAGTTGCTTAGGGCCTCGCTAAGTTGCTAAGGCTGGCTTTGAACTCGTGATCCTCCTGCCTCAGCCTCCCAAGTGCTGGGGCCATGCCTGGCCAGATTCAACTTCTAAGAGGTTTGTCATTGACGTCTATGCTTTGATTCTCATGAGAATTCTGAAACATACTTGAAATAAAGGCCCATTTATCTGAGTTAGGTCAATGTTACTACACTATGACACCTGACTCAAACAATTTAAATTGGAATTGGAATTTTTTATTGACCATTATAAAATATTCCTCCAGTTTATAATATGTTTTAAACACATATTTTAATGGCTACATAATATTTCATAGTATGGATACACTGCATAAGGTTTGTGACAATAAAGTTATTCACTGTTAATGTGATTAAAATTATTTTAAGACTTGCAGTCGCCCAAATTGTAAAAAATAGAAAGTCCAGTGGTTCATTTTCAGAATATAGTATTTAGCTTTAAATGTAAAATTACTTGGGATGTGAAAAAGGTAGCTGGAAGGGAAAGCAGAATGGAAAGTTAAAAGTAGTTAACACCAGAGTGTGACAAATTCACAGCCCCATGACAAACAGGAGGTAGGGGAAGGGGCTTGCCTCACCAACAGATAAACTGCAAGATGCACTGAACCCAAGAAGGCCTTCCTGCCACAAGAGAAAAAATGGGAGGTGAGGGACAACAAAGGTACATTTCTTTAAATAACCCAGTAGGAGATAGTAAAACCTAGGTGACATTTGGAAGACTGTACACTCCACAGTACTCAGCTAATGAGGAATTGGGGAGGGACCTTGTGTACTAGGGAATAAAATGCTGGTGGTAACTGCTCTGGGTGTGCCTACTCACCTGAACTCCCTGTCTTGCAAGATTGGCAGTAAAATATCTTGCTTTTGTTACAACTCCTTAGTCAATTCTTTGGGCTTGGACAGGTGAGCATGTTTTTCATACAAATGATTAAAAAATAACCCCAATTATTTCAGGAATCCTTTCGCTTACAAAGTAGCAGTAAACACACAAACACACACACACACACACACACACACACACACACACACCAACTTAGTAGGAGTTAGCATGGAGAAATCCAGCCTGCCTTCCACCCACCCCACCACCCCAAATCCTTGAACAGTTTTCCTAACTGAACCTATTAAAATATTTTTATTAAAGTACAGTGGGTATTTTCCAGCTCCCCCATGTCATTGTAATTCAGAAGAAGGTAGACATAGCCCCACCCTAATTTGATCTTAGTCACAGGGCAGGAAAATCTAGGGTAAAGGTCACTGTGAAGTTCAGAGGAGCAGGTTAGGCACACAGGAACAACTCATGTGCCTACCCTAAATCTATTTTCTTTCTAATAGAAAGATTGAAAGAATATAAAATGTCATTATTATCCTTTATAACAACAGAAGAAAAAGTATCACTCATAGGTGGGTACCAGCACTTGGTAAAACTTTTAGCAAAGTATGAAGAGTCTAAGTTTCATTCTGTTTCAAAATACAATATCAAATGCTGCTCTTCGAAGATCAGAAAAGTGTTTGGAAAAGAAAGTCCACTGTCTTCCATAGCACAAATTTTATCTATGTGGTAACTTGAAAATTTTCATGTTGCTCCTCTTTCCCAACGTAATAGGGCAATTGGTCTTCCTAATCTGTCTTTCTCCCTAAATTCATACCAGTCCTCACAAAATTATACTAACACAATGTTATCAAGTACATATGAGAGAGAAACCCCACAGCTTTCATTAAGTTAATTAAAGCATCAAGGCCACTTCTGAGAGCAGCCTGTGTGTGTGTGTGTGTGTGTGTTTTCATTTATCATATCTCTTTTCAGGGAGTTCATGACAGATACTACCAGACATTACTGCCAGTCTTGTAAGACAGGGAGTCCAGGTGCTAAACCACTTATGAGATAAGGGACTTCACATTTTAATATTTATTTGTAATTATTTAAGAATGATTATGGGCCTACTCATCTCAAAAGTTAATTCTGAAACATGCAAGACCAAGTATATGAAAGCATTTTATAGAATTTCAAGCTGTTTACAAACAGAATGCTTTACTTTTGCTGGAAGGTCAAATAAGCAACAAGGTCTAGTGACTTGAATCGATTGGATGGTAACATACCAGGGTTTAGATCCTATATCTATTTGACCCTGGACAAGCTCCTCATCACAGGAGTATTGGTTTCCTCATCTATCATAGAGTACTATTGAATATTATGTATTTCATCAAGGTTAAATGTATGCTGTGTTAGAGATGTTGTCCTTGTTAGATGGGCTGATCAGTCTTCTTTTCCCAGGGAAGCTCCATGTGGCCAGCTGCTGAATGCACTTCCTCAGCCTGCTCGGGTCTTTCCCGTTTGCCTTCAGCTAATAGCAACCCAAGCCTTTCCCGCTGGCCCTTAGCCAACCCCCCAAATATACTAGCCAATCCCCCAGACACAGGATCCCGCTCAGGGAGCACCCCAGCCAATGAATTTAAAGTTGCTGATGCAGCCAATCCCAGTTCAACACCTACCTCTAAGAAGGTACTTAATCTTAGGGCCATTGTTTCCCTTTCTCTTTTTCTCTACCACCTTCATCACTCGGAGTGGCCACTAGGCCACTCCAAATAAAATCCCTTGGCTGAAATGTGTTTTTTGGTGTGGTCCTTTTGCCTAACAGTCCTAAGTGGTTGTTTTTGTTTGTTTGTTTGTTTGTTTTTTTAATACTGGGGATTGAACTCAGGGGCACTCGAAGCCACATCCCCAGTCCAATTTTGTATTTTATTTAGAGACAAGGTCTCACTGAGTTGCTTAGCACCTCACTTTTGCAGAAGCTATCTTTGAACTGGAAATCCTCCTGCCTCAGTCTCCCAAGTGACTGGGATTACTGTGTCTGTCGTCCTAAATTAATGAGAAGATTAAAAGACATTTGTGATATGTCTGTAATAAAGTGACCTTAATAGACATTCTTGTCTTGTTTCAGACTTAAACAGGAATTTCCTTGGTATTCCACAGTTAGCTATGAGTTGACTATTGATTTTCATTATCATAGAAACTTTCCTTGAAAATCTTCTTATCAATGGCGTGTAACAGAGTAGAGGAAAGGGGTGGAGGAAACAAGGAAGGGAGGGCACAGGGAAGTACTGGGGAATGAGATCTATCAACATTCCCCAACTCCATGTGGGAATACACCACAATGAATCCTGCTTACATATATGATAATAATTCACTAACCAAAATAATAATAATAATAATAGAAGGGAGATTAGTGGAATAGAGCAAGTAGATCAGGGAAAGGGAGGAGGAAAGGGAAAGGGACAGTCCTGGGGAATGACCGATCTAATGATGTTACATGCATGTATAAATACAGCATAATGAATCCCACTATCATATAGTGGGCACCCATTGAAAAAAAAAGAAAAGATTTTGATTAAAATATAAGATAGAATTGTTTTTATCTCTTTTCTGATATTTTATTTCTACATATAGAGATTATACCTCTCTGTAGAAAAACCCAAAAGAATAAACTAACAAACATTAGAATTAATTTTTTAAAAGTTTAATATGGTGACCACTTTGAAAGTAAATATCCAAAACTCACAAGGTGTTCTATGTTACATATTAACTGGGAAGGAATTAATGTTTCAATGATAATGCTAGAAAAATTGGATAATTTGCAGAAAAATAATCAATCTTGACCTTCACCTCATCCTATACATCAAAAGTCCTTCATCCCATAATTATTTAGTGTTAAATGGAAACACTGACAACACAGAAAAACTGGAAGAAAAGAAAGGTCACCATATTGGGTAACTTCACTGAGCACACTCATACATACGTCCCCACCCTCACATAGATTACCCATGTAGAGACAGAGGTATATAGATATAGATACTTAGATGTCAAAAAGTATACTACAATTGACAGAAGATTTTCTGGTTGTGACAATTGATTGCCAGGCTTGATCCAAGTGACCTGCTTCACTGGGGAGGGCAGGGTTGGGGGCAGAATTCTCTCAGCCCTCACTGCATTAATACCAGTAGCATCTATGTAGCATCTAATGCTACATACGGTGTTTAATTCAAGAAAATACCTTTCCCAGATAAGGAAGGGCTGTTTTGAAGTTTAAATTTTAGAAGTTGCTATATTTAACTCAAGAATGTTTACACAAATTCTGATTCTAAAGTAATATAAAAGAAAACCTATTTTTAGAATCTCAACCAATGAATAAAGATGTCAAGTTAAAAACATTTATGTGCATATCATCTTTATAAAGTTGCATGAGTGCCTTAAAAAATAAAATAGCCAACAGAGGGAAATATTGATTTAAAAACATAACAAGTTTCTTTATGTTTGTTGTATGAGTGTGACCTAAATAATAAAGCTGTGCTGTCTTAATCCTTTCTTAAGGCCCATTCTAGCCCAAGGACACAGCCAAACAACACATCCAACTCCATGACCTCCACGAGGAGTACTATACATGCTTTATTAAAGGCTTTGTTTTGTGTGACAGGACAGACATATCAGTAAACATGAGGTTTCTCTGCATAAATTTACTAAAAATCACATTTACTAAAAATCCTCTCTGCCCATCCTTCTCATCAAAGTCTCAGCAATCAGATTCCAAATTGTAGCTCTTTTTTTTTCTTTCTCTTCCCTCCTGTCAGGTTTCAATTCATAACTTCTTTTTCTTCAAGCAGATATATCCATATTTCCACATCTTTTAGAAACACGTTCCCATGTTTTCTCTTATCTATGTCCAGTTAGCCCAGATTTCCCTGATCACACCTCACTCCAATCACCAGAGCTACAGGCTTGACATTCCTCCTTATGACCAGAAAAATGAGGAACAGAACAGAGAAAAGGGGAAAGATGAAGGGATCATCAACATTCAACAACTGAATATATGGTTGAATATGTTTTTCTTGTATCCCTGTCACATATGTAAAAAGAGATCAGTATAAAAACAGTAAAGTTCCAACAGAAACACAGATCAAGTATATTAGCATATATTACACATAAGCAGAAATATAAAAAACAAATGAACACAGGAAAATTCAACACCACTATCAAACAATTCAAATGAAAGCACTGAGACATCATGATTTAACGGATGAAGTTAGCAAAGATTAAAATTAAAATATTCAGTGCTGATGGAAGGATAGTGAGATTGGCATTTTTACATGTTGTTAATAGAAATAGACTGAATACCCTTTCTGAAATACAAGTACGCAGTGCATAGTACAAAATTTAAAGTTTCCAACCTTTGCCATTCTTTTGTAGGAATAATTATAAAGAAGTATCATAGAAGTATATACATATCCATGTATAGGTATTTTGTTATTTACTTTAGCATTATTTATAAAGAATATATTAGACACAACAAAAATGTCCAGAATCCACTGCTGGTAAAAAATAATTTAAGAGTATTAGAGTAATGCATTAGTGATGAAAATTGAGATTCCTGAAATCTAATGATATTTTAAAATGGTTATGCTAAAATATACTGGGTAGAAAGTTGCCTAGCTGTTTGTGTAAGTAGGAAGAAAATATACCAAAATATCAACCATGGTTATCTTTGTGGAAATTTTTACTTCCTTCTTGATTGTCCCTGAATTTTCCACATAACCCATAATGAGGAAGAATGAAGGAACATTACTTTCATAACTAGAAAAAGGCTTTGTTTTTTTTCTAACTAAGAAAAGGAGTCCAAATTCTATTGTAAATAACCAAGTATCACTCGTATTTGTCATTAATTAGCAATTCAAACTCATGGATGAAATGTAAAGACTCTTGTCCCTGGAAGAGACTTTCTTGAGAAGAGACTGTCATACTTTTGCTCCAGGTAATTTAATAAGAGATTAGGGAGACAAGTGGGGCTAAGGAATTATAAAGCATAATGAGAGTTCAATGGTTTCAGAAAAAGAGTCACTTTCTCTAAATGATAAAGAATTAAAAGCCATTAACAATGAATTACTTTTGTATTTACAACTTCCCATTTTTCTGAGATGCTTAATAGATTTTTTAAATGTATTATCTCTACGACTTTATCAAGAAGTAATCACATCTTTCTTTCATATTGTGGAGTTGTTTTATCATTTCCTTTTTTTCCACTATATGACTATGGACAAATCATTGTTGAGCATCTGATGCTAACAATAGGATATTTGATATTGACCAAACATAATTTCTTAATATTCAAGCTTTCAGTTACAAATTGCCCAGAGCATCATAAAGTTGAAAGCTAACATAAGAGAATGAATTTGGTTGATTTCTTAAAATCATGTCTTAACCAAATCATCCACTCCTTTATTCCATTCTTCCATATCCATCTGGAGTAACTAAAGAGGAAAATGAAAATCATTAAGAATAAACCCATCTTCAATATTAAAAAATCACTTCAGAATCTGCCTATTCTTAGAGAGTCCTGATGCCAGTATCTTTATGTATCCTATTTATGAAGTTCTGGTCATTAAAAACATTTCAAATGGGTGGGGCTTTAAAAAGAAAAAAAAAAAAACCCGCTTCTCAGAGGATTCCTGGTTTTCCTAGGATGCTCCAATTTCAGGGTAGTTACAGAAGTAAACACTTCTCCAATAGCCAATTATGTCTCTGGGGAAACCCAACAGCCAGATTTAAAATCTTCTCTTGGGAAACAGCTTCTAGCATTACAGAGCCCAAGTGTGCTCTCAGGCTAGACTCCATTCTAAAGCAGTTAGGTCCTCTTGGTCAGGTCAACCACCACAAAGGCAATCAAGACCTCCATGTCTTGTTCGAGTTTGCTTTAAAGCAAAAACACACATTTCAAAGGACATAAAGTATACATACAGTTTAAAAAGCAGCTATAAAGGAACACCCATATGGCTATCAACCAAATTAAGAACACTGTCAACACCCCAGGAAACACCCTGTATAGCCCTTCCTTTTCACAACCCACTCCCTGAGTTCAATTGACGCACTCCCTCTTCCCCCAGCAAGGATTCTTGGCTAGGATTTTATCAGCCTGGAGAAGTGTTAGAAAGGCTTTCCCAAAATAGTCCTTACTGTACAGCACATGACACTGTGTTGGCATTAATAAAAAAGCTGCTACTATTTTTATAAAAAAAATTTCTTAACAGATCATATAAAACAACTATTTTCCAGAACCCAAAGGCATATATGTTCTGAAGGATAGTTTGATTTAGCAGTTCAATAATTCAACTTGCTTTTTATGATGATTTCTAAAAGAATATTTAAAACAATTTATATTTCCTCTTTTGAATTCTATGTTTAGATCTCTTAGATACTGGGTTTTTAGTATTTTCTCCAGTTTCTTGTTTAAGGAGGCAAAATCCTCAGTGTAATATAATATATTCTTTTGTGTTTTTTCAATGATTTTCAAATAGTTTGAGCATTTCCAAATATACTCAAAAGTAGAGGGAATATTACAAAGAACCCACATATACTTAATACCTAGCATAACAACTATCAACATTCTACAATTCTTTTTTGTTTTGCTTTTTTTCCCCCAGTACTAGGGATAAAATCCAGGGCCTCACACATGCTAGGCAAGTTCTCTACCACTGAACCACATTCTCTAGCCCTTTTCTAAAATTTTTGTTCACTGATTCTTTTTCCTTTACTCATGGGTCTTCTGCTAAAGCATTTTAAAGTAAATCTCAGACAAAATATGATGTGATATACAAATACTTCAGAATATATCTCTAACTTATAAGAGCTATTAAATAACAATCAACATATCCACAAAAATTAACAACAATTCCTTCACATCTAATAGCTAGTCAGGCTCAGAATTCCTTGACTTGTTAAAAAATGCCACTTCAGAATTGGATTTTTGTATCCAGACTCCAATAGGATCTACATGTTACATTCCATTGACATTTCATTTCAGTTTCTCCACTCTTTCCTGTGTTAGGCCATCTAGTTCTTTTAACCTAAAGCATAGGCTAGTTTCTGGATTTGTATGATGGTATCCTTATATGTCATTCACTACTTTCCTTTATACCTGAATTTTCTTTCGAGTGATAGATCTACAGATGTGATAAGATTTTTGAAAAATTCTTTTAGGTAAAGTATTTCTCAGGTGGCACCATCTACTTCCTAATCTATCCTGACGTCAGTCATAATGTGTGAGGGTCCCTCTTTTAGAGATGCTAGAATTAATTAGTGGTTTTGGGTATTGTCAACCTGATTTATTCTTTACAAAATTCCCAACAAACTTATGATTTCAATAGTTACTGATAATCGTTATCTAGACCCATTGCTACACTTGGGCTCTACTACTTTTAAGCTAAGAAAGTCTTACTCTATGACAATATCAGACCATTAAATGATTATCTGCATTTTTCATGGATTAAAAAATTGGATCAATCTGCAATTCACTTCAGTGTTTAAGGCAGATGAGGATTTAAATTGATTTATTCTAGAGAAGATGTGTTCTAAAAAGACAAGTAAGTAGCTCAAATAGCCTTTATCACACCACAAACTGGCTACAGTTTCTTTCTAAGGAGGATCTCAAACTGTTTCCTAAATATTCAGTAATTTTCCCAAAATTACTAGTGTCCTAGCCCTAGCACACTGATCAGAAAGACATTTCCTTACTTACAGAGACCCTACAGCAGGATTAGTCTGAGAGATTATCCTTAGGGGTCTGTTGGATCTTACGGCAGGTAGCAGTTTTATATCAGAATGGAAAACTCAGACTTTCATGATTACTCAGGGTTTTGTACAGTCACTAAGTTTTTAAATCTTGAAAATGTCAGCTTTTTATTTCTGCAAACCCTCATTTTGCCATTAAGGGAAATAACCTTGAGAAATCTATACGCATGACACAATGACTCAAAGTTAAGCAGAAGTCATTACATTTCCTTTCTTCCCTTCTTTGAGAACAGTTACCTCTTACCAAATGTTGGCACCTTACACCTGCTCATTAAATTACCAAAAATGAAACTTATTTTCAGAATAATTATTTAGGTTATCTCTTCTCTATCTTAAGTAAAAGAGGTATCAGATACTTGGTTTTAATTTTTTAAAAAAAGTTGTAAGGCTTACTATGAATAGTTTCTTTAATTCCAAAAATTCTCCATTCAAATTAATGCTAGGCTAGTCTTGCAAAAAAATTAATCTCATTATCTTTTTGCTCAAGAACATCTATGGTTGCCCACTGATTACAGAATCAAATTCAAATTCAAGTTCTTTAGCTACAGATCCCTCACCTACCACTACCCTTTCTTCTCCCACTCATTCTTCAGAGTTAACACCAATCTATTTTCCAATCTCGTGTTTTACACATGCTCAACCTGATCCTCAGCCCTTGCTCACTCCTCTCTCCTAATATAAATTTGTCAATCTAACATAAGAGGTGAAAGACATCTACAATGAGAACTACAAAACACTAAAGAAAGAAATTATAGAAAATCTGAGAAGATGGAAAGATCTCCCATGTTCTTGGATAGACAGAATTAATATTGTCAAAATGACCATACTACCAAAAGCACTATACAAATTCAATGCAATTCCAATTAAAATCCCAATGATGGGTCTCATAGAAATAGAGCAAGCAATCGTGAAATTCATTTGGAGAAATAAGAGACCCAGAATAGCTAAAGTAATTCTTAGCAAGAAGAGCAAAGCAGGGGGTATTTCAATATCAGACTTTCACCTGTACTACAGAGCAATAGTGACAAAAACAGCATGGTATTGGCACCAGAGTAGGCAGGTAGATCAATGGTACAGAATAGAGGACACAGAGACAAACCCACAGAGATACAGGTATCTCATACTAGACAAAGGCAACAAAAACATACAATGGAGAAAAGACAGCCTCTTCAACAAATGGTGCTGGGAAAACTGGAAAACCACATGCAGCAAAATGAAACTAAACCCCTATCTCTCACCCTGCATAAATTTGTAGTCCCTATTTTTTCAACCCCAAATGAAGTTTAATCTCATCTACAAGCATTTTCCTGTTTGTGGTCCCTGAAAATCTTACCTTTCTTTAAATATGCCTCTTTAGAAACAGAATGGTGTAGTTTAACATATATTTTTATTTCTTTTTGTTCACACTTTATCTTTCCAGTTTGTTAGAGCAAATGCAGTATGTTATATAAGACTTTAGTTTTAGACCTTATTGAATTGAAACTCCTATGACATTTTTAAAGATTAATTTTGCTGTGATCCTATTCTTAGGATCACATGACATGATCCTAAGAATGTGATAATTCTCATGTTTTCACTTTCCATGCCTTCCTATCTGTGTTAGTTTAGCATCATTGTGATCAAAATAACCCCCACCCGCCAAAAACCCCAAACAATTTAGAGGAGAAAAAGTTTATCTGAGCTCTTGGTTTCAGAGGTTTAGTCCTGATTCCACTGCTCTGGACTCAAGGTGAGGCTTAACATCATGGTGTGTGGGTGGAGGAGTGCTGCTCTGTTCAGGGTGGCCAGAAAGAAGAGAGAGGGAAGGGGGCACAGGGAAGATGAACCCTTCCCGGGTACCCTTTCAGTGACCACCTCATACCTCTTCCAACCGCATCCCACCTGCCTACATTTACCACCATCAGTCCATTCAATCTAGGATGAACTGATTAGGCTACAGCTCTTGTCATTCAATCAGTCATCTCTGAACATTGCTGTATTAACACAGCAGCTTTTGGGAGACAGCTCATATCCAAGCCATTACACTATATTTAGAAGTTTTGAAGTAACTTTGAAAGTCTTCCATCAAGAAATGGAGTCTATTTTTCTGAGTTTGAACCTTGCTAGCTTTAGTTTATTGGGGTTAACAGAACATGGAACAAGTGCAGGTATGCCTATCTTGAATTTAGGATTCATAGGGTCTTTCCTGACTTCATTTGCTATCATGAGACCCATCCTCTGCCATGTGCAGAAGTTCAGGCTAGCCTGCTGGAAAATGACAAACCATATGGAGACTGGCCATTATCCTCTGAAGTGCCTCTAGACTAGCCATTCCAATTAGCAACCATTGACCAGCTAGTTAACCAGAGATGCTGGAGCCCATTCTAGTACAAAAGAATCACTCAGCTCATCCCAACCTAACTGCTGATGTGTAGAATTAGAAGCAAAACTGTTACTTTAATCCACTAAATTTGGGTTGGCTTACTATATGGCAAATGTTAATGAATAAAATGAAAAATTTTTAAAAAATGTTAGATGGCGGAATCTTAATACTAAGAGAGTTCAGCATTCTCAAATAACAAACTATGCTGTTAGGATAAAACGTAACTGTGGTAAGTGCAAAATTCTAAATTCAAGTTCAAAACTCCAACTGTGGAATATAGAATAGCAGAGATATAGCTTATCAACATGTATGCAAAGCACTTAGTGGCTTTGGTCAACCACAAGTTTATGACTCAACCTTGTGTTCCACACTTCCAATGAAGCTAACCCTACATAAAATTAATTTTACTATGTTTTAGTGTAGGCTAACCTAAGCCTGTGTCCCTCCTGTCAAGCTACCACCATATGGATCTCCTGCCCCTGTGCAGACTCCACCTACCAATGTAGGGCTCACCTGGCTGCTTCCACCTTGGGACACTGCAGCCACCGTCACAGTCCCCTCTATGTGGTAGCCCTCACTTTGGGACACTGGACAGGGCCTGGAGGCAGCCATCTGCCAAAGCACCACCTGCCACAGCACTGCATCTATGAACAGGCTGCCCAATGCCACCACACAGCCCGACCTGCTGCCCCATCTCTGAAAGCTGCTGCTTCTATCTTGGGACACCTTTGCCACCATCTTGGGTTAACTCCGCTACTGCCATCACCATCTTTAGTTGGGGCAGCTTCCATCTTGGCACACTGGCCAGGTCCTGGAAACCCAGCACCAAGGTATCTACCGATTTGCTGCTGCTGCCACCACCAACTAGGGATGTGGCCACTTCCATCTACAGACAACAGCCAGGACTTGGACCATCACCAAGATCCCTGCAGGTATGGGTACACCTGAGGTCTCCCTTCTAGGTATGCTAATGGCCACTATCTTGCTTCAGAGGCAGGAGTGAGCCTTGCACGGAGTCAGTAGGTTGGAAAAGGGTGTGAGGGCATCTTGATCCTGACTTGCCCAGTCAATCAACCCAGCATCCACCAGGTTTCCAGTGCCAACTCAGACAGTACTTGCTGGGACCCAACACCAGACTGGTCCCCAACTCCCTCCCCAGTCTGGCATTCACCAATTCCTTGGTCCCATCAGGTTGGCAATCAACAGGGCCCTCTGGCTCCCCAATCTCCCAGTCTCCCAACCCCTCCAGCCACCAACCTGGCCCAGTGCTTTGTAGCTACAAGGCCAGCTCTCAATGCCTGGTCCTGATCTGCCTGATAGACACCAGCTCTCTACAACAGGCACACAGGTCTCAGTGCTCAGCCCTCAGGACCTTCTAAGAGAGAGGTTCCTGACTGGGAAGTCAAAAGGGCAGGGTGGGAGTGATACAGTAGAGAGTAAATGAGAGACCAGGAATTGTGGGGACCACAGGCAATGTAAGGAGCTAAGACCAGGCTCCTACATACATGAGTAGACCCCAAAGGAGATTCCTGGGGTTCAGTCTTCCAATTGAGACCAGCAATTGCTGTACCCCTCCTCCATAAGCTCTGCCTCTTAGAGTAGTTTTAATCTGCATTTCTCTAATTGCTAAAGATGTTGAACATTTTTTCATACATTTGTTGATTGATTGTATACCATTATAAATATCAACCGGGTATGGTGGTGTATGCCTGCAATCCCAACAGCTTGGTAGGCTGAGGCAGGAGGATCATGAGTTCAAAGCCAGCCTCAGCAATTTAGCAAGGCCCAAAGCAACTCAGTGAGACCCTGTCTCTAAATAAAATACAAAAAAATAATCAGGGATATGACTCAGTGGTTAAATACCCCTGGGTTCAACCCCTGGTTAAAAAAAATCGGTGTTGACTAAAACTCTAGAGTACAAGCTTTAGGGCTTCTTTGTGCAGCATTTAAATTTGTGTGTGCCAAGCTCTCAGCTTTTCACATGTGGGCTTCCCCTGTCAATGCCTAACTCTAAACAGGTCAGATGTTTTCAAGGTGTAAGAAGTCTGTCACCTGTGATTGGTCTCATATTAAAAGTTCAAGCTGGCATCAGAAATCACTTTTCCTTCTCTTTAAACATACAATACCTGGAAATGCTGACAACAATTCCTCCTGCCTCCCAAAAGCACAGCAGGCAGTTCCAATCCCCATTGCAGACTGCTTAATAAACTAGATCGAGGAGAGTCACCCAAACTGGGTAAGATGCTTATTCTCTTCAGTTATCTCATCATTATAGGTTAATAGAGAGAAAGGTGTCTTTATTATCTCTAACTGATAAGCATCTTTCCCTCTTTTTCTTTTGTCATGAAATCCAACATAATAGCCATTAATTATCTGTGAGAAAAAGAAGTGTCTGCTTTCCCCATTAATGAAAGTTGATAGTTTGGTACTCTGGCTGAGAGAATCATATAAGGTACAAATGAGAAGAGTTCTGAACTCTAGGTTTGAATGAGCTCTGGGTTCTACATATGGGGTGAAATAAATAGACAAGGTGTTCATAGACACAAACAGGCTTCTGGACCACTACGTGCCTGGCAGGAGCCACGTATTGTGCCGCACAATCAATGCAAAGATAAAAAACATGCTCCGGCAGAGTGCAGTGGTGCACGCCTATAATTTTAGCTACACAGGAGGCCGAGGCAGGAGGATCACAAGTTAGAAGCCAGTCTCCACAACTCAGCAAAGACCCTGTCTCAAAATAAAATTTAAAAAGGGCTGAGATGTAACTCAGTGGTAAAGCATCCCTGGGTTCAATCCTCAGTACTGAAAAAAATAAAAAGAAGAAGAAAGAAAGAAAGATGTTCCATTACTCAGAAAAGATAACCATAGGACAGCGAAACTGTACTAGAAAATTCAAAGTACAGTTTCAACTCAGAATAGATGTTGTAATAGGGAAGGAAACAAAAATGGAGGTGAGTTTATAAGAGACTTTGAAAAAGAGGAAGGAATTCAGCAAGAACAAGTGACAGGAGCGGCATTGACAAGGTCAGAGATCTGTAAGTAGAGAGCACATGTGTCTCTGGAGGGAACGGCAGTGGCGCTGAGGGCAGAGGGTGGATAGATCATGCCTGCTTCACTTTGCCCTTCAGAGACAGTGAGACAGGGCAGCAGCCATGGGAGGCCTTCCACCTCTTGATCAAGTAAGTGGATCACATCAAGGTGTTTCCAGAATCCAGACAGGAGATGAGGAAGGCCTAACTTGGAGCCATCACAGTGGGAAGGACAAGGCAAGATGTTAAGGACTCAGAACCATCTCAACTTAATGGCAGACTGAATGGATGAGAGGGAGAAATTATGGACAATGTCCAAGAATATGGCTTGAATTTTTGGGTAGAAGTAGAACCATTCACTGAGAGAGAAACAGAACATTTGTGGATGGAAAAGAGAAGCTAACTAGCTCGGTTTTGGATATGTTGAGCAAATGAAGAAATAAAGAAAACAAATGAACCACTAGAATAAAGAACCAATAGAATAAAGAAAATAGTTAATATTTTTTGTATCAGGGATCGAAGATGGGTAGCTCAACCTCTGATCTACATCCCAAGATTTTTTTTTAATTTAATTTAATTTTTTATTTGTTCTAATTAGTTATAAAGGACAGTAGAACGATACCTCATACATAGATGAAGTATAATTTCTCATTCTTCCAGTTGTACATGATGAAGAATCACACCGGTCATATTGTTACATAGGGTATGATTCATTCTACTATCCTTCCTACCCTCATACCCCCTCCCCTCCTTTCACTCCCCTCTACCTAAAGTAACTCTATTCTTCCCTAGCCTCACCACCCACCTTATTGTGAATTAGCATCCGCACGTCAGAGAAAACATTCAGCCCTTGGTTTTGGGAGATTGGCTTACTTTTCCTAGCATGGTATTCTTCAGCTCCATCCCTTTATCAGCAAATGCCATAATTTCATTCTTCTTTAAGGCTGAGTAATATTCCATTGTATATATATACCACATTTTCTTTGCCCATTCATCTGTTGAAGGTCACCTACATTGGTTCCATAGTTTAGTTATTGTGAGTTGAGCTGCTATAAACATTGATGTGGTTGTGTCACTGTAGTAGGCTGATTTTAAATCCTTTGGGTATAAACCTAGGAGTGGGATAGCTGGGTCAAGTGGTGGTTCCATTCTAAGTTTTCTGAGCAATCTCCATACTACTTTCCATAATGGTTGTACCAATTTGCAGTCCCCAGCAATGCATGAGTGTACCTTTCCCCCCACATCCTCACCAACATTTATTGTTGCTTGTATTCTTAATAATTGCCATTCTGACTGGGATGAGATGAAATATTAGAGTAGTTTTAATTTACATTTCTCTAATTACTAAAGATGTTGAACATTTTTTCATGTATTTGTCAATCGATTGTGTATCTTCTTCTGTGAAGTGTCTGTTAAGTTCCTTAGCCCATTTATTGATGGGGTTATTTTTGGGGGGGTTAAGTTTTTTGAGTTCCTTATATATCCTAGAGATGAACGCTTTATTTGAGGAGAATGTGGTAAAGATTTTCTCCCATCTGTAGGTTCTCCCTTCACATTATTGTTTCTTTTGCTGAGAAGAAGCTTTTTAGTTTGAATCCATCCCATTTATTGATTCTTGATTTTACTTCTTGTGCTTTAGCAATCTTGTTAAGGAAGTCAGATCCTAGGTCAACATGGTGAAGATTTGGGCCTACCTTTTCTTCTGTTGGGGTTAGGGTCTCTGTTCTTGTGCCTAAGTCTTTGATCCACTTTGAATTGAGTTTTGTGAAGGGTGAGAGATAGGTGTTTCATTTTATTTTGTTACATATGACTTTCCAATTTTCCCAGCACCATTTGTTGAAGAGGCTATCTTTTCTCCAGTGAATGTTTTGGTGCCTTTGTTAGTACAAGATAACTGTATTTATGTGGGTTTTTATGTCTTCTATTCTGTACCATTGGTCTGCGTATTTGTTTTGGTGCCAATGCCATGCCATTTTTGTTTCTATAGTTCTGTAGTATAGTTTAAGATCTGGTATTGTGATGCCTCCTGCTTCACTCTTCTTTTTAAGGATTGCTTTGGCTCTTCTGGGTATGGGTGTTGATTTTATATCCTGCTACTTTGCTGAATTCATTTATTCACTCTGGAAGTTTTTTGGTGGAATTTTCTTGATCTTCTGAATATAGAATCATGTCATCCTGTATAACTGCTCTGGCTAGAGTTTCAAGGATGATGTTGAATAGAAGTATGAAAGAGGGCATCCTTGTCTTGTTCCAGTTTTTAGAGGGAATGCTTAAAAACTATTATCCCTAGTTTTTTCTAGTGTTTTAAATATGAATCAGTGCTGTATTTTGTCAAATGCTTTTTCTGCATCTATTGAGATGATCATATGATTCTTGCTTTTAAGTCTGTTGATGTGATGGATTATGTTTATTGATTTTTGTATGTTGAACCAACCTTGCATCCCTGGGATGAACCCCACTTGCTCAGGGTTCACTATCTTTTTGACATGTTTTTGTATGAAATTTGCTGAATTTTAATGAGAATTTTTGCATCTATGTTCATCAGGAATATTGACCTGAAGTTTTCTTTCCTTGATGCGTCTTTGTCTGGTTTTGGTGTCAGGGTGATGCTAGCTTCATAGATGAGTTTGGAAGAGTTCCCTCCTTTTCTATTTCATGGAATTCTTTGATGAGTATTGGTATTAGTTCTTCTTTGAAGGTCCTGTAGAACTTGACTGAGAATCCATCTGATCCTTGGCTTTTCTTAGTTGGTAGCTTTTGATGGTGTCATCTATTTCATTGCTTGAAATTGATCTGTTTAAATTGTGTCTGTCCTCCTGATTCAGTTTGGGTAGATCATATGTCTCTCGAAATTTATTTTTTATTTTATTTTATTTTTGAGACCGGGTATTGGTAACTTGCCCAGGCTGTCCTGGAACTTGTGATCTTCCTGCCTTAGTTTCCTGTGTCACTGGGATTACAGGTGCATGGCACATACCCAGTTCAGATAGTTGATTTTTTTTAAGTGCATCAGGAATGGAACACTGGAATACATAGAATTGGAGGTACTCTTGATGTACTGTAAAAGAGACTGAGAAGTTCTGGTGAGAATTATAACCATCTATGCTCATGAAAACCAAGGGAGGAACAACATTCAAGAAGAGGTCAACTAAATCAAAGGCTGTAGAGATCAAGTTGGAGAGGAATTGGAACATGCTCTTTGGATTTGGCAATTAGGGGTTTCCTACTGATCTTGGCAAGACCACTTTCACGGATGTAGCAAAGAAACTACTTGCATGCCACAAAGCATGAGAATGACATTCTCTCTTTCTCTCTTCAATTTTTTTAATCTCAATATAATGACTCTTATTGCTGATTCCCTTTGCAGGTCCTTAGTGTAAAAATTGCAGTTTATGACTTTTGCAAATGAATAAAGCCTTTTCAGAGTTACCACTCTATAAGCAACTGACTTTGAAGGTAAAGTTGAAGTTTTTACTTGAGAATTCCTTAGAGAGAATTTGGAAGTCATTTAAAGAAAACAGTCTGAACCCAGGTAATCAGAAAACATGGATCTCTGATTCAACAATGTGAGAATTTCTTTTTTTCTCTTTCTACTACTCCCTCTCCTGAACAAGGAGCTACTATGTGGAAAGAACTGTGCTTGGTGCTTTGGGGACATAAATAATGAATAAGGCACAATCCTGCCTCACCCCAGCCTGTAGTCAAGGAGATTACAAGCCAGTGAAAAAGACAGACATGCAATCAACCAACCTTAAAATAAGGTGGGCTGAAAGAAATGCTCATAATGGTACAAGTAAAGTTCTATGGGGGCCAACTGTAATTCCCCATCTCTCATGAAATGCAGGAAATGACCTTTAAAAACGCAGACACAATTGGGGAGTTCATCGCACCACTAATTACCTCCCTACTCTCCAGACCATAAACTTTTATGCGATCTGTTCTCTGTTCACCTCACTCATACTCATTTATTTTAACAGGCATCCAAACGGCCTATATGCAAAACCTTAACAGGCATTAATGGCAAGTAGAGATTTCAGCTCCACCCTTGGCTTTATTGTGATTCCTTCATTAAACTGAACTTTAAGGATATTTAATTCTACCATTTTGACTCTCTTCGTTGTCAGTGCTAATGTCCTTAAAGTTAAACACATAGCCTCATGGATTAGGTGAACACTAAACCTCCTTCTCCCAGAGCAGATAAACTGGGACACCTAAATATACAGAGCAGCTTCTGAGGAATACTTCTGAATATTTGGATCTGAATAACCTCAGGATGACACCTCTGCAGCTTCTACTCCCTTTAAAGTTCTTTGAAAAGCACCTCCCTTTGAAGGGTCAGCCCACCTATTTCACAGGGCATGCTCACACTATTTCTCATATGTGCAGGGATGCTATTTTTAGCTAAACTCTTTTGGAAAATGAAAATCTCAGGTACTTTAACTGTTGCCAGAGTGACCCAGAACAGAAGCCAGGTCATGCTTTTTGGAGGCCTCCTTCTGTTATCCTCTCAGGAAACTTTGATTATATTTCAACTAGGAACAGGAAAGAGATTGTCTAAATAAAAAAACATCTCTCCAGCAGGTGGTTAAGACTTAGGTTCTGGAGTCAGTAAGCCTGGGTCTAGATGCCAACTCTACCATTTATTAGCTCTGTGACCTTGAACCAATTGTTTATCCTCTAGGCTTCATCTGTAAAATGACTAAATAAGATACCGCCTATAAAAACTTAGGTTAGTGTTTGGCATGGAATCTTCAAACAATAGTAGCTATTAAAAGAATTATTATTGCTATTATCATTGGTACCAAATTGCCCTGGATTACTGTTTATAGCACTCTGCCTCACACAGGGTAGGCACTCAATGTCTGTTTATTTCTTAGCGGATGCTTGGCTAGTTTTTAGCTTAGAATGCAAAGTTTCCAAGAAGTGCTCCTTTTGGCTTTCTCAAAAGTACATTGGGAAGGTAGCAAAACTATTAATTCTGCAGTACAATTTTTCAGAGCTCAACATTATTATTTTTTTCTCATCTATGTGGAGAGGGCTGAGGGTGTGGCTCAGTTGTAGAGTGCCTGCCTAACATGCACAATGCCCTAGGTTAGATCCCCAGTAGCAGAGGAAAAAGAAGAAAAGAAAGAAAGAAATCATGCAAAAAGAAAGTATATTGTAAGTATATGTATCTTACAGCAGCCCTAGGCTAAGTTTCCTTTTCTCTCAATAATACACCAGGCAGCTTACTTAGCATTTTTCTACCAAAAGTTCCACTTGATATTTTTCAGCTGGGTTCTGGGAGAGACACTGGGGCAGTGTTAATGGAGAGTATCAGCACATTGAGACAAGGAAAGAATAAACACTATCTCTGTAACACAAATATGACTTTGTGCCCTTTGATAATGGCACATTCCTCAATAGTAAAGGCCTGGGATTACGTATGTGTATGTCTGTCTGTCTGTGTTCATTTAGTCCATGCATGTTGTATTGTACATTTCAGCTT
The DNA here is from genome assembly GCA_020662805.1 of Glaucomys volans. Taxonomy (NCBI): domain Eukaryota; kingdom Metazoa; phylum Chordata; class Mammalia; order Rodentia; family Sciuridae; genus Glaucomys; species Glaucomys volans. The sequence goes on from JAJEJO010002618.1 coordinate 105,769, forward strand.
TCACAGACAAGCTATAAAACAAGATCAGAAGAACAAAGAAGATTTTTGTTTCTTATGTTTAAAGTTACCCATTTTTATAGTGTGTAGGCATTTATATATGTCTAAAATTAAGGGATTTTATAAACAAATACATCCTATGGCTATTAATTACTTATATTTCTTTGACTTTTGGGAGCTAGTGCTATATACTTTTAAGTTTAAAGGAGAATATAAATTATACTGCCATTGGTTGAAGCATATTTGTTAAATTTTATAACCATTCTTGGGAGCTCATCAAGCCTGTTTATAGAGCCATCTTGCCTCTTGGGAATGTGGGGTGGACAGACTTTTTGCCTTTGTGTGTTAGGTTGAGCTTTTTACCCAGTTGATCTCCCATGGGTGGAATTAATGTAGCAAACTTCACCCTAGGTTATTTATTGGATGGGAGTGGGAATCCAGGCATCTAAATGTAAGGGATATATATTCTCAATTTTGATAATATATGACAGTATGCTAATGATATTTATTTTAAAATCTGAGTAGAACTTCAATAATTATGAGCAAGAATAAGATGAAAACACCTAACTGAATAACAAACTAAACTTCTTCATTTGCTTAACCATCAGTAGAAGGACACTACGAGCCTGATATGTGCACAGCATGGAGTTGAGCCTTTTGAGCAAAGGCAGGATGGGAAAAAACTGACATGGATTCCAATGTGTAGTAGTGGTAGCAGTTGATGTTTTAGAGGGTTAATTTATTAGGCCAAAATAATTATTATTTAATGTTACATTAAAGGAGAATGGATCTAAAATGCACTATGAAGAAACAATTTGCTCTTCTCCTGGAGCCCCATGTGGTGGATTTATACCAAAAGCTGGAGCCTGAGGTGTTTGCCCCAGGGAATAAGACTCTGCTTCAGATGATGAAAGAGTAGAACACCTGGCCACATGCAGACCCGAGGATACCTATGAATATTTCTAAATCAATGACAGCTCCTACATATTATAGTAAGTGCCAATAAAAACAGCATTTGGGAGGTAAGGGGCTCCACTATAGCTCTTGCATTTAAGTGTTTTCAGTAGAAATTTGTTTGCTTCAGTACTGAGAATTTCTTCAAAATCAAAATCCCAGGTTTATCATCTTTGAACCTTAAAGACAGGGTTCTCAGCTCAGCAGAGTCCTGTTCATCACATTGTTCTTAGAACCAAAGTGAGCTTCTCTGTCTCTCCTTCCTGCTCCAGGCTGAATTTGGGAGATGGGTGTAAGCAACTCAGCATTCTTCATTCCTTCGACTGGTATTTACTATGCCAGCTCTGTGTGTGCCTTCACTGAGTTCTAAGTAACTTCCCACAGCAGGCAGCTACTCTCTCCCCTTCTCTGTGTAATTGAGCATAGGATATCATTGCAGCTACAATAATACTGGCCAAAGGAGAGTGGTGTAAGTCAGATGGGAGTTGATCGTGTTAAGCAATGACCATCAAGCAAGCACAAGCAGCCATGGATTCTATGGAGTGAGAGACCCTGACTTGGATGTTGTTTTCTGCCATCCTCTCTTGCCCTAAGGTGGCTATTGTGGATTCTGCTATCACATCTGTATTCCAACTAGCAAGGGCATGACCTGTCAACTGCACATGGCATTGCCCCTCTCCTTCCGCTGGCCATAATCTAGTCACTCAGTCATGGCCAAATGCAAGGGAGGCCAAACATGTACCTTTAACTAGGCAGACATATGCCCAACTAAAACCTCCATTATTTTAGAAGAAACAGAAAACAGACCTTTTAACATGAAGGGTTCCTTCACCTTGTCACAAAAAGCTCCAGAAGAAAAATACCTCGTTTAATGCATTTTGCCATAGTGACCAGGAACTAAATGTATAGAGAAAGAGATCCAGGCAAATCAGGGGTATTCACATAGAAAAAAGAAAAACACTCTAAGATTATATTTATCTATAGTTCCAGTAATTGTAATGACTTGCTTTGCTAAGAATTATTATTCTCCACGTATTCCATTCACAACTTTGGCTATTTTTTGGAAGCAGCATAAAGCCAAAGATTAGTTTTCGGGTTGGCTTCTCCATCTTCTTGAGTCACTGAGAGCCCTAAATAATAAATATTAACTCCTAAGGCACTCCGTATAGAACTGTCCATCCAGACCCAGTCATAATATAACAATATGGTTTTCAATGATTTGGAACATGCTTTGACTTAGACTACTTTTACAATGACCAGCATTTGCTAAGCTCAACATTCTTTGGTAAGATAAATTGCCCAATGGTTAAAGAAAAAAAGCTAAATATTCATCTGTAAAAAGGACACCTCTAATTTTTTTCTTCCCACACTTGCCTCCAAACTTTGAAATAAAGCAGCTTTACATTTTGTTGATTTGGAGTTCGCTGGTTCCTTTCTTTTTATCTGTTGTTTATCCAGTTACTTCCACCCGGCTCCTTCAGTTTCCCCTTCACTCACCCAGAAATACAAAAGGCCTAGGGAGTCTTGTTTACTTTCTTAGCCACCCTTCCATTCAATATGCCTGCTATCCTTCAAAGCGGTTTATCATTCCATGTCATTCTGGTCAAATCAAATAATGCATTCAAGTTACATTTCTTAGGAACACGGACATGTTTACCTGTCACCTAAATTCATTTGAAAAAGGCAGGTTGGCATAGTCGTGGGCAACCCCTGATCCAAAACAGCTCTGTCTGCTTGTGCATCGGGAGGACTCTGTAGTTTTCTGAGGCTGTGGCACTTTGGGCTGTTTGACTTGCACGATCCACACCAGTAGCACCAATGAGAATTTTGTAGGAGAGCCTGGTTGTTGAATTTTAGGTCATCCTCCCTCTAATGTTATCTATGTCCCTAAATCCCTGGTTTGGTCTGCGTCATCTTCTAATTCCCTTCCAATAGTCCCCTTTGGATCTCTTATTAATTTATTGAAATCTTGAAATCCTTTTTGCATTTACTGTTTGTGTAACCTCTTGGGAGTAACGTGTTTACTGTCAAATATGTTAAAGTACTCTGTCTTAATTCATCCTTCAGATTCATCATCTCCTGTAAATTACAAACAAACAAACAAAACAAAACAAAACCCCAAGTCCTCCAGTTGTAACACTACGGGATTTGGTGGGATAAATTCAGCTTGAGCTTTCACAGCACAATATTGAGCAGCTGGAAGGAAAGGAAGACAAAGCTGCCAGGTTATCCCCAGACAATCCCAAGAAGAATATTTTTAACATTTGTATTCTCATTTTCATATATTTATATGTTCCATTCAAAAGGCACTGACTCCAATTATGTAAAATAAAATACTCAGCTCCCCTTTATCTGAGCGTGAATAATCACACATTCTAGGCCTTCTTGCCTGCTGCCTAGGGTGATTTCTTTGGCTTCTCTTTTTCTGCTCCAAGAATTTCCCTTTTTTATTCCTACTCCTCTAATCACAACTATTAAGGAGTTATTATGTAGTTGTTTTACTAGAGTTGGCTCCAAAATATTTGTTTTTCTATTATGAGCTCACATTGGAATCCTCTTTCCAACTGGGGTTTTAATAAATCCCTCTTTTCCTCCATAACAAGAAAACATGGGCCCCCAATTCAACTTGGAGTACCAGAGTTTGGGTGGTAGAAATCCCATCTGGGTCCAGTTTTCAGCCTTACACACGAGGAAAGGAGGACAGTTTGGATTCTGAGCAGATTAACATAGGTGTCAATTACCTGACTTAAACGCTGCCCTTCCATTGGCACCTATAATTGAAGGTTGACTGCTTATATTTTCAATGTCATTTCTTTTCTCCAGATGGATGGATACCAGAGTTATTGCAAAATAAATTCATTAGAATAATTCACAGCAAGTGTAGGAAACCCAGAAGCCAGAGCTTTGAGAAAAGACAGAGAAAGGGTCTCCAATGGGAGCAGTCTCATTCAACCCAAGACAGCCCTGGTGACACCAACACAGAAGGCCTACCTGCCAACTACCCCAGGGGGACAGGAGGATGGAGGATCACAGAGAAATAATGTCACTGAACCAAGAGTGGTCATACTGCTCTTGATTCACTTCTACCCTCTGAAAAGCATTCTAAAAAGTCACTCCCTAACATTTTATGTGGTGGTTCATGTTCTCCATCACATCTAGGAACCCCTGAGTGAACTTGGAACCATCTATTGCACTGAAATGCAACTGAGTCAAGAGGGACCCCTCAGAGATACATGGGCTTCTGACCTCAGCCTTTGAAATGGCTTCTCTTCCTCCCCACAGGCAAAGTAGTGGTCTATGTGGAGCCTATATCAACAAAGTCAAATATGCAGGGCAGAAGGGACAGCAGTGGGGTCAAGTAGTGAATGTTGGAACAGTTGCCAACATATTTTATGACATCCAGGGAGTGTTTTGTTGGTCGGTTGGTTGGTTTCATCTTTGAGCCAAATACTACTCCTCTCGCTTTGAACTGAAGTCAGCAGAAGGGAAGTGCAGACCCCCACTGAACACAAAGTACAGAAGCACAGTCCTAGGAAGCTAGGTGGTTCCTCTGCTACGCCTGCAGAATACTGGCCCTGCTGACGGTGCAGGCAAGAGGAGGCTTTTTATTCACTAGGGATTTCACACTCTGCATACGGTTGTCCAGCAGGACTTGCAGCCAGGGCAAAATGATCAGGAATTGGCTGGGAAAGGAGATACATCTCCTTTTAAAAACTGCAAAAACTGATTCAGCCCACATTGCCCTACTTAAAGAATTTTTATTTGTTTCTGACTTTTCCTAACTATGCTTCATCCTAGATGCTGAATTGCGTGTGGTCTGGAGATGCGTCAGTAGCAAAGGACAGGAAGGAGGTGGGGACCCCAGGAACACTGTGTTCCTTCTGCTAAACGTATACCTGGAAAGTGTCCTTTAGCTACTTGGCAGAGTTCTGCTTTTCTTTTCAAAATACAACACTTCCTTCTTCAATTTCTTGAATTAAGCAAATTAGAAATGTGCTTTCTCTAAACTTAATATTCGGTTTTTCATTTATTTATTTGTTCAGTTTATTTGTATATCTAAGAATGCTTAGATACATAGTGAACAAAATAGGTAAAAAAATTCTTGCTCTTTTGAATTTATATTAAATTATTTAATCTTTGTGACAGATCATGAGGCAAGTCTATCATGGTGCCCTTTTTACAGGGAACTTGCTAGAAATCATGCAGCCAGTGAACGGTTAAGCTGGGACATGAACCCAGCAGGCTGGTTCCAGAGAGCCCACATTCTTCCCATCAGACTCTACACTCCCTGGTGGGACTGATGGCTGTGACTTCAAGTCCAAAAGAGCAGTAGGTCAGGCATACATCTGTATTTCTAGAGGTAAAGTCTATAATCCACAAGATGGTTCAAATGACAAATATTTAAACAAAAGATTGTGTCTGAATTTTCCACTTTGATGGTCACACTTAAAAGCAACCTGTTTCCTTCGAGACAGCTCTGATAGGTAAGGGAAGATCAGCCAAACTGCTGAGAGACCAGAAGACTGAAGGAAGGTGGGGAGAACACCATTGGTTTGCAAGTAGAGGCAGGTGCTGGGGCCAGGGAATCTCAGATCAAAGATTCTCAGGCTCAAAATTTTACCTCCAGCATCATTAGCACCAATCAAATACTTCACATTTGGGATTTTCTCAGACCCTTTTATGAACTCAATTTGATTATTTCACTCAAATGGTCAAGAAAAAAGGTAAAATAACAGTCAATCTGCTCAAACCATACTGTGCAACAAGAAACAGAGGCATTCTTACTTTGCCTACTGGCTTCTCAATCAGAGGGCTTGTGAAGCAAACTGGAGCTAGGCTGCTGTATGCAGAAGGTTTCCATTGTTGCTCCTGCAATTAAGAAAACAGAGAAAGAGATTTCAGGGACTTGGCTGACTTTGTGCTGCCAGGAGCCATTTCCCTGCTGCTCACAATAATGCCTCAAGCACTTGAACTTTAAGTTTGTCACTTGAAATACCTGAGTCAGCGTTTTTGCATGGTCCTTCCGTCTGCAGCCTGTGCAAACCCATATAACCTTGTACAGAGACATATTACAAAACCATTTGTGACATTCTGAAGGAATTAATATACACATGTTGCCAGATGCAGAATATTTTCAGCTTTATCTGTTAAGGCATTTTCCCAGAACACAGATTAGATTATAGGATTTAAAAAAAAATAACTTTCCTAATATCTCATTCACTAAAAACAATGACCACATGTAAACCTCTGATTTTCAAATCTTTGATTTGGGATGATTTCTGAAGTTCTTTGGCTACTACTCAGAACCCTCCCAAAGAACTCTTACTACTTTTTCAACTTCAGCTCCAACTCTACCCCACAATTTACCATTTTACTCAAGCAATATTGGTCAATGTATTTTTTATTTTTTTGAAATGGTCTCCAATTTGTGTCTTTGTTTGTGCTGTTCCTGGTTCCTAAAAATATATTTCATCAATATCTGTCTGTGAATTCCTACCTGTCCTATGAGGTCCAGTTCAAATTCTACAGGTCGTATACAATATAATTGTCCTTTTGATTTCCAATTAGGGTAAAGTTTTTTTTGGTCAACTGAATCTTTTCCTATGTGTCTTTGCTAATTTCCATAACACCCCACTAGATCCAAATATCTCCAACCCCAGTTCCAATCTCACCACACATATTTTTCACCCTCTCTTTCAATCTTGTTAGAAGAGACATCAAGAGACTTGTTACTGAAAATGAAAACTTTAACTGTACATATCAATACACCCATAAAATAAAAATGAACTTTAATAATAAATCAGCAAGTATTGACCCATCCTACCTCCTGCTGCTCTTTAATTGGCTGTGTTATTCGAAGTAAAGAAAGATTTTTCAGTGATGTTAGCAAAGGAATGGAGTATGAGCCTCTGGAATCTCTACTCCTGCTGTTACTAATTATCTTACCCCCCCCACCACTACCCAATGGGGCAAATTACTTATTCTTTCTACCAGGGTGGCCCTGCCTATAAATGTGGTTTGCATTATTTACACACATCTCACAGGGTATTTTGAGACTAATTGCAGAGATATCCATGGCCTAGAAAGGCAAAGCATAACTCCTGGGGAGAGGGCCCTGCAATTTACCCTTAAGAGAAGCCATTCAAACCTCTGGCTTCTTCTCAGAGTCTGAAAACAGGGGCTATGGTTGGATTCCGAGAGATGTGGATTGCTGTTCATTAGGAGTTAAACCAAGACCAGCAACGCATTTCACAGGTCATGTTCCAGCTGTCAAAGTGTAATTACCATCAAACCCCACTGGCAGGTTCCAAACCATATTAGGGAATGCATGAATGAAAGTTCCAAAGGATCGAATTACCAACTTCCACCTTCTAAAGATAAAAGGACATTGGATGGCACCAGGGAAAAGGCCAAATTATGTCAACTTGAGACTACAACTTTTTTTTTTTTAATGAAAATAACAGTTCCGTGTTGATGATAGGGAAACATGATTCTGCATTGAGGATGTCAATCTGCAGAAGCAGTAGATGAAACTGAAGAACTCTGCCCTTCAGTCTGAGGCTGGTCCAGTTGCTATGGCAACATGTAACTAGGTTTCTCAGGGGGTTGTGCATCCTGATTTTCTTTAGACCAAACACTCCCTTGATAAGTTCACACTGGGTATACTTAAGACTAAAACAACATAGCAGTTGCAAAACAGATTTCTTACTTATAAATTATTTATTTGGTAGGAAAATATGTTGTGATTCTGGACACCATACACCATATAAAAAGGTAACTTCTGAAATAATGGGTTCATACACAAGCATAGTGAGGGGCATACAGTTATTATTAAACAGTGTTTCCCTTTTCCTTTCTCTCCCATCCTTATTCAGGCTTTCCCCATAGCGTTTTGTTGTTCCAGTTTGGGTGACTGGCACTGTTTACCTTTTGTTCCCCCACTAACTCACCACTTGCTGAATATGGGGGTCTGGATGCTGAGGTTGCACTTGGAACAAGGAAAGGAGTTACAGAATTAGAGAAAAATTGTTGAAGCTGCAGGCCTATCAGTCATCCTTTACAGATCTCTGCACAATGAGAGCAATTATTGCCCCTGTATCTTCTTCTCATGATAACTTTAGAGCACTTTAAAAATGCTACACATGGGTTGGGAATATAGCTCAGTTGGTAGAGTACTTTCCGGTCAAGCACAAGGCCCTGGGTTCAATCCCCAGTACCACACACACACACACACACAATGCTACACAACTTCTCAGAGATTTTCCACATGAAAGGGGCCTACTGAAATTTTTCTAAGATCCACCTCTTAAAAGGAGAGCAAAGCAGTTGCGAAGACCTTGAACTGTAATTACAACCTTTAGTGTTTATCCTGGTGCCTGAAATATAAGAATAATTCCTGGTACAAAAAGAAATATTTTAAGATTTTTGAGGTGGAAAGACACTGAAATCATCTGGTAGGCCCTGGTAGGATGATTGAGCAGTGAGATCAGTTCAGGTGGCATCTGCTTAGGGATTTAAGCAGATGGGTAGCTCAATCAATTCTACCTACTCTGAAGGAATAAGAGTGTCCTTATTCAGAAATCTTGATCTTATACTCTATATAAAGAAGGGACATTAATGTCCATCAATGGTCCACCCCGTTTCCCACACACCTTGAGGCTTGGAACAATGTGTTCTATTTTGATATGGAAGTGGCTTCTACCTGTCATTCATTATTCATTGGGTGCAAACATATTTATTGTGATTTCTTGTATCTGTGGAATACTTTAAAAAACTGATAACAAAGCACTTCAGTTGCTTCTCAAACTGCTCAAAAGTCACAAACGTTTTCTGGGACCTAGGACGTTGAGAGAACTGTGACATTTCAGACACACAGTGGGAAAAGAGGAAGGGGAAAGTTCCTGAAGCAGGATGTGATCTTGATAACTGCCATTGCCCTAGCCCTGCTCTCAGGCCCCCTAACCTGGTTGTGGAGGCCGAATAACAGGGATTTGGGCTCACCCCACCCATTGCAGCTGGAGTTCCTTTCTTGGAAGGGTCAAGCACACAGATGCAGAGGTGAGGTGGCCTTGGGAAAAGAGGAGAACTGGGTGGAGGGCGACTCAATGTTGACTCACTCGGGCTTGACCAGACTTCCTCCCTTTTTCTCCAGTGTTGGTGAACTCGAATAAACTGTGCATGCTGCTATATTTTCCTCCTTCCTTTTTGACTATTATCACAGACATTTGAGCAGTGAGAGGAGGTCACAGAGGGAACAACTCACAAGCATTCCAGTTTTTAAGTTTCCTAGGCAGGACCTTGTTAGAGGCTAGCTTGCTTATGCATTCTCCAGCACCTCCCTTAGCAGTCATTTCCCTTAAAAGCTTCCCTAAATTTTTGCATTTAAATTTCCATTTCCTGGATGTTTTACATGCTGATTTTTAAAATGTCCCTTGGGCGTTTGCCTTCCTTTCCAATGTTTTATATATCTTCTGTACCACCTGTGCCTATCACAAGGCTACCATTACACAGAGCATTAAAACAAGTGCTGTTGCAATGCTGCATTTTAATGGGGCTTCTGAAGGGAGGCACGTTCTCCTCAGCATCCTCACGTGTCTCTGCGTCTCCTGCCCACTTTGTCCAAATGCACACAAGTTCAGCTACAACTCTACTTGGTATCATACTCGAGTGACCACTTACCATCACATGTTACATGTTGTCTGCACCTTTAGAGTCTTTAGATTAGTAATATTTAGCCACTACACAATGTTCCCTCAACGAAGTAGATTAGCTTAGATTTATATCTTGATACTTTAATTATTTCTATTTTTCCCTGTAATTAAAAAATATTTTTCCCTATCTTTTGAATCATTTCTTTAGAATATATTTCCAAAAAGTAGACTTCCTGGACCAAAACCATAAACACTTTTACAGCTTTTGTTAGTTGCTCTATAGTTATTACTTTTCAAGAGGTTTGGATAAGCTTCCACAGCTCTCTCTAACATACAGTATACCTGGTGCACACATGGAAGTACATTACTCAAGACACATATATCAACTCTTTTGTTTTCTTAACAGAAAACCCATGAGGAAAACACCATAATTAACATCCTTTTTATAGAAGACACTAAGAGTCACACAGGTTAAGTAACTCCATGTCAGATGATCAGTGTCCTTTTTATGGCTTCATTGGCTTCAAGTGCCTGCCTTGCCCAGTCCATCCCTGGTTTCAGTGAGTAATTGCTGACTATCTGTCTATCCTGTAATTCTTCAGCTTGTGTCACCGTGCAACAATGAATGTGGAGTCAGAAACATGGGATCAACTTCTAGGTCGGCACATACTAGCTTTGAGACCCTGAGTGAGTTGCTGAACCTTGCTGAGGCCCGGTTTTCCCAAACGTAAAATGGAATGTTACCTACATCATAGGCTTATCTGAAGGATTTAAATTGAAATTCAACTCAGCAACGAAACTTACATTTCGAAAAATGCTATTATTTTTCATGTTAAAGAAAGCTGTTTTATTGTCATTATTTCTTGGATTCTTTTCCAGAGCAAACTAGCAAATGTCTAGGAGTCTTTATTATAATTTAATATATAGATTTCCTTCCTTATTGTCAATCATCACATTATTCTCTAGAACTTAATTTAGCTCTGTGCTAAGTATGTAAGAATTTTTAATTATTAGTATTAACACATAATAACAAATGAATGGATTTCACTGACATTTACATACATGCATATATTGTGCCTATGAGAATTTTAAAAAATTTTTAAACATTTGCTCTAATTAATACTAGTATTAGTGTCAGAATTAGTATTAGTATATATTATATATATGTACTTGAATATATATAAAACAATCACCAATATGTAGTACTATATATACACATATGTATACATACAGAGAGTACTTGATGCATATATAATTTGAATATATATATATATATATATAGTCCAATAAAGCACTGTACCTGAAAACAATCACCAAACTTTGATACATTGCAAAAAGGATGTTTACAAATTCCTGATCTCTTTGGAATGTCAAAACCAAGTCATGTACAGTTATGCCACACAAACGTCCATCCACTGGTAGGACATGACCTCTAACTTCTCCAGGAGTTCAGAAAAGGTAAAAGAAATGAAAACGGAAGCTATGAATTCAAACATGAGAAAACATCACATAGGAGGAAATAATGCTCCATAATTTCCAAATGTCTCTGGAGGTCAACTTCACACTGGAAATGATCCCAGGAGTATGAGAGTCCAAATGTAAATCAATCAAATCATAACAGTGCTTTCAACAGGAGGGAGGGAGGGCACCAAAGGTGCTGGAACCTGCAATTTGGAGACCTGCAGCAAATTCCAGTGAAGTTATGAATGGGTAAGAGGAATGTTATGGGTTGAATTAGGTCCCTTCAAAATTCATGTGCTGAAGTCCTAATCCATAGTAACTCATAATGTGGCTGTATTTGGATACAGAGTTTAAAGTGGTAATAAAATGGTGCCATTACAATGCACCCTAATACAATTTGGCACCCTTAAAAGAAAAGGAGATTAGGATACAAATACATACAAAGGGAAGACAATGGGAAGATATAGGGAAAAGACAGATACCTACCAGCCAAAAGGGGAGGTCTCAGAAGGAATCAACCCTATCCATACCTTAATCTCAGACATCTGGTCAAGAAGAAGGCTTGAAGAAACTGAGGAAAAAATTTATTATATAAGCCCCCGAGTCTGAGGTATTTTGTGATGGCATCCTTACAAAGCATTCTAGCAAATAAGAGCCTCAATGTCCATGTGAAGGACTTTAAGGGCAGAGGGCAGTCAGCATGGGAAAGGTTGCTAAATGGGTTGAGAGGGTGCTGCAGTGACTGGCAACAAAGCAGACGCAGACCTTGGAATGGGTGGGGTTTGCATGTCAGCACTGAGCAGGCATTGAGGACATACAGGTGCATAAGGTGCTGTCTTACCCTCAAAGGCTCCCCAGGTCCAGGAAGGGAGAGATTAATAAATAATATTTAAGGTTGTGGTAAAGATTAGGGATAAAGGTGTGCAGAAGAAGAAGTAGAATGAAAGGACTGCATTCATCCTCCACCCCCAGGAGAGGAGTCATCTGTCACTGGGAGACTTCCAGCAGGAGGTGGTGTGCATGCTGAGTGTAAGGTGACAGCATCAAAGCCAGGCAGATGAGGACAGTTGGAATGGGGAGGGAGGGTCAGGGATGTGAGAAAAGGTTTATGGCTTTCAAGGAAGAGGAAATATTACCGGCAAGAAAAGAAGTATGGAATAAAAAAAAAATGCTTAGTTTTGTGCACAGCACACATAATTTGGTATTGTATGATCTTAAGAGTGAGACTGGATGGTGAGAAGATGGCATAAGAAAGACAGGCTGGAAACTCATCATTCTTTTATAACAAGGTTTGAATGGATTACTTGGTGAACAGACAGATGGATGCACTTGAAGAGATGGGAGAGTGTCAACTGAGTATTATTTAGGCTGCAGTTGCCACAAACCAGGGAAGACAAGAACAATCTAGAAAGCATCTAGATGGGTGAAGTAGCAGAAAGGCTACAGAAGGGGCCACAGATTTAAGAAATAGTATGGAGTTAAAATCCCCAGAATGTATATACAAGGGTTGAAAGGAGGAAGGTGTACGAATGATTACTGGCAGGTTTCTAGGAGGTCAGGAAGTGGAGACAAGGACCACAGACTGAGAAGGGGAAGACATAGTAGGGATACAGTAAGGTGCAAAAAGGATACATTACTTGGAGTAAGTTATGCATCAGCAACAAAAGGCACAAAGAGTACTCACCACTTTGGAGCACTTATTTTAAATATACAATTTTTAATGTGAATTTGGTACTACATTTGGCCTTAACCTGCCTTCCTATCTCAACTTGAACTTTTGGCTGAATGAATAGCTAAGTAAATAAATGGATGAATTCCTATGATAATTCTTAAAAGTCAAGCACAGTAGGGGCAGGCAAAGGAAATCAGGTAGAGTTTTCCAGGCAGTGGGTAAATATGTGTATACAGGGGGATATAAACTTATTTGAGTAAATTCGAAATGTCTGAAAGGTCATACAGGGCACAGAAGATTGGTAATGTGGGCAGGGCCAAACCATGAAGGACCTTGAGAATCATGAAGATGTGGATAGTCAGGAAACTATTTTTAGGAAAGGGACACCTGGATTGGCTCTGTGTTCCACAAGAATCACTTTGGGATGCAATAAAGAATGCATCCTCCTGACCAGGAGATCAGGCAGGGTCCTGGAAGCTAAAATGAGGTGGTGGCATTTGGGGTTGTACCGAAGAGGTCAGATTCAGGAGAATTAATCTTTTGCCCTCATCACATCTCATTGTTGAATATTAAAATTTTCTTTCATAGGACATGGTTCTGGGCCTGTGCTTGACAAATGCACAGATTGAGGACTCTATCTTCTATATGTATTATTCAGATCCATGTTGTTATATTCTGTCTCTGTGGACCCAAATGAAAGTAGAATGGAAGTACCTCTGGAATATGCTGGAGGATGGTAAAGGAAAGTTGTCATTCAATGGCATAAAACCCTGCATATTGATTGGGAAAGCTAAACCTCATCTTAACTTTTAGAATAAGGTGTGCTGCTTTTGTTCCATGACAAAGTAACAACATGCAAATAGGTGGTATGAATAAATAATCATTGTGTAAATAAATCATAGTAGAAACCCTTCTGGATGACATTTTGGCAACAAATTACCTTCACTCTTAGCTCTTTCAGGGCCAGCTGTCTGGGTGTATGACCTGTGCAGGAGCACAGGAGGAGGCACTCAAAAGGGCTCCAGGCTCGGGAGGATCCTGCATTGATGCCATTTTTAAATTCTAAATAATTTTTAAACTATCTTTAAACTCTATTGTACAGATAAAGTCCTGTGGAACTATGGAAGATGCACAGAAAGAGGAGGTAAGCTCTATGCATGTGTCTGTTGCCTTTCTCTACATCATTTGCTACTCCTGTTTACCATGTTCCATGAGCACAGAATTCCAGGGGAACCATGATGCTCACGAGCCCAGAGAGACTGAAAGCAGGTACAGGGTGAAAATGTAATGGTTAACACCTGAATAAACAGACACTGACAGCCCTGAGAGACCGTGCTTTCCATTTGAACCAGAACTTGCTTCCAATGCAACATGAAGGCAATGGTGTAGGAAACACAAGCAACCGAAAACCTGAGTATATCATTTTCTATTCATGTTCCTTTCCTGTATTAGCCAAACACTTACGCTGAAAACAATGACCAAGAATGTAAGGAAAAGATAGGACAATCCACAGTTCCTTCCTTTTAGCCCTTCCTTATTCATCAATGAGGTGACAGTGGAAAATGCCAGTGGAGTGTGTGTGTGTGTGTGTGTGTGCATCAAGAAGTGGAATACAAACAGGTGAGTTAATTGTAAAGTGTGTCCTTCCAGTAAGAAAGGAATAAACATTCAGGTGCAAGCTACTAAATACAAATTTATGATTTCAATGGTTCTGCATATGCATTAAATGCTCTTATATTTATTTATGTTTAAAAATGGCATGGCACAATATAAAGATGAATGATACAATGTATACTAATAATTTAAAATTTAATTTTTCTTCCCTAGAAATAACAGCAAATAACAAATTTAAAAAAAAAGTCTTAAAGACTGAAGAAGAAAAGGAAAAAAACTTTATTTAGTTTACCCTGCTTTTTGAACAGATGACGCAGCATTCACATTTTGCAAGAAACCTGCCAATTAATGAAACCAGCCCTGTTGAAAGGGAACCATTGCCAGGGACCAAAGCACAGGCAAGACAATCACCAATCCTGTTGGTAACCAGTTACAAAATAACTGAGCAAATTCTATTGCATTTTAAAAACTGGTTTGTCTATATAAACTACCATGATATTCCCTCCTGGCCTTCTGAATAAGTAAAACTAACTTACCCTCTTCTGTAAATTTACCTTGATTATAATGTAATAGGATTCTAATAAAATGTACTCTATTTATACATTGCAGCACTTTTCCCAAATCGGATGCTCAGGTATGATACAAGTGACAGAAATAGTCAAACTGGATCCCCAAATCACTAAAATCAAGCTATCTGAAAACTTTTGAACTTCATCTGGTCCACACACCTGTAAACACTTCAACTACACTAAACACTTTACTTCAGGCTCCAACTGAACTTCAGATTCTAAGTCTACATAGATAAACAGAATTTCTGTTAAAAAACAAAAGATAAAAATTAGTATTAGTACAAATTTTATGCAATTCTAAAATAACAAAAAAATTAAAACATCCATGCATCCTCTGCTCTCAAATACAACTTTTACAGAAAAGGACATGCATCTAATGGTTCTCACAATCAATGCACCACATTGATATTGACTGTTTTTAAAGTCAAGAAAGGAGATGACTAATTCACGAATGGTATTTGAAACAGATTTTTTTTAACTCTAAATGATATTAAGCACCAAACATATTCCAGAGTTCTTTAGTTTTTCCAGTATCTGGGTAGAACATCCTAGGCAAGATGGTTGATGTGTCATTAAAAAGAGGGAACATTCTAGGGAGTGGAGTGCATGACAAATTGTTTGTGAATATTCTTCATTCACTGGTAACTACTGATGCTGCATTGCAGCTGAGCTAAACAGAGGCTTAGGTAATGATGGTAACTCATATTCATAAAATACTTTGCATCCCTAAATCATTACAGGTCAGAAGGCTGCTAGGTCATAAAGAACCATACACTTCTTCATAATCTACACAGTAGTGTCACCTCCCTCCTCCCCCTCCTCCCCCTCCTCCTTCTCCTTCCCCTCCTCTTCTACTCCTGGTCTTCTTCTCCTCCTACCTCCTCCTCCTCCTCCCGCTCCTCCTCCTCTTATTTTTGAAAGATTCCAGATTTTTAGGGTGTATGTAGAAAGGGAATATAATTTTGTTTGCTCTTATATTTTGTTTTATTTCATTCTTAAAGATAAATACTACATTTAAATCAGCATATGAAAGTGCTCTCTTGATTTAACCTGCAAGACTCTTACACTGTAAGGCTGATGTGTTTTGATTGGTTGGCTAGTGTGGAAAGATTTTTGACCTTGTTGCTGATGTTATGTTGGTGGTGGTATTTCAATGTTTGATTGGCATAAATTATTACCCCCTGATAAATGCTTCAGGGATGCTGTATTCAAACAAAGAGAATTCCTTGCTTGGATGACATTTCCCTCTGTTCTCTTTTTAAGTTTCTATGATTCGAAAACATAGATAACATAAAAAGAAACACTTAAAAACTAACTTGACTTGGCATTCTCGAAGGCCATTTCTGCATATCATATAGCTACGCTTGTGGCGTCATGTCACATCAAAAGGCAACATTGGGAGTCCACTAGAAATCTGTAGTTAACAGTCAACCCCTAAGAAAGGACTTCCTTTGGCAAAATAGAGAAGAGTAAAATAGAACAGTAAGAAGAGTTGAAGTATTTTCTTGCAGTTTATTTAATTACATTGTTTCATAAACCAATTCTATTTTGAACACTCCTTTCTAAAAATTACTATTGAGCAGACAAGATACAGCATCATTTGCTGCCTGCTGCTTATAATTTACATGTGATTGCCAGATGCAAATTGTGTAATTAATCAGCCTCAAAGCAAAGTGATAAATGTGCCCTCCATTCAAAATCAAAGATAATGTTTTGTGTTGGTACTATTTTTGTAACTTGCTACTTTCCATTTAGCAGCCATTCACATCCCAGTTGCTGCTCCCAATGGTGCCACTTCAGCCCTCAATATTTGGGCAGTTGAATCCTGGACAAATTACAGCAGGTGAGCCTGAATGCCTTAATGTACCTCACCTTCAGTCATATTCACAGACAGGAAAGCATCTTCCCAACCATGTTGGACAAAGGCATGCTCTTCTGGAGAAGGGCGGACACTCTGAAGATACACAGCCTACTTGTGCAAAACCAGGATCTCATGATGGTATTCAAAGAACACTCCAGTCCTCAATATCTGAATGGGCAGTTAATAATTTTCCAGTGACTCAGAATTTCATTATAATTATAAAAATGATGACTTCTGAAACATGAAAATGTCCGTGATAGCTAAAGAAATGATTGAAGTAGAATAAGCATTTGATGGAGAGCAATTAATTTAGACTCTGAAATGCTTTCAAAACCCAACCGTGAAACTCATCGGATGAGCCACTGTTGCTGATTTGGAGGCTGGTATTTAGGTGTCTTTGCCCTCCAAGGGTGTCTGCAACCTGGTATTTAGTTCCTCTGAGTCACTCTCTAATTCCTTATTCCCCAGTGTATGATTTCCATGGATTTTCTTGACTTAAATGCTTAGAGAAAGTTTAAAACACAAATAAAATGTGGCAGCACAGCTGCTAACATTTCTCTTAGCTTCTTCTCTTAACTTAATGATGTATCCTTTAACATTACTGTGGCATAAAGTAATAGAAGACCAAAGTTGACCCACCTCAATTTATCCCTGCATTTGGTCTGTACTGGACTCTACTTGACCTGGTCTGATTAGAATTAAGAATTTCTATACCGACCACCAAATTAATGACAGAGTAACAGAAAGCCTGGGACAGAATTCATGGAGTAAGGAAGAGTTGTTTTACCAGTTTTTATCTAGGAGACTCTCCAGCTCTTTGGCTGACTTTGAACTCCGGCCTCTACAAAACTTATTTGTTTTGGCTGAAATTTAGAATGGAGTTAATGGCAGTCTTACCATTAACTAAGAATTCTGTGTAGTATGAAGTCTTGAAATAGACTGAGGAAGATTCACATGCTTGTTTAGTTTCTAACAGTGGCACCACACCCTTGGAATGTGTTGATTTTGTTGAGTTAATGAAAATCATGTTGCAGATTTCAATGTTTACTTGATTTTTGTAATCTCTAATATCTCTATCTAAAATATCCATCCAATGTGCATGTTCTGATTTAAAGGATCTGGTATAGACTCTGAGAAATGACTCTGATCTGCAAATAGGCTACACCCAAAGCAGCTGTAAGCTGTGACTGTGTCCGTCCGCTGCAGTCTCCTAAAGTTAAATATGTGTGGGTGTGGGTGTGGATGTGGGTGTGTACACAAATAAAATGACCAAAAGGAGTTTCAGTTTAAGATTTAAATATTTAACAGATTATTTCTGAATAGTACTCTATGGGTGCAGAGATTCTATCCGTTTTACTCACTGTTTATCCCTAGTACCTACCATTCTTACCATTCTGCGTTGCGGAAGATAGGTGACGATGAATATATTTTGGGGTCCTTGCTGCTGAGTTGCATTCTGTATGCATTTTTGTATTTTCTAAATTTTTAAAAAATAAACATACATTAACAATAATGAAAAATGATGCTATTTTTGTGGTGCTTAAAATTTTCTCACTAGCATGAGCCAATTTGTCAACTAGCCTATATAGAAATTAAACTTTTAAAAATTTTAGAGGAATAGGAGATGAGGACATGTCTAATTGTTTTCTTGTGCAGTCTGCTCGTACATTTGCTTCTGCTAACATTTCCCATGAGGAACAGGTGAATTTATGAAACCTGGGCCTTCTAATGCTATGTCCTACTCTTCCTGCATGTCTGAGCATTTGGATTAGTGACAGAGCTAATACGAGGGAATTACCTTCACATACTAAGAGAAAATGCCACAGTCCATTGTCTTCAGAAGACAGTGAGGCTTTTATTCTCCTGCTTAAAGGAATCTTGTAACTCAGATCCTTGGGTACATCTCTGCACAGAGAGATGGATTCTGCTAGAACAAATTGGGCCAGAGAATAACATGGCCTCTGGTTCAATTTCCAATAAAGTTCTTCTCTGAAATCTCATAAGCCCACTCTTTACTCTAAACCATCAGAATGGCATTCTGGTCTTCTGAGTTCCCACCAAAATTGCCCATTAAGCTCTGCTTACAACAATCTGTAACTTTTCCAGCTTACATTGCTAAGCTTTCCAAAATTCCTCCCAGAAATTCCAAAAAGCTCCAAAAGTTTCTGAACCACATGGTCAGGTTAATCACAGCAATGGCCCCACTTCTATTACCAATTTCTCTTTTAGTCTGCTTTTTCACTGCTGTGACTGAAAGACCTGAAAAGAACAATTTTAAGGAGAAAAAGTTGATTTGAGGACTCATGGTTTCAGTCAGAGGTCTCAGTCCACAGACAGCTGGCTCCATATCTTGGGGCAGCAGATGAGGCAGAACGTCATGGCAGAAATGTGTGGCAGAG
>JAJEJO010002618.1:125346-169786 GCA_020662805.1 Glaucomys volans
ACCTGTCAGAATGGCAGTCATTAGGATACAAATAATAATAAATGCTGGAGAGGATGCGGAAAAAAAAGGAACACTTTTACACTGTTGGTGGGACTGTAATGGTACAATCACTGTGGAAATCAGTATGAAGGTTCCTCAAAAGACTAGGAATGGAACTACCAGATGACCCATCTTTACCACTCCTTGGTATTTATCCTAAAGAGTTAAGGTCAGCATACTACAGTGATACATGCATACCTATGTTTATAGCAGCCCAATTCACAATAGCCAAACTATGGAACCAGCAGAGGTGTCCATGAATGGATAAATGAATAAAGAAAATGTGCCATATGTACACAATGGAGTTTTATTTAGCCAAAAAGAAAAATGAAATTATCTCATTTGCAGGAAAATGGATGGAATTAGAGACCACTATGTTAAGTGAAATAAGTCAAACTCAGGAGGTCAAGAGTCTATGTTTTCTCTCAGAAATTATAGAGAAAAAAGGAAAAGAAGGTGGGGGGCAGAGATCTCATGAAAATCAAAGGGAGAACAGTAGAGGAAAGGGACCAAGAGGTGGGAGGCGGGGTGAAGGGGATGCTAAACTCAATTATATTGTTATACTGCATGCATGTACAAATACGCAACAATAAGTCCCATCATTATATACAACTGTAATGCACCGATAAAAATGTGGAAAGAGAAAAAAAAGAAATGTTCTTAGGCTACTTCCTTGTTTGCTCATTGCCTTCTCTTTGCTGATCTTTGTTGAGCTCCTGATACTGGTTTAATTTTTCCCTCACAAGCTACCCTTGATTCTTGGTACTTCATGTTGGGTGATATTTCAACCCCCCAGTTAACTCTAAATCCCCACTCAAGGGCTTACCTCATTCCCCAAATTAGATCTGTCAGCTGGAGTCTGCTCACCCACACCATCTTTGAAGGAACTTTCCCTGCCTTTAGCCCCTGGTATCTAGGCAACTGCATTTCAAACTGCATCTCTTTTCTTTCTTCCCTCCTCCCACCCTCATCCAGGCTTCAGGTAATTAAGCTAATGGGGGCATCTGAGCCAAGCTAATCCTTTGGCTTGAGGTATTTAAAAAAGATGAACTGGGACAACTAAGTTCTCTCCCTCCTAAATTAGAACTAAATCATACAGACAAACCATCCCACTTGGTGGTATGAATTGAAGCTGCAGAAACCACCATGAAGCAGAGTTGGATGTACGGTAAGCCAGAGGCACGTGGAGCCTAAAATTATGAGGTTGTAGAAACTATGAGTAAGCAGAAAAAGCCTCATAGTGAAGAAAGAAAAACAAAGCTGACACCCAGAGGCGGACCCAGAAAGAGAAGGAAAGAAAATTGAATGATGGTTCTTCATCATTCACTAGAGTGGACCACAAGAACTTTTCTAGTTTTGGTTCTAATTAGACTACTAAGTTAATATATATCTCTAGTGCAAACACTATTTCCCCAGGTTACTCTGACCAGGTACCTCTTCTTTACATCCAGAAAAGCCCAGTCAAAGGACAAGATCCTTTGACCTTCAAGCTTCACTCTACCCATTTGGTTCCTTGATCAGGCCACCAGAGACTGATGACAACTGTGTGAACACCCAGGATCCAAGAAAGACCTTTACAACTTCCCATCTCCGAGAGATCAGGAGACTGGCCTATAAACCATTAGATTCAATGAAATGAGATAAATAGCAATGCAGATTCTTAAAGTGCAAAGGAGGATTGAGGATGATAACACAATTCAACCACAGTCAGGAATGGCCCTGACTACCCACCATCTCTAAGAACTTGACCATCTATGTGTCCAGTCTATTCCTATGGTTAGGTCTCCAGCCTCAGTTTCTCTGATGGACCTGGGGACCCCATGGGACTTAGTATTCAGTCATGAACCCTGTTTCACTTATACCCTGTTTCACTTGCCAATATCCCTACCCAGAAACTGGACTTTGAACTTCTATTCTTCTTCCTCTTCAGTTTCCAAATGACTAGAGTTTGCCCCTGAGATGCATAATTGCTCACATTAGCTCAGGCAAATACTAACTGAGCACTGAAGGACTCTTACCTCTGAGCCTTTGTGCCTGCTATTCTTTTTGCCTGGAACTCTTTTTTGTTGCTGTTAATTCATCTATTCAGTAAATAATGGAGATGAAAGAAGCAGCAAGGGCAAAGACACTGAGGCTCTTTCCTCATCTTTCTGTGTTGTTTACCCCCTTGCTCCAGTCTGCTTAGCTGTCACCCAGTACAGAAGCATAATGGGTTGACAGCATATAAAATGACAACTCGCCCATCACTCACTATCTCTCTTTATTCCTTTTCATAGCACTATTGCCATCAGTCAAATTTTAGTTATCTTTGTGTTCTACCTGTCTACCCCAGTGATAGATGAACTGGGGTGGGGGAGAGATTGAGATTAATTATTAGAGTCACTGCTATTATCTCCAGTACTTGGAACAGCGGTGACTGGTGCATAGTAGGTGCTCAATGAATATTTGTTGCATGAATGAATGACCCAGGGAAAGATTCCTAGAGAAGATGGCTCCTCCTGTGAGAGGTCGTGAAGGGTTTTTCATATGCATATAGAAGAGGAAGGGTATTCTAAGCACAGGGAAGACTATTAGCCAAAGCTCAGAAGTAAGAAAAAAATCATATACAAAGCCATACAAGTATGGACAAATTGTCGCAGATATAATGTAGCTGAGTAAGTTGTAGGAAATGGAGTAATTAGAGGTGAGTCTGGATAGACAGACCAGTTATGGAGCCAGCTAAAGAATTTTATTCAGTGGGTGAAATGTGTCCCCACCGAAAAGTTTTTAGCATATAATTGGACTTTAGAGTAGTCAGAATTCTCAGAGAATTCCCTAGATTTCCAGTCCATTATGTATACATATCTTTTCTCAATTATCAAATTAAACACTAAGTTATTTATTTTCATGAAGGGATTTTGCAGATGTAATTTAAGTCCCAAATCAGTTAGTTTTAAGTAAGAGAGATTATCCTCAGTGAGCCTGACCAAACCAGGTGAGTCCTTAAAAGGAACTGAACTCTTCCTGGTACAGAGTCCCCCAGAATGAGATACTAGATATGAGGAAGACTCTCTGTTACTGGAGGCGGCCCTCTGACAAGGAGTGGGAGATGGCCTGTAGGGACTGAGAGGGGTCCCTGGGAGACAGCCAGCAAGGAGACCTCATTCCTACAGCAGGAAGGAACTGCAGTTGGCCAGCAGCTTGGATAAGCTTGGAAGCAGATCCCAATTCCCCGTGAAAACTGTCAACCAACACTTCAGCTGGGTGAGACCCTGAGCAGAGACTCCACCTACTCCATCCCTACAGAAGCTTGAGCTAATAAAAGCTAGCTGTTTCATGCCACTGTGTCCGTGGTAATTTGCTGTGATGGAATGAAAATGAATACAAGCTTCTGCTAGTCCGTGTGGAAAATAGCCCATAGAGGATTAAAAATCAGAGACAGGGAGACAGGGAAGAGGTTGCCATTACATCCAGACAAGGGGTGAATGACTGGAATGGCAAGGATCCTTGGCATCTGAACTTCACAGGGACCTTCCTGCTGAGCTGAGCACATCACTGCCAGTGAACCCTGTGCTTTGGGGAGGAAGCTACCCATGGATCGGCTAGCTCTCCCAGCTCCAGGGAATCCATTTCCAGTTTTCCCATCTTTCTGCCAACATAGGGCACTGGGTACCAGCAGGTTTCCTGTCCCCTGAGTTATAAGAATCAGTTATGCATCTTACCAAGTTTCCTTCTTGAGATATGGATACATAAAAGTAGTTCTCAACCCTGGTCACCTATAACAATGGCCTAGGGACCTTTGAAAAATATGGTCAACAGCCCAGGATAGTGGCTTGCATTCAACTGGGTCTCTGGTGTTGTTTGCCTGTTTTTTCCTTAACTCTTTCAGTAAGTCTAACGTACAGCCAATGGTTGAAAAGAACTGAAATATCGCCTCAATTGGAATGTATAGGATTTCATAAATAATAATAAAATGCCACTATCTCATCTACCTTTAGAACAGTATAACAGAATCAACAATTTCTTTTCTCCTTTTTCTTTTTATTCCTTTTTACCAATAAGAAAGCTACCATAAACAGTATCAGCAGCATGCAAAATTTGATAAATTTAACACTTCTTTATTTAAATGATTTCAGATAGTTGGTGAGGAAACTATGACACCCCCAAAATTAATTAATGGGTTAAATGCATTGCCTTATAATCATAGTCATTGAAGATTATATCCAATTTTAAATTCATTTTCATATACTGAATCCTGTGTTTTCCCTACTAATTTCATTCCATCCCTATGGAATTTTACATATATTAAAGAATAGATTACCTCCCTTTAGATCAACCACTATCTATTGATTACTGACCATGCTGTAGATATTGTCAAAATGTTTCTTTCATTTAATCCTCACATTGATGGGCACATGGTAAGAATAAATATCTTCATGGGAATAAAGCTGAGATTCAGAGTGATTAAAGAACTAGCCCAATTAAGCAATGAATTCAGAATATATGTTTCATCCACACATCAGAAAAAACATTCTACCTTTTGGGTTTTTGGAATTGGCTTATTTCACTTAGCATGATATTCTCCAGTTCCATCCATTTACTGGCAAATGCCAATTTTAATCTTCTTTAAGACTGAGTGATATTCCATCACATGTCCATTCATCTGTTGAAGGGCACATAGGTTGGTTCCATAGTTTAACTATTGTGAGTTGAGCTACTATAAACATTGATGTGGCTGCATCACTGTAGTATGCTGATTTTAAGTCCTGTGGGTATAAACTGAGGAATGGAATAGCTGGGGGCGGCTAGGGAAGAATAGAGTTACTTTAGATTAGGAAGAGTGGAGTGAAGGGAGGGGAGTGCTATGGGGATAAGAATGATAGTAAAATGAATCAGACATTATTACCCTATGTATATATATATATATATAACTATATGACTGGTAGGATTCCACATCATATACAACCAGAAGAATGAGAAATTATACTCCATCTATGTATGAAGTATCAAAGTGCATTCTACTGCCATGTATAACTAATTAGAACAAACATAATAAATTAATATAAATATAGTTCTTGGAGATTATATTTAAAAAAAAAAACAGAATATATGTTCCAATCTTCTGTTTCTCATCCAGTGTTCCTGACTGCACTCACCTGATGCAAGACTTCTGGCAAAAGCAGAACACCCTTGGAAAGAATATTCTTGAACCCAAATAAAAATAATAAAAGCAATTACCACTATTTCTTCCGGTCTCTCCCCCAATACTGGGGTGCTCACATAAATTCTCCATATGATGCAAAGCTTTCTTTGTCAACTAACTTGTGGTAAACTGCATTTTAGGAGGAAGCTTGCGAAGGCTATAGGGCAGGCCCTCCAAAAGCAGTGGTCATGTTATGTTCCAAAAACCATGTGAATATACAGACATTTACAGATACGTGAACGTGAGTGAGAAAAATGAGGCAGCCGTACCTCAAAAAGTTAGTTGTGATCATTCTGGGGGTGGGCTACTTCCCATCTTCTGCCTTCTTCCTTTTTTTCTTTTTTTTTTTTTAATATTTGCCTCACCTACCCCACTGCCATGAATTAGTACCCAGGCTCACTTCTTCTCCAAAGTTTATTTGGTATTAGGCCCAAATAAATTCTACCCTTGTTGTTACTATATTCATTCATTTACAATTTTAGCTACCCATTTTTACTAACCACCTATAAAGGGCTCCTGGCAATAAAAAGATAAGAAATAGTCTCCCTTAGCCCTCAAGAACGTCACATCTTGGGTGAAAAATGAATTAGTGGGTTTTTATTACACAACTTAAGAGTTAA
The DNA here is from genome assembly GCA_020662805.1 of Glaucomys volans. Classification (NCBI taxonomy): domain Eukaryota; kingdom Metazoa; phylum Chordata; class Mammalia; order Rodentia; family Sciuridae; genus Glaucomys; species Glaucomys volans. The sequence goes on from JAJEJO010002618.1 coordinate 131,188, forward strand.
GTCAAGTAGCTTCTTCACTCTTTGCCCCTTGAGAAACATATCCTCATGGCTTCACTTTTCTTTGGGTTGGAAAGCCTACACCTGGCAGCTGCTACATAATGAGAAGTCGTACAAACCTGTCTAGAAACCACATATATAATTATGGAAGGAAAGAAACAAAGAAAACGTCAATGGTGGAAGACTAGATTTACCATGCAGACTATGAGTAAGATGTCCTGAGCATTGATTGTTCAAACCTTTGAGATAACTTTTGAGAGTGGAAAATTGTGTCATTAATAGTTACCCTGGGATAATAGGCAGAAACCTCAATCTATCTAAGAAATTAGGGCATATGGTTACTCTCATAAGGAATTAAGAAAAGAGTCAAGACATTTTTCCGATTGAGATGGCTTCTCAGAAAAGTCAAGGATTTTCACTTAGTCCCTTCAAATTCACTTTTGCCACAATCCTGAAATAACTTCCATTCCCATCATCTGCACCACTGCACACAGGAAACACCAGTCTTATGAGTGTGCCATGTATACACAGAATATTTTCAGCAGCTGTGCCTTGCTGGTGGGTCTCCTAACCTACACCCTAGGACATTTTTTTTTGTTCAGGGTTTGCTCTTCTGGGTCCTTTGTCTCTGTAGCCTGGCTCTGAAACTACAGCTGCTGGGCAAAAGCAGGCGCAGTTGCAGCTGCAGAAACAGAGGCAAAGAACCCCTGGAGTTGGCTGATGGGTAAAGAGCAGTGGCGCAGATCTTGCTGTTAGGATTCCTCCTGGTTGCTGCAGAATATGATTTAGGGAAGTAATGAGGGTGCCCTGTCGTGTTCACCACACACAGGCTTCATCAGTGCAAAATTTCACTCGGCAGATGCACACAGACAGATGCACATTTCCTTCACCAATGAAATATTAAACATGACAGGTGCATCACCCATCAGGAAAGGCTGCATATAAAATGCCTGTGTGACCCATGAGGTCTTCCCCACTCTGCTCCTCCCACTGGGTGGACTCTCAGAAATGATATTCCTTCGGCAACTCTGTGCAGGTATTCAATTCTAAATGTTAAGGCCAACACTACCCTTGTGAAGATAATTTAAAGGCTTCTGGCTTTAAATTAAGAATCCATTAAGATAATAAAATGTTTTCTTCAAGTTTATTGTTATTTTGCCTAGGGGATCTGTGGGGGAACACAGGATAAAAAGTATGGAGAGAAACATTCCTGTCACTATGGAAACCGATTCATTTATTTTTATGGGCTGATTTCTAATTCCTCTCCCTGGGCAAAACTCCCACTAGCTTTTGATGCTAGGAGATTATGCTCACTCAAAGGATACTTTGCTGCTTGGGGTCACATTTACACCTTATTTGGGGAGGAGGGTGGTAGGAAAGGAAGGCTCCACAAAGATCCAAGATGTCTAAGTGTATCTTTCCAATGGTACAACTACAACAGAACAGATCACCGACAAGGCCACGTTCAGAATTCGTTACCAATACAGCCTTTAACAGTTACCAGCTTGGCATCCACTCTGAAAAACTGCAAGACACACACACACACACACACACTCCCTCACTCACACACACGGCATAGTTGAAGAAGCATAACTCCGGCATGAAACTATTGACTATGTGAAGCCTAGAATCTGTTGGCATATCCATGTATAGACATCAGCACAAAGGGTAGTGTTCCTCAGGACCCACAATATGTTTTGTGTCAATGATCTTTAACTACTCCATTCTTACTATTTATAGACTTGATATGGACTTTATACGCTTAAATGGAAAGTCAAATTCTCTTTTATAACAATGTGTTTATAGATAAGCCAGTGTCTCACTTCCCCAATTAGTAAAATGGTGATAATTGTGTAGGGTAACTTCTAGAAACACTGAGGTTTGCAACTGATACTTGCTGTTATTCTACTGAACTCAGCCTGAGAAGTTTTAGAGTATGAATAGCACCTTGATGACTTAACTAATCTGCTTCAACAAATTCTGTTTTGATGTTTCTTTGCATGATAATGAGATCAGGCCTGTTATTCAATGTGCTGTGCAATCCAACAAACCGTGAGGATGGCTAATGGCAGACCTTTGTATCAGGGTTTGGTCAAGGCTCTGGAATGCGGTATGGAACAGTGCATGAAGAACCGGTTGGAAGATTGGTGGAGCAATTCATCCATCAAGTCTGACTGAACATCTGCCACTCCCTTTGGAGGACACTCGGCATTAACCACCAGTCCTGGAAAGTCACTGGAGCCACGCCAAGAAAATCGTGACTCAGCAAATTGGAGTTCATGTAAAGTTCAACGCAGTGTGTTTGTGTATGGGTATGGGTGTGGGGTGTGAAGAAGGTTGAGGGTGTGGCGAGTGGTTCCCTAGAATGAGTCCCCCACCAAATCTCTAATATAGAGATAAAACTATTTTAAGATTTGGCTTTAGAACGACTCAATGTTGCTTCAATAGTGTTTGATATCAGGAAACATCCTGGATGTTGGACCAACTTCTTCATCACTGTGTTTGACACAGGTGACATTCTTTGCTTATTTCAGTGCAATATTCACACAATTCACAAAATAGCCTGGAAGGGCAATTTACTCCTATTTCCCTACCTCCTACCCAAAGGAATCTAAATGATACTGAAAGCAGGATGCAGAGTTGGGTAGAAATATTCATAGGAGAAGACTAAATAACTAAACCTGGGATGCAACACTACACGGTGTAATACCATATAGTCCAGACCACATTTTCCAAAGTGGGGTTGGGGAGGGTGATGTGTGATTTGAAGATTTTGGTATCCCTCTGGATTAGAAATAAAAGCCAAGAGATGTTCATATAACAGAAATATAGAGCCATCACACACTCCAATCTTCATTTCAAGTCAATAAATATGTGTTGAAAGATACTAGCAAGGTACAATATAGGAGACAAAATAAACAAAACACAGTTCTTGCCCTCAATGAATTTATAGGCAAGTGGAGGATATTTACACAAATGCAATGAATCATTGGAAAAAGGAAGAGGGAAGAACAAGCCTAAGATGATGCTAGCATTCTTCCTTGAGTGAGTAGCAAGAAATATGGGAGGATGAGCAATTAGTTTTTCAAAATTACTATGGTAACATGTTCACACCTCCCCACCCCTGCCTCACAAAGGCAACAATATTAAGTCTGTGGACTATTCTTCTTTCCCCATGTACATTCAAACACCCCAAATTATTTACATATGTAGAGTTACTTGCTATATTTCCTTTAAAATAATGGGATAATATCAGTTTGCAAGCTGATTTTTCACTTCAAAAATATATCATAGGATACACATTTCATATTAAGGAATTGAATAATTACCATAATTCATTGTCATCCATTCTTCCCAGTGAGCACTCAGGTTGTTCCCAGTTTCTTATCACTGCCAACAATGAACATCCTTACATACCCTTATAAAGAGAGGTGCTTTGATTTCAATAAGATAAAGGCTTTCTGGTTAAAGGGTATACTAGTCAACTTTTCATCACTATAATGAAATCCCTGACACAGAATAATTAAGAAGAAAACAGGTTTATTTAGCTCACAGTTGTGAAGGTTCCAACTTGAAATGGCATAGTATTGGTTCTATTGCAGGGGCCGCACCTTGGCTGCATCACCTCATGGTGGATGGTGGATGATGAAAGTCAATGGCAGAAGATCATGTCAGATTAGAGGGGGTCACATACCAAGTCAGGAAAAAGAGAGAACTGGGTGGGACAAACTTGCTCCTTTTCCAATAAACCTCTCTTGAGAATTGCCAAAAGGTTACATGAGAACCAAAGGATTGCACAGAACTTCTTCATGCCCCAATAACCAAGAGGGTCTCCCTTTAGACTTTGCCTCTAAAAGGTTCCACCACTTCCCAATAGTGCCACCCTAGGGACCAAGCCCCCAATCACAATGGACCTTTGGGGGGCATTCACACTGCACTGAAGCTATAGTAAAGGGTATATGGAACTGAGTCTTACAGATTTCTCTTCAAGTAAGGCAAAAGCAATTTATGCCGTGAATAGAAATTCTTAAGGATGATGAGCAACTATGTGAATTGGGGGCTTGGGTGGAGCAGAGGAAGAAGGGAATGATATGTAGTTTGATTTTCAGCTAATTAAATCTAAGATGCCTGCTGGATGTCTGTATGTTGAAACCCATCAGGCAGAGAGACATTCAGCTCTGGAACTAAGAGATCCAAGAGTGCATTGCGTAAGGACATGGGAATAGACCGGGAGACCTCTGGGGAAGAGTGCAGCAGAAAAGGAGGTAACTATAGATCCTAAGGTAGATTCTCTAAATGGAGCTGGGTGGAAAAATCAGGAATTAGCAAAGGAGGCAGAGGATGCATGAGAGAGCTAGGAGGGAAGCAGGAAGAGCACAGACTAAGAGAAACAGGAAGAGACTGTTTCAAGGAGGTTGTGCCAAATGCCAGGTGAGATCTTTAATCATGGTGATGCAGGTGTTGCTATTGTATCTTCAGGTTAGGGGACAGAAATGAGAGCTCCCGCCTCATGTTATGTTTTAAGAAATTGCATCCGAGTTAACTCTAAGCAGTAGGGTGATACAAATAAGTGAAATACACCTTCCTGCAAAGATCATCCCAAAGCATCCTAGCTGTTGGAGTTATACACCACACCCCACAGAAAGTTCAGTGAAGTTGCTGATGAGTTGAAGAGTGGTCTTGTTTGAGTTTTAGCTCATTTCTCCTCCCTCTGCCCTCCCTGTGAAAGAAGTGTTGGCAATCCCAGAATAAAAGACCCTAAATCATTCCCCGAGCAGAAAAACAGCCTACAAATGATCAAAAGCTGATTACATCAGCGCTAACAGATGCCAACTATGATGCCGAAATCTCACTCTCATCAGCTCTCTCTGCACAATGGAAATAGAGTCCTCACCTGCCTATGGTCAAAAGTCCTCATGATGACAAACAAACTCTAACTAGGTCTCTGTGGCCTGCCATGTAATTTTCTACACCATCTCCCTTGTGACACTGTCCTGTTTGTGGAGGGGACCAGGACAGGAAGTGGCTCCCTCATAAATGAGCACACTTAGATACACCTTAAATATTTAACCTTCCGGAACACTTACAATCACTCAACTTGACCTGCTCATTTCCTTATTTTGTGATGACCCACTGATGTTGGTGGAGCCAAATAGGGAGGGAACACTTCAGAGGAAAGGCACTGCATGACATGACAAGGCCACATCCACATTGCCTGACAGGAAGAAAGCAAGCTCCTCAGCTCTGACCTTGTAGAACCAGGTGGTGTGCAGGTATCAAATGCTGCTCAGCAGACAGGTGTAAGAAGGCGGTGTTTGCACAACAGTGATAAAAGCTACCATGGGAATTGCAAATTCGATTTGACTTAGAGCAGTCATGCTTGCCTCTGGAGACTGGGAGGATTTGAGCTGCCAGAAAAAATAAAATACACCCAACCCTTTGCACTATCTGAAAATTAGTATGGATTGACAAAATGAAATAGCACAGTAGATTGGCAGATAGATGATAATTGCGGCTGGGCAACCAGTCTAGCCCAGAGGAAGAAATTATCATTTTGATTATGTTCAGGAGGATGTGAGTACAGGTTTTTCAATTGAGTCAGATGGAATATTTTTCTGGATAAGAGTAAACAAAGGGAGCTAAATTCTTTGACCCAGAGCATTTTCAATCATTTCTGCTTGATGCAGAGCAGTCCTAAAGGTGGAGAAAGACTTCCTTTAGCATCACAGATTATTTACACCTGCATGTTTTGACAAACAGAAGCCAAGTGTCCTCGTCTCCACCCACCCACCCTGTCATACCTGAGTCTCCTTTTCCCCATGCTTTCCTTTAGTCAGTCAGGTGAGAAAGAGCACTACTTATGTAAGAATGAGGAAGGGAAAGGACAGTGCAGAGGACAAGCTGGCCCATCTTAGGGAGGTGATGCCTTTGCAGGAGACAGCCAACATCACTCTGGGCTTGAGATTTAGACAGACCTGAGATCAAATTCCATCTCAGCCTTTTAGGAAGCACATGACCGTGGGCAGGTAACATAATCTTCATTTCTTGATGTGCAGAATATGGAAAATTATATCTACTATTTAGGATTTTGGCAAAAGTTAGAAGGAAAATTTAATAAGCAAATAAACATACCTACGCACACACACATGTCTAAGGTCCTGGAACTTTGTAGGCACCATCACAATGTAATAATTGTGTGGAGGAGCTACACAATCTCATAAAAATCCCATAAAAATGTGCCTGAGTTATTGACTTTGAAGTCACGAGTGAGTTTTCTATAATGTTAAATGATAAAAAGTACTATTCAAGGAAAGTTCTTTCTCTATTTTTTCCCCATAAAATCCACATTTTTCCTCTGTCAAGTAGACTGGAGGGTTTTGGGGTGGTGGAGACCCCACTGGGCTCAGGTTGGGTTCTAGTTCATTTGTACTTAGGATAAATAAATTAATAGATCAGGAAGCCATTTGTCATTCTAATGTGGCCCAGAAGTCCACAGCAGTATAGTTTGTCTTCCTCATTCCACATATGGGACCACATATGTGGTCTTTCTCATTCCCATATGGGACCACAAATTCCCTGCATGTTTTCTCATGAAAACCCAGATCTCCGTTCCACACCTGTGCTGGTCACTCCCCAACCCCAGGCTCTGTTCAAGTTCCCACTTAGAACTAAACCTGGAAGAAGGTTCCAATTAAGAAAGCTAGTTGTGGCTGGAGGACTGGGCAAGTTCCCCAGGAGACACTCTTGGAATGCTAAGAACCAAAGGGGACAGGCCAGGTTGCCATCTCCACACCTCACAGGCATCTGTGTAGCAGCTGGACTGTGCAGGCCCAGAGCTAGGCACTGAGGACACGGTGCTCAACAAGTCACAATCCCTGAGTTTCTAGGAAGGGTATAGACACAAACATTGTCATTATTGCTAGTGATAGGGACACAGAGATGAGGCTCCTAACCCCAAAATGTGTTGTCCGAGGAAGCAAGATTGGAGACTCAGTAGGAGTTAGCCAGGCCAGGAAATTGGGATGAGGACAAAAAGGGGAGGTGTTTCCTAGCAGGAAGGGCATGTAGGTGAGCGGGATGGCTGCACAGACAATGCAGAGTTCATCAGCCAAGGGACAAGACTGGGGGCAGTTTGGTGCAACACAGTGGATCCCAGGAAATAGCACTGCAATTGGACAGAGCTATTTCAGCTCCACAACATTCTCTATTCCTTCTCACTTTGAATAATTTATTTAATCCCTTAAAACTTCAGTTTCATCTCTGTGAAGGTTATTCTAATGTCCGCTTGTTGGGAATTTTATGGGGACAAAATGAAAAAGTGTAGAAAATCATCCCACATCTTCCTGGTACCAAGTAAACACTCAGTAAATGTCACTTGTTGTTCTTATTAATGAGAATAACAAGATGAAGGCCAGGTTCAGCTGGCAGGATGAGGCTGTGGAAGGAAGATGGTACCTAGAGATACAGCTCAGCAGAACCACAGGAAAAGCAGGAAGGGAAATGAATGTCACAGACCCAGGTGATGCTGTAATTGCATGAGACCATCCCAGGACTTTTATTACTGCTTATCAGACTCAGGATGCCTAAAAGTGCACATGCCAATCTACTCAAAAGCACAGATGAGATGCTGGCTCAGGCCAGCCATCACTGTTTCTCAGCATAGGGACCCTATTCACATTCTGGGTGGGAAATTCTGTTGTGCAATTCTGCCACTCACATTGCAAGACATCCAGCATCTTGTCTCATTAAGCAAGGTGACCTAACTACAAAATCTACTGTCAGTCTCACCAGGTTGCATTAAGGAGAGAGTGCCAAGAGAAAGAGATATTTGGGGAAGGAGTGACAGTGAACAGAGATCTGGGTTTTCATGAGAAAGGGTGCAGGGAATTTGTGATCCTATAGCAAGACCTATGGAATATGTAGTCTTATCCACTGCATTCCAGCAGTACTCCCAACTTTGCGACAGCCACTTTCCTAAACATCCTCCAGGTGTACTATTGCCCACCTTTATGAACAATTGCATCACATATTAACCATGAATGTTTTGAACTTGAAAGCATCACTTATTTGAAGAAGATTGGAAGCTTCTAACCTTGCAGAAGGTTTAGAGAGGGATCTAGAAATTCAAAGTAATATGTCCCTGTGAAGGTAAGTGCTCCAGCCTATGTCCATATTACAAATTCAGATCTATAAACTCATAGTTCATTAAAGGAAAATCCAACTTAAATATATGACATTCATACTTGGACCTTTGTATCCTATATTTACAAAGAAGAAACAATCTCAGTAAGGAGAGTAAGCCCTCATTTCTGATAAAGAAATAGGCCAAGTCTGTATCTCTGGCAAGCACACAGAGAGAACGAAGCAGAAGTTGGTGCAAATTATGTAAATGGCATAATTATAGGTATCTTACAGAAGGGTCAGCAAATTGATCTCTCAGACTATTCTATTGAGTTATCCAGGCACTGGTTTCAGAGAAAATAAAACCTACAGTTAATCCCTTACATCATCTCAGAAAAATGATCCAAGGCTGATCAGATTTTGTTTGTCTTTTCACTGTTCTTACTGGGTTCACTGGAACTCCATTTCCCCCATCTGTGCACCTCACCCCTCCCTACAAGGGAAATGCCACAGCACATGCCACTAAGGAGATAAACACTGAGTCTTGATGCCAGGGGCAGGATCAGTGGACCCCAGGTTTCAGCCCAGAATCACTTTCTGCTGCTTTCCTTGAGTCCAAATCACCCTCTGCTATTAGGCCAGCATTCCAAGACCACCACCAAGGCAGCTTGGAATTGGAAATTATCTGGGCCCCTGGGAAGGGATTAACTATGCCCCAAGGCCTGCCGCCTACCGCCTACCGTCTGCCTGCCTCACACACTCTCTGCAGGCAGAGTGTCCCTTGAATGGCAGCCCCATATGCTGTTCCACCTTTCAATAGACAGTGGCCCTGGCTGGCCAGCCTGCCCACCCTTTTCAGCTTCTGGTCATCATGCTGTAGCTGAACAGAGGGAGGACAGTCAATCCAGTTCCTAACCATGTGAGGTTTGCTATTTAAAAGGTTGCTGTGTTTTAATTTCTGAGTAAAGAAATAATGTACATTTTGAATTGGATTTTGAGATAGCTGGGGTAGATGAGACTGCTGGAGTCGTATCAAAAGTCCACAGTGATAAACATAAATAATTAAGCAAGGTGTCCTAGCCACAGAACCTGCTGTCAGTCCCACCAGGTTGCATTATGGAGAGGGTGCCAAAGGAAAGAGGTGTTTGGGAAAGGAGTGACAGTCAACTGTGATCAGGCACAGCTGTGACCAAGAGCCAAGTTGAGAAAACTCCTTCTCCTCCTCCTTCTTTCTCCTCTTCCTTTTCCTCTTCTTCATCATAATCATGTTACCAATTTTCTATGTGAATATAGATTAGAGACTAAACCTGATCAATTTTTAATAGATAATAGCAGATAATTTAAAATGTTCTAATGACACAAAATAAATATGTAAAAGACAGTAGTAACAGCATGTCCCGTAAGATTTCCTAAAGTTGGACTCTTTTCTCATTCAGAAGATAAGACAGCATAAGGTTTGACATACAAATTCTTGACAAGGATGCCAAAACAATTCAATGTGGAAAGAATAGTTTTTTCAACAAATGGTATTTATCCATCCGCAAAAGGACAAAATTTGTCCCCTTTTCACATGATAGATAAAAACTAACTCCAAATGGATCTTAGGGCTAAATGTAAGAACCAAAACTATAAAATTTTCAGAAGAAAGCATAGGAATAAATTTTTATGATCTAGGTTAAGCAAAGTCTTCCTTGATACAACCCCAAAAGAATAAGCAACAAAAGAAAAATAGGTAAATTGTACTTTATCAAAATTGAAAACTTTGGTGCTTCAAAAGACACCATCAAGAAAGTGAAAAGATGACCCACAGAACAGAAAAAAATATTTGCACATTACATGTCTGACAATAGATTCAGAAAGTGTAAATAACTATGACTCAACAATAAAAAGATGAATAACCTAGTTTAAAAATGGGCTTAGGATTTGAATAGACACTTCTCCACAGAATATTTACAAATGGACAATGGAGACATGAAAAGATGCTCCACATGACTGGCTATTAGAGAAAGGCAAAAAGGTACCTCACACACACACACACACACACACACACACACACACCCTAATGCCAATAATCAAAACATAGATAATAATAAGTGTTAGCACTGGTGGTAAGAATATGAAGTACCACAGAAGCTGGAGATATCCAAATATTAAACAGAGTTACCATATGACTCATCAATTTCTCTCCAAAGGAAATGAAAACATGTCCACACAAAAACTTCAAATGTGGTGAGCAAGTAGTTATTTAAAAAAAAAAAATCAGTTATTTTAAATTGGTAAATTCCACAGGGAAAAAACCTTATACACAAATATTCACAGCAGTATTATTTGTAATAGCTAGAAAGTGGAAGCACCCCAAATATCCATCAGCTAAGGAATGGGTAAAGAAAATGTGGTATATTCATTCAGTGGAATATTATGCAATCATAAAAATTAAGAAGAAGAAAAAATTAAGGAAGCACTGATATATGCTATAATATGGATGAATGTTAAAAACATGCTAAGTGAAAGAAGTCAGACACAAAAGATTATACATTGTATGATTCCGCTTATATGAAATATCAAGAATTGGAAAATCCATAGAATCAGAAAGTAAGGTAGTGGTTTCCTAGAGCTGGGTGAGGGAAGGGCTGTTTTGGAAATTGGAAGTACCTACTAATGGGTAGAGGGTCTTAACTAGAATGCATCTATTATAAGTTGATATAACCTGTGTGGAAGAGCATACAGATTGGTCCTGTAGAACCTGTTACTTGAAGGACACTCTAAACTGACTGCCAAATGACTGCTGTCACCCTCCATTTCTGGCAGGGACTGGACGTGTGTAGAGGGAAGGTCAGGATTCTGCATAAAGACCCTAGTGTCTCAGGACAGAGCTTGGAGACCACCTTCTCCACTCCAGACTGGCAGCACCATGGCATTTTTGGTGAATGACAGTGAAAGGGAATAGGATGGGAAGGGAGGAAGAGGGAGGGAAGATAAGTATCTCACTCACCTAAATCTAGAACCCAGAACATCTGGTTTGGGAATTGCAATTCCTTTAGGGTCACCAGCTACTGTGGGTTGGGGCAGCAGGCAGGCCCCTAAGACTGGAAGATGAACTCACCCAACTGTAACCCTGACTGGCTGCCAGGGCACAGCCTATTGGTAGGTCTGGCACCTGGAAGGACAGGGAACCTGACAGCCAGAGGACCGAGTTTCAGGGTGGGACCCTTGGAAACCTATAAGGGTCTACCCTTGACCTTCATCCCCGTACCATGAGATTATGACATAAAACAAAAATAAAACAAAAGAACTATGAAGAAAGAACAAGGAAGAAAGGAAAAAGTTTTAAACATTAAAAATATTAGTACCTTTATTGGAACTTTGTCCCTACTCTTTGAATACAGGACCCTTGAATTTCCCTACTCAAGGAGAGTGTGATCCTGCAGGCTGTGCATGGTGCAACTCCAGGGGTGCCGCGGATGATGGTGTGGATGATGCCTGCAGTTGCCCACAGAGGCCCATATGTTGATGTCTCTTATACTCAGTTTCTTTGTGAAATGGAAATATTTGGAGCATGGTACTAATGGGTTTGTGAAGATTAAACAAGTTAGTATATAGAACACTGAGAACATAACACGCAAATAAGCACAATATGGATGTTTTCTATTGTTCTCAAAATTAGTTTAATTTTATTTAAATAAAAAGGTTGATTTACATTTCTCAGACATTATATTTCATTAATGCTAATCTGTAAGACAAGTAATTTTATGACTTGGATGTGAAGTGCGCCCCAAAAGCTCACATGTGAGACAATGCAAGGAGGTTCAGAGAAGAAATGATTGGGTTATTAAAGTCTTAACCCAATCAGTGAATTTATCACCTCATGGGGTTGAGTGGTAATTAAAGGTAAGTGGGGTGTGGCTGGAGAAGGTGGGGCATTAGGGGTGTGGCTTTGGGGTATACATTTGTATTTGGCAAGTGGAGATTGATCTCTGTCTCTGTCTCTGTCTGTCTCTCTCTCTCTCTCTCTCTGCTTTCTGATCATCATGTGAGTGGCTTCTCTCCACCACACTCTTCCACCATGATGTTCTGCCTTCCTGGAGCCCTGAGGAATGGAAGTGTCTATGGACTGAGACCTCCAAAACTGTGAGCCCCCAAATAAACTTTTTCTCCTCTACAATAGTGCTGGTCAGGTCTTTGGGTCACACAGTTAAAAAGCTGACTAAAACAAGTAGCATATTATTATAGTTTAAGAATTAAGGGACTCAAATGATTATAGCACAAATAGATACCTAAAATCTTAAGTGAAGGTGATTGAAGATGTCACTTAAGCAAATCTACATACTTCTGCCCTCAATCTGGCAAAGGTCCACATAAAGACCATATTTGGTATTTCTCAAAATTCTTGATTTTTTAAAATAAATTGAAAAACATTTAAAGAGCAGGTATTATGTGCCAAGCATAATCTAGGAGCCCCTTGAGGTAGGAAATATCATTGGCATCTTGTAAATGGATAAATTTATATTTAGAGAGATCCTGTCTCTTATCAAGTCTGCCCTTATCAAGGGCTGAGCTGGTTTTAGATCACTGGTCTGTCTACAGTCAGATGAATCAGTTAGCTTGCTTAATTCTCTACAGGAATGAGAACATACATGCTTCTATTTGTTTCTCACCCTATGCCAGGTACTTTTCATAGATTAGTTCACTTGTTCTTCACTGTACATCTGCAAGATTGGTATGATCTTTATCTCCTAGTGGAGATAAAACTGAAAGGAGAAGTTAAAGTGTCCCCCCATCCCAGGTCATAATGCTGGACAGAGCTGGAATTTGAACCCAGGTCCATCCACCCCCAGAATCCTCATTCTTTCTGTTAAATCTCATTGTCCCTGCCACTGGGTTCTTGGGAATGCATCTCTAATGCATCTCTGGGATCTGCCCTTCTCTTCCCTTTCCAACAAACACAATACTAGCCTGCTGCTCTGGTAACTCATGCCAGGATTTCTGTATGAATTTCTGGTCAAAAGAGAGCACCACCTTCTTTCTAACCTACTTTCAATCAACAGCTTCCTCGCTAAAAAACCATTTCTATTCTATTTTGTCAACACTTAAGAATATGCAATGTCTTTGAAATCAAATCCAAATTCCTAACTTGGAGTATGTGGGCCTCTGGAATCTACTCTTGGCTGTGGTTTGGATGTGGTGTGAGTATCCCCCTAGGATCCACTATGTTGGGAACTTGATCCCCAGGGTGGCTCTATCAGGAGGTGGTAGAACCTTTAAGGGATGAACCTAGTGGGAGGTCCTTAGCTCATTGGAAGTGTGACCTCAAAAGACATGGTTAGACTCAGTCTCTTTCTCTTTAACTTCTGCTCTTCTATACATTTGCAATCCTGCCATGACGTGCAGCAATCTGCCACCCTCACCAGGGCCAGACCAATATGCTCATTCTTCCCCATCCTCCCCAATGTTAAACTCTGAAGCTTCAAAACTGTGAGCTAAATAAACCTTCTTTTTAGAAGAAAATTGTGTCAGGTATTTCGTTTTAGTAATGGAAAACTGACTAATACACCTTGTAAATCTGGCTGTATACTAGAATCACTCAGGAAACTTAAAAATCCTGTTGCTCAGACCACACTCCAACTAAGTCAGAATCCAAGGGGGTGGGACTCAGACACCAATATTTTTCAACCTCCTAGAGGATTCCAATAGGTAGTCAAGATTGAGAAGCACTGAAATAAACAAATGGACCCAACAACTGAAACCTCCCTCATAGTGACTAGGTTAATCTCTGTGATATTTCTTATCTATAACCTCTGTACCCACAATTACAATCCTGCTGCTGAGATGTTGTTCAGGGAGAATGCTTTCCCATTTACTCTAATAATTCAGATCTCCTAACCTATCAGACCTTGCTCCATCTCTCTTGACTACAGAAAGACTTCCTTGAACACACTAACTTCTGAACAAGCTCTGTATCTGAATACGCACTTAGAGTCCAGGCAATATCCTGGAGCACATGATAACACAACATTTCTTGGTAATCACATTTCAAGTGTTGATGTATAGGCTCTTCAATTGTGTAAAATATTAGCATCCAGATATTTTCCTATGCACTTTGTTATTCCAGCAATGTTCCTTTGACTTCTCACTAACTCGCATCCTTTAAGACTTCATTTGTGCATTTGCTTCCTCTCTCTGGAATCATGCCTATACCCTTGTCCAGGCGCCTTTGACTTCTAACATCGCTCTGCTCTGTTCCTTTAATAGATCCTTCATTTTCACTCTTCCCTGCTATTGCTTTGCCCAGTATTCTCTGTCTGCCAATCTTGTAAAAATCTATTTTATTCACCTTTCAAGGCTTCCTTCTCCCTCAACTTATCTATGATTCTTCTCCTGGCTGGATAGGATGAGTGGCACCTTCCTTCATGTTCCTAGTACACTTTACTTATTACAGTCATTTAAAGTTTATCACAATGTTTTAGAGTTGATAGGCCTCTGTTGACCTTAAATAAGAAAGCTTGGCAAATATGCAGGTTACAAAACAGTAGATCATTCAAACATAAAGCAAAACTTCTGACACTATGTTTTCTCTAATGAGCCTGAAAACCATGTGCTGTTAATGTGAAAGACCATTTTCTTGGCTCATAGCACCAGTGGGTGGAGGCCTGGCCTTTGGAAGGCCCCTGCCCTGTGTATCTGTTACTTGTGTGCATGTTGTGAGGTTGCACACTGGCAGCCTTTAACATGAACTGCATAGCAAGGAACTGGTGGACTGGCAAGATGTGCAAAATGTGTCCCTCTCTTTGAAGTCCATCATTGATCAGAGATGAAAAGACCTTTGTACTGACAGAGCAGAGCAGACTTGAAAGTATGAGGCCTGAAGCAGACCCACATAGTCAGGTTCTTTTTTAAAATTTCAGATTCAAAACAACCTAGCAAATTCCCATTTTAAAAAATTACTAACAGAAACTGTGACAAATAATAATTCCACATTAAGGAGAATCTTATCAACAAGGGATTCCAGATTCCTCCTCTGAGAAATATTCTCTTTGTTTAGAGGACTAAGCAGTTAATTGCACATTTCAAAATCAAATTGAGGCCTGGTTGCTGCTATAAAAGTCGATGAGCTGGGTTTTCTAATCTGAAAATTGCCATTCTCCCATCTTCATACTAACACATTATAATAAGGATAACAGGTAGAGAGGAGAAAGCGGACAGCATGAGTTTATGATTCTTTTAAGAATGTCCTGATCAGGAATTCAAAGTGTATAAAGCAATGCCCAACCAATTTACCTTTTATAACTAAAAACTCAGTTTCTAACTCTAATGTCTCCTCAAAAGAAAACTCAGGTCTGAACTGTAAGTTCAGATAAAATCTCCATGCTGTTTTGCTTCATCACAGACCTAGAAACAAGGGAGCCTGATGACCATGGACTGAACCACTCAAACTATGAGCCAAAATAAATCTTTCCTCCTTTAAGTTTCTGAAGTGGGAACTTGATGGTGTGGCATTGAGGAGCATGCAGGTTTCAGAAAGCAATCCAGATCATCATCCCATCTGATGAAACTGATGAAACTTCCCCACTTCAGCCAAAGTCCATTAAAATTAAAACCCACATTCTGTCTCAACAAGCATTCATACTGTGTGCTTTGTAATGACTTGTACTATCATTCGAGTAAGAAGTGTCTCCCAAATATTCAAGTGCGGAAGACTCAGTCCCCACTGCAGCAATGCTCACAAGGGGGATTTGGGGAAGTGACTGGATCACAAGGGCTCTGACCAAATAAGTGGATTAATCCACTAAGGGACTCATATTTGATGACATTGTTCAGAGGTGGTGAAAACTGTTAGGTGGGAAGACCTGGTTAGAGCAAGTAGATCACTGAGGATGAGTTGTCTCTGGCCCCTTCCTATCTTCCTCTTTCAGCATCCCAGCTGCCATGGAATAAGCAACTTTTCCTCCAACTTCTGCCATGCTGTTCTGCTAGAACAATGGAACCTGATGACCATGGACTGAAACCACTGAAACGATGACCAGAATAAATCTTTCCTCCTTTAAGTTGATTTTCTCAGGTTCAGCCATCTGCTTATTTCACCACACCTGGTTCAACTTCTTGACAAACCACAGACACTCATTTAGATCAACCAATAAAAGGTGGAGGATGCCCACGTGGAACATCGAACAACCACTGGCTCCCATTGGGATAATCATCATGTAAGAATTAACATCAATTTTATCCTTATGTGTATAAACGACAATAAAGATGTGTGTGTGTGTGTGTGTGTGTGTGTGTGCGCGCGCACACACACTGATTTAACCCTAGCAGAATCCCAAGCATCCACTGTATGCTAGGTAGCATTCAAGGGGGTTTCTCTGAACTTCTGGCCTGAGAGAAGCGGCCCTCCTGAGAGCTAACTTTGCACCTGGGGCAAGTGTCTAACAAAGCACTTGCCTAATAACACATCTGATTCCTGTTGCCTCCCTGAACAGACTATAAGCTCCTAGAGGGCAGAAACTTTGTCTTACATATGTCCGTTCTCTCTCACACTCAGCCCAAGGATTGGCATATAGTAGCACTCAATAAATATGTTTTCAACACTGCCAGACACTTTTAGTCAGCTACCCTAAAAATTCAAAAATCTATCAACCACTTGGTCACCTCCAAACATGATGCTGTGTGTTTTTCCAGTTTATCAGATTCCAGGGAAGAAATGCCTCTTCCTGACTTGACCTGAAGTTGTCTGACAAGAAAGCTCTGTGAGGATCTGAAGCTTAGAGCTACTGCAGCCATTTTGTGATAATGATGGAAAAACCAAAAGACTCACAGAAATCTAGAATCAGATCCTGATGTCACTGAGCCCCTGAACCGTTCCTAGAGCCACCTCTCCCCAGACTCCCCAAGAGAAACTTCTTTTGCTGAAATCATCATGAGATATTGCAATACTTGTACCTTAAAGCATCCCTTCTCAAACATGAACATTTTAAAATCAACAAAACCCGGTTCCTGACCTTAAAAACACTACAGAGACATAGGGTTGCCAGATTAAATATAGGAGACCAGATTGAATACAGGACTTGTCACAAACAACAAGTAATTTTTTAGTACAACCATGCCCATTCGATAGTTGGGACATAATTATATTCAGAAAATATATGTGTGTTTTATCTGAAATTTAAATCTAGTTGAGTGTCCTTTATTTGTATTTGCTAAACCTGATAACTCTTGATGGAGAGTAACAAACATCTTCTAAGAGAAGCAGAAAGGACACTTCAACCAGAACATGTGATTTAGCAAAGAAAGCCACTCCCAGGATGAGAGAGCAGCAGTAATAACACCTTTGAGGATACAGTCCTTCACGGTTTTCAGTGAACATTCACAGACATTACTCATTCAACAAACAGTTGCTGGGCTCCTACCATGTAAACAACACTTGATTCTAGCAATTCGCCCAAGGCAGCATAGCCGCTAAGTATAGGAGCAGACACCTGAATTCTTCCCTTCTGATAACCAGTTTAGAGCTGGATTTTAGTAGAGGTTCTCAAGCTTTTATGTGCAGATGGCTGGGCTGTGAAGCAGGCCTAGTCTGAGGCAGAGCCCAAGAATACGCATTTCTTACAAGTTTCCATGTGACACTGATACTACTAGTCTTGGGGTCCCACTTCTTGGATACCAGTGCTTTATATTATACCTATGAATCAGTCTTCCTTAGCAGGACAGAATCACAGACACCTACCCTCTTGCAAGAAGAGAAAAACGCAGACTGCATGCTAAAGGTGTGCACTACAACATTATTGTAAGAGTAAAATCTTACAATCGGTCCATTTGTAGAGGAATGGGTGCATGAAATGAGTAGTTACTTTCTCAAATATATTAGTTGCAAAGACAAATAACCCTTCTTTTCTTTGGGTTGTAACTTGTGGAGATCAGAAGGTAAGTGCCTTCCCTCCACTCTCATGAACATGCTGGTTTCTATTCACAGGTGTGGATGCTGCCCCAAGAAATTGGGGGTTTTACTAAAGTGCAGGAAGTGGGTGGGTTTGAAACTGCTCAGGCTCCTGGAAGTTCGAATTCCTGCTACCTCCATCTCTGAAATCTGGTTTCCACCAGGCCATGAAATTTGATCCTTTGGATGAAAATCCAGGGGATGGCTTTCTTTATCTGGAGTCCATTACATTCTCCCACTTTCTTTTCTCTTTCCCTTGCTTCCTTCACACTCCCCCAGCAACCACCTAACAGACAGAAAGATAAAATAGAGAAGCCAATTGTAAAGCAGTCAAGCGTGGCCTCCAAACCACAGGCGGGCAGTGGGGTTAGAAGGGGGGACATGGAAGGGAAGAAAGAGCTATTTATTCTCTGAGTCTCTGACTGGTAATTTCACTGTCTACATAAACAGTAGCTGAGAGGACTGAAAAACAAATACAATTATACTACCAACTTGGTTCATGTTCTTGGGGCCTCCTGCCATGGTGAGTCCTGAAAGTCTTGGGGTCGTCCAACTCTTCCTTGCCAACCCTGGAGACTCCAGCCAGTGGTGTGCCAGTTTCTCACTGCATTCCACATTAGCCACCACCTTTCACCTGTCAAAGAGTTTCCTCAGCTCTGGGACAATGACGAACAATTGATTTCTCTTTCTCTCTCTCCCTTTTTAATTTGCAAAAACATTCATGCTGCAGAAAACTCCAAAGAATAAGACAACAAACACTAGTAGTTCTGTGATCCAGACACAGCACCTGTCAAGGTTTGATTGTACTTCTTCCAAGTATTAATATTTTGTGTTCACAGAATTAAAGGATAATCAAACATCTTTTCCAGCCACCTATCTTCTCCCATCATCCTTCTTGCAAGAGAGCATGAATTTTGTATGAGTCCTTTCATTTCATTTGTAAAAATTTCACAAGCATAACCTGCATCATAAAACAAAACATAATATCATTTTTGTTCTTTTTTGTTTATATAAATGATTCATATTGTTGTCTTTTTTCTCCTTGTTTTCATTCAATAAATGTTCTTGAATTCTAACCAGCTGATTGATATCATCACTTTTAACTGCTCATTTTACTTCCCCATTCCTCTATAAATGGACACTAAGATGGATTCTAATGTTTTCACTCTTGCAAACAATGCTGTAATACCCATCCTATCACATGACTCTGCACAAACACCAGACTTTCTGTTGGACATACACGTAGAAGCAGAACAATTGAGACCTACATATAAGATCATATAACATTTTGAATTTATATATATGTTTAAATTGGGGTTTGAATTCAGAGACTTAACCACAGAACCACATCCCCAGCCCTTTTTTAAAAATATTTTATTTTGAGACAGGGCCTTGTTAATTTGCTCAGGGCCTTGCTAAACTGCTAATGCTGGCTTGGAACTCACAATCCTCCTGCCTCAGCCTCCCAAGGCACTGGGATTACAGGCATGTGCCACCATACCTAGCACCAACATATCTGGAAAGTAAGTATTGGACTTCCAAGAGTTAAGCAGGAGAATACTATTTCACTCACATGCTGAAAACTCTTGATATTACCAAATTTCTTAATTTTTAACAATTTGATGGATTGTAATAAAGGTGCCTCATGGCTGGTTTTATTTGCATTTTCTCATAAATTATTGAGGATTTTCTGGTTCAGATTTCCTTTTTTGTGACCTGCCTGTTCATAACCTTTGACCATTTTTCTATGTGTTTGTCTTTCATTTGTAGAATGAAAAAGGATATATATATATATATATATATATATATATATATATATATATTCTGAACAACAGTCTTTACCTATTACTTATAAATATTGCAATTTCTTCTTCCTGCCCATGGTTTGTGTTGCAGCACATTTATGAGTAACTTATTGCTAATTAGAGAAGCCAAAAGAAGCAAGCACAGACCTTGGACTTGGCACTGTCACAAGCAATCCTTCAATAGACTGGGGCTGGGGGGATAAAGAAACTGAGACTCAAAAGCAACATTGTAACTGGAAGAACTGACATTTAAAGTCATGTCTAAAAACCACAAATCCAATGCTAGCTCCACCACAAACCAAGGTGTTTGCTCATGTGCTCCTTCTTGCAGAAACATTGTAAAGCCTTATCACAGTTGAACCAGAATTTATGGATCAGAAATACTTCAGGAAGCCTGTTGCAAAGCCAGAAAATTTTATGCTGTAGGACTGGAAATGTGCATTATAAACAAGCTCCCAGGAGACAAAGCTGCAGCAGGTCAGTGGGCCAGACTTGAGGACACTTTTGATGAAAGGTGAGGAATTGGAGCTGGTGGTGGACCAGCAGAGGTCTCGGGCTTCCAGCTAGCAGTGTAAATATTTGATGTGCCTCCTCCTGCTGATCTATGGACTCCAGGAGGTCAGGGATTTGTCTCTTGTATTTTCTCCCACCATCCAACATAAATATTAGTCAAATGAAGAAATGGTCCATGTAGTACATTCATTAGTCAACTGCCCATGGCTAGGAAGAATCTTAGAAAAACTTACAATTAGCCTCAAATTCTAAACTTCTCTCTCCTGCTAAAAGGGAAACAGCACCAATAAGTCATTCTATATGCCAGTGCATTTGACCTTGGTTAATGCACACAGTATTGACTCCCTCCACTTCAATTGCCATTCAAATGTACACATCATGAACACAAATGTCCCTAATTGTGGTTGTGGAATCTATCAAATGATAGTTCAATAGAGAAGGAAATTTGTCTCAACTCCTTACTATGTGAAGACTGAATACCCAGTTTCTTTGGAAGCAGTTGCTCAAAATGTAATTGTGAGGACCCCTTCTTTCTCTTCTTATCTTATCCTGGTGCCACAAAACAGAGCAAGTTCCTAAGGACTCCATACCTTGGGACTGCTCTTTGAAGTAAGTATGACTCACTGGGCAAAAGTTTTTAGTCCTGACAATTGCCTGCATCCGGTTTGGGCCATCTCTGTCTTTGATCAAAACTGTCAGCATTTTCCTTCCTCCATGTATGCTTTAGTCACACGCTGTGGAGACAATCAGTGGGTCTTCTCTTCAGGGCAAGCTAGCCAATGACACCTTCCAGCTGAGCAAGAATTTACCTTAGAAATAAGAATGTGACACAATGTTCAAAGAGGATGACGGGAAAGGAAAAAAAAAAAATAAGCATTTCTGAGAGCTTTCCCACCTCCACCTAATTCCAGTTTCTTAAGATGTCCAACTATCCTCACAAGGATTAAGAGAAGAAGCCCCAGGAAGTGTATCTAAGTGGACAATGCCATGAGGAAATATGGTTTGGGGACATTAATATTTCTCTTACATTATTTTTTTAAAAAATAATATTGCATTTTTTTAGAGTACAAGATGTTAAAACTTGTTACAGGGTTAATTAAGAAACATGTAAATGGTATGAAGATAGGGACTATGAAGATGGCTTCTCAATTGCTAGGGAAGGTTATATTGGAATCTGATCTTCTGGGTCCCAAAGGGTGTGGTGAGACTCAGTGGAGTGCTCCAGGTGACAGCTGAACAGAGTGGGCAGAATATCTGCTCTGGAGGAGGGGAAGGAATCTATTCTATCTATCGCCCCCAGGCTAGCGGCCAAGCTCAACTCTCTTCTGATCTTCAAAGCAATTTCCCTCTCTTCAATTCTTCCCCAGAAGAACCAGACTGAAGGGGATCTGTATGGAATTGCTGTTCATGCCTCCATGCACCCTGGGCGTGTGGGGGAGGGCACTTATAAACAGAAAGCATAAGGAGCTTAGGAATTTGTTGGCTGGCTTTGTCCACTGACACTACAGTTTCCATACCTTGCATGAACTGGATCCAATTTTTTTTTTATTCAACTTATATATAGCTTTCTAAAGATATTTCAAGGCATATAATTCTGATTAATTTGCACTTGACACATAGACACATTTTTCCTATGGGCCTAATACTGTGTGATGATTATTTTCTGATCTTCTTAAAGCTTTTGGCCCTGGAAACAGGAAGCAGAAGAGCAAAATAGAAAACAAAAAAGTTCAAAGTTAGGGCAAAACCAGGAGCTGTACAAATTCTGGCACAATCTGCTTTCTAATCCTGACATCATGAATAATATTAATACCACAACAGTTTTGAGAGAAGAAATAAAGACTGGAGTTAAAACAAAATGTCTATGTGGGGGAAAAAATCATATCCCAATTACTTCCTTAACTTTTTATATATGAACTAGTGTTTGAGGGAAACAAGATGCAAAGTGACTCTTGGTCTTCTTATAACAGTTTGATTCATACTCATGTCCCAAAAGCATCCAGTGTCTCAAGTCTCGTTCCCATGGTTCAATCTTTCCCAGCTGCTATTTGCATCTCTTTCTTCACACAGGTGCAGGAATGTGAGTGAGTGTGTGTATGTGTGTGTGTGTGTGTATGCATGCACTTCATTCTCATCTTATTTTAATGCTCTAGAAGCCAAAATGTGGTGACAACCTGGACTAGTAGCTTTCTTTTTTTCCTAGCCATATTCCATGCCCATACCCTCTGCCTGTCATTTGCAAATATGTGATCTTGATCAAGTGTCATTTCTTGAGTGCCTCTGTGTCCCAGATGCTGCATTTGGTATTTTATATGTAATTCATTTAATCATCAAAATAGGCTTATGATGTACACAATAACATCTCCATCATACAGCTAAAAAACCTGAGGTTCAGAGCATAGATGTGACACAGCTAGGGAGTTTCAGTTTCAAGATGTAAACAACTCAAGTCTTACTGATTCCAAAGCCCAAGATTTCTCCTCTGCATCACACCTTTAGGAATAGAAAAATGTCTGAGGGCATAATGAATTTATAGAATGTTTACCCTGGTTTGTTTTTTGTTTTTTGTTTTCTTACCAAATTATGTCTAATGACAGAGAAGAGTAAACTATGTCAATGGGTGAATCTCTGCACACATTTGAAGGGACAGGGACACAGCATGCTTTTGAGGATGTTAGTCGGAAGCATTCAGTTGCACACACATAATTTCTTGAAGTCCTCCTGTTGATCTTTAAAAAATTATCTAAATTTGCATTACACTCCTTAATATATTTATTTTGCTGTCATGTTAAGGAAAAGGGTTAAAATACTTGCCACTGACTAAAGTAATGCTCTAGGAAGATGCACCATGTTTATTCTGCAAGTCTGTGAATCTAAGCACCTCACCATTGCCCTTGGGGTTAGTGTACCCAAGAGTGAAAAGATGAGAAAGTGAATCTATCTCCATTCTACTGAGAAGCATATTCCTTTCAGAGAATGTTCCTGTAACATATTATTTGTTCCTAATGAGCAGCATATTGCTAGTAGTGATCATAATACTTAGAAGGAGATTTCAGAGCTAAAGATAAGTTAAAAATGGTAGAGTGAAAATTTTGATAACTGGGAGTCATTTCGTCAGCCTAAACCAACCAATTTTTAAAATATAGCATAGAAAATCAATTAAATGCTAAATTATCAACAAGGCACAAATAATTAAAATATACAGAGGCAACAAAGTAGACTAAGAGCTTGGATTGGGGCTAAAGACCTGGGTTCCATACCCAGTCTGCTGCCAGCTAGTTTGGACATGATTTTTGGTAGGAGGTTAACCTGTTTTTACACCCATAAAAATTGGGTGTTGGTTATATGGTAGATGAATTCTCATGTGCCATCCAGCTTGAATACTCTGAATAAATGGTGTCTGCCTGATATATTGCAATGGATAGAAGCCAGGTACTGGGGTTGGAACAGGATTTGAATCTCAACTGAGGCCTTTAGCAGATCTGGGATCCCTACAAGGATGCCAAGACGAGTAAATGAGAAAGCATTTATAAATATCTACCTTGGTGCCAGGGCAGATAGTTGGCACTCCATAAGGGTTGCTATTATTTTGACACTATTCATTATTATTAAAACACAGTGATGCAGGAGATACCTAAGTCAGGTGCTTCTGCTGAGATATCATTGCATGTAAATTTAAATGTTCTATCTTGGTTTGTTTTAGATCCTGTTGTCCTACTCTCTTGGCACCATCTAATATTATCTCATAGTATTTACCACAAATTAGAACTATGTGCTCATTCTGTGATTCTAAGATTATTTATCTAATATCTTCCTCCTTCTGCTGCTTTAAGTCTCATAAGAGCAGGGACCACAGCTGTTTTGTTCACATTTATATTCCCAGAATCTAACATAGTGCATGAGACAAAGCACCTCATGAGGAATGAATGGGCTTAAGAAATCCTGTCTTTATATCACCTAATCTGTGGACATCATGAGGAGCAATGTACACATCACTTGGGGCCTAGAAGTCTTACTTGTTTCCCTGTATTACTGAGTTTGTTCTGCAACAGGCCACTTTATGTATAGTCATATTCAACTGTAGGCCATTCTGCCACTGATTTATAAGACTATCAATTTTTAGAGCTTACTCCAAACCTCTACCCCCACAGCCCCACTTCTGCCATACACACCCATCTACGTGGTTGCCCAATAATGTATTTTTATCCCTCATGAAAGCAATGGGGGAAACGGCTTTCATTGTGTTTAAAGACGAATGACACAGTCTTTCTTGCATTTTATGTTTTTTATGTTTTAATATTCTAAATTTTTAGTCCGTATTCTACAAAGCAGATCAGTGTCATTCGAAATCTATTAAATATACAGGTTCCTGGGTCCCACTCCCAGATATTTGATCTGGAATATCTAATGTGAGTTTCAGCGATGTTCATGTTAAGCAAGCTGTCCAAGTAAGATGCAGGAAGACTGATCCATGCTTTGAAAAACAATGCTTTAAAGACTACATGAAAACAATTACAATAACTTTTCCTAGCAACTTTCAAGCAGATAAAACCGAACCACTATTGCTGATAATTTAAGTGAATACATAATGGTGGGCCCAAATTCTTTCAAACCTCTCAGTGGAATCCTAAAGGATTGATAAAGTTCTATATTAAGTAAAAATGGTAGGGAAAGCTAATATTGTTGAACCTTTAAAAATGTTGGATAGAAATGTCTTTTGGAATCTCAAGGTTTTGAGAGTCTGCCAGTACCATAATTTGTTATTTCATTCAACAGGGAGAGAAGAGAACATCATTAACAAATACCTAAGCCTCCCAAGTAGCCATTTCTAATGGCTAAGTGGATAGCAAATACTATGGTGCAAAGGCTTATTCCAGTTGTTCTGGAAGCCTTTGACAGAGTAATGAGTGTGCTTGAGACTCTCAGACTCAGTAGAGGTAATAAGATCAAGCAGAAAAAGTAGAGATTGGGACTGATCATCTCACCCATTCAAATGAAGTAAAAGTTCTCTTGCTGACAGAATGTCATCAGGTGCACCTAAATGACTTTGAGAGGGCAGGGAAGAAAACCCACACTCATCCCCGTAGATTGAAAGGAGTAAAGCTCTGAAAGCTCAAAGGGTAAGGCATGTCTGCCTACTTAAAACCATGCATGTGACATATCTTCCCACTTAAACAGCTCCAGTTCATAGGAGCCAAAGCCCTTTTACTTCCAGATCTCTCCCACACACCTGAGAATAAATTATCAGGCTGCATAATGAGATTCTACCTCTAATTTAGAACCTGAATTTCACGTCTTTGGAGGTGTATAAAAGGTCTACGTCAACCTTTTGCTTTCAGCAAAGACAATAATTTAGGCTATCACCAGACACCTGTCTAACCTGTAATTTTTCCTGGCTCCATTTTATTTTGTCTCCATGAATATGTAGATAGCAGTGGTTGCCACAGTGCTCAAGCATAGTACAAAGGAGCTTGTATTTAACTATTCAGGTGAAGGTGAGGGAAGGAGACAAGTAACACAGGTGCTTAAAGGTGGTGAGTCCAGAGCATCAGGATGGACTGTCCTTCCCCTTCATTTTATCCCAGATAATTACAGATGATCTATTGCACTCGGTATGGTATGCAAGGTGCCCCAGAAGGCAACTGGAAAAAGAGGAAGAAGGATGTTAATGTGGTTGATGAAAGAAGAACAGGGACCTGCTGGAAGAAGGGTAACAAGATGTATGTTCATGGAAAGAATTCTTAATTGACCTTCTTCTGCTCATTTACTCAGGGAGAGCAGTAAAGGCAGTATTATCATATATCATGCAGATGTTACTATTTTTATTAAACAATGGAAAGCCTCCATGCTCCCTCCAGTTCTGTGTCCTCTGTGGTCACTGATTCATTTATTTTATTCATTCAGAAAACAAACTTACTGAGCACCTATTATATAATCACCATTTGCTTTAGGCACATAGGATAAAATAGAATAAGACACATTTCCATTTTCAATGATTTTAAACCTATTGGGAGAGACAAGCAAGTAAGTTCAATTCAATATGCCTTCCAGCTAGGACTTGGAGGACACAGCAGGCATCCTGGAGCTGATAAGCTGTAGTTGCAGGGACAGCAGAAGTTGAGAGGAGACAGTGAGAGTGACTATGGAAGAAATGGTGAAGAGACTTCCAGGTAAATGCTTGGTAATAACAGAGAAGGCAGCATGAACAGAGTGTGGAGAGGAAGAGGGTAAGTCAATTGGCAGCAATTTCTAAAGAAGAAGAAAGGGCTTTTCGTTTTCTTATCCCACTATTGCTGAACATTGCAGGATTCATATTCCTTCCTGGCACCTTACGCTATTCTAACCAAGAAGTCAAGCTTTGATGATTGTCCTATGGTGGTCTCAGATGCACCCACTTGTAGCCAAGGTAAACACAAATTATATTTTTGTAATCTACCTACATACATGGAACCCTGAGGCTCTGTTTCCTTTTGGCTTTTCTTCTTTACTTCATTTTCTACACAATGAACAATGATACCTTTAGTATTGCCATCCCAGACAGATTTAATACTATCTCCCTGTGTTTATACTGTCTAGATTAAACCAACTTTGTAAAAATGTGTCTCTCCAAATTCTTCTGGCTTCATGTAGTTGTGTTTATTTTCTTTTCCAAAATTTAAAGAGTCTTTTTGATGTTTTCAGGAGTAGTCTATCTGGCAAGCCTGTGTCTCACTCTTGTTATTGATATAATCTATGCATTAAGTGCACAAATGCCAGGGCTTTGTACTGGCACCAAATAAAGTCTATTAAATGGACATGTCCCTGCTCTTTCATTTACTTTGCCTAGGGTGGGAGTTCAGAATCACTTACAATTCCCTGCCCAGTTTTTCAAGCATTCCCAGGGAAACAATTAACCTTAGTCTAAGAATATCTTATAAAATAGCATGCTAGAACCAGTCCATCCCAGCTCACAGGAATAGACTATTAAACTTTCAGGAATTGTGTGACCCAGTTTTTAGACATAACTGTTATTAAAAATTAAACTATATGAACTAACAAATAGATTATGTATAAAACAAAGGTTGCATATACTCAATTCTTTAATTCCTAATTATTTTACAATTACTTATGCTATTGAGTTTATTTAAGTCTCTGCTTTTGTGTGATTGAGTACAACATGGTGTGCTACTCGGCATCCCTTCCAACTCCCCATTTAACGATGTCATGTTGGTAGCTTGCAAATGGCCTTCGAGGGAGCATTTATCCCACAAAAATTGGCAAGCAGTAAAAATCAGGGCTCTTGTTTTTCTTCAGAGATCAAGTTAAACCTTGACCTATACACCACTGCTCATATGGACTAAAGAATGTGGAAATTGGTTGAAAAGGAGAAAGAACAGATATTGACAGAAAAACAGTCAATCAGTTCAAGTAATAGGAAGAAAGTCCACTACAATTTATACTTTAGGAGAGGATCACTTGAAACAAAATAATTTTCTCTCTTAGATGTGCAGATATGGCCTGTAGAAGTTAATAGATTTGGGGGACTACAATGCTATCACATGTGACTCCTGTTCTTTGTTCTGAATGGAAGTAAGTGTTAGAGAATTGACTATAGAAGTCTGAAGGGTATAAATCCTGCTTAGGACATGTGCCAACACACCCTATTCCCTTGTAGCAGTCTTTGTTGCATAAATTGTTCCAGACATTTGAGAAATCCCAAAGTGGATGAACTTGTTTTATGTATTAAAGTAAAAACTGTATTAACATTTCACATCCCAAATTATTTCTTCTTAGCCTCTGCAGATTTGGGGTGTTATAAGAGAGATCTCTGTGTTTAAGAGAATATGCAAGGGTACATAACATGAAAGCACAGGGTGGATAATAGCAAGAACCTAGATGGGAATAGCAAGAGTGAGTTTTACCAGAAGCTCAAATAATCACCTGAAAATTCTCCCATGATTCCTTGAATATCCCTGAAGTACATACAATCAAGGCACAGAAGCAACAACCCATTGTTAAGCAGGGGAAGGAGGTGCAGATATATTGTGCTTTGGCAATTTCCTAAACTTAGGACTAGACCCAGTTTTATAAACTAGGAACAGAATCCCCAAACTCTGACTCCTACTCAAACATAATACACACAGCCCAGTGGTAGTGGATGGTGGTTCTAAGACCTCAGTTTTAATTCAAGTAAATTACTCACGTGGATAAACAATGGCGCAAATCTCCTTCAAATTTCTGAGGTTCTAGGAAAATCCTTATTAAATAAGCAAACAAAAGACAGATTTGTGTATTTGAAGCTCTTCAGTGTACTTATCAGAAATCCCAAAGCTTAGAAGTCAGCACTACAATTATATGGCAAACTTTCTCCTTAAGATTGTAGAGGCTTGAATAATTTTATGACTTCTGATTTAAAGACCTCTCAGAGCTGATCTCATCAAGTGAAAATTACAACTTAGTCTCCACTTTACAACCAGCACTAAGCACTTCATACCAATATATTGTGGGTTGATTGATAAAGTAAACCCTGTCTTGTGAGAGTGAGGAAGGAATGTCTGGTGCTTCTATTCATTCCCCAAATGGGGGATACCATCTGGCTATTTATTCCAACTGGTTATTAATAGTCAGAAGGAGAATATAAGAGATTGCGCCAAGACATTCCGAAGAATCAAGACTAATCTATCTTGGTCAAGAAAAATTTGTTTCTAGTTCTGAAGGTAACAAAATAATCTTGCTGCTTCTTCAAGGAAATGTGATATACTTTTCTAAAATAGAGATGAAATGTACACTAGAGTACATTTCTAGCTAGGGTGTGTGTGTGTGTGTGTGTGTGTGTGTGTGTGCGTGTGTGTGTCCTATTTGGGCCAGATATTGTTAATAAATTTGAATGAGTCTGGATCTGAATCAATCAATGAGGATCCTCATTCCCACTGTAGCTGGATGCAGTTTATAATCTTTCACTATGCTCCTAGCATGCCACCACTAATGAATCTGAATTGGCACTTGAGCCAAGTCCAGATCTAATCCATCATTTTAAATTCATTGAAAATGAGGACCAGAGAGGTTAAATAACTTGCTTCCAGTCACATCGACAAAAACAAAATTTGAAACCAGGTTTCCAGTGCTCTTTCATTATAATCCATTAGCTTATTTAAACCCTTGAGGTTTTGGTCTATGGGCTGGTGCAACCTGAATTCCCACCCATAGATCTAAGGATAGACTGATGGATAATATCAGGGCAGGGTCTTTCTCAAAGGCAATAGCAGACATCCGGTGGATGGAACTAGTAATGAGCTGCTGCTCAGCAAAAAAACATTAGTCAACAAGATCATTTTCTTTCCATACATGAATTATCAGTGTTTATGGTATTAAGGTCAAGTGAAGAAATTAAATGGGTCAAAGATAGAGCTCTAGGATTAAGGAACTGTGCAATTATTTATTAGTATATTTACTGAAGTAGAGCTATGGATTGAATTATGAATGAACAAATCACTTTGATCTTAAAGGACTTTGTCCTTGTCTTACAAATTGTGGAAGGACTAGTAGATGTGTGGGACATCTGGAAGAAAAATTATAGAAGAAATGCAGACTAGTAAAGCTGGAAATTTGGCCTTGTTTACCTTGAAAGTACTTTCTTCATTCCTTTTTTAAAAGGTCTTAGGCAAGCCCAAGCCTTTGTTATTCGTAATCAAGTGCCAGTTTTTATTATGTTAGTAAACACTTCCATTATTGCTAACAATTCAAACAATTATTAGAAACACTGGCGAGACATTACTCCTTCTGCTTCTCCTTGAACATGCTATTAAGCCTCTTTCAGGCTTCAAGGCATCCATACATTGACAAAGAGAAACTAGTTCCAAGTATTCAGCAAACAAGAAGGATTTTTAGATATCATCACAAAGGGCTGGCAACCATCACACACATCCAACTATGTGATTGGGACAGAGAAAAGGAGTCGCCATTGCAGGCACAGCACATTCTGCTATCTCTCAGAGGAGTCCTCGCCTAATAGCTGCCCACACGATGTGAATAACATCCTGTCCTGGCCCCAGACACACTGACATGTTTCTACCTCCACCCTTGGCACTGGGCCTCTTCTGGATGTGCCACTTTTGTTTGAAACTCACTTCAAGTGGTTAAGTCTGAGAGGAATTTCATATTGTCAAAATCGAGTTAAAGTTCAGATATTTTGGAGGAAGAAGAATCCAAAAGTATTGGAGTTTCTGCATGTGCTATCTTTTTAAGTGCTTCTATAGATGGTGTGATCCTTTTTGGTTCAGCAGGGAACCTAAAAATTGTACTAGTTCAAATATGACTCCAGGTAGAAACTTTTAATATAGACAGTGCCATCTCCTGGACCCAGACTGATCCCATTTAGTGCAGCACAACACGGAGTTGATATTTTTATTAAAGGAATTCCTAAGAATTTAATAATACAACTAAAATACTAAGATTATTTACCATTGCTATCTTACATACTTTGTCCCTTAAAAAATTCCACATCTTACTCAGAGAATATCTTGGTAAAGGTGGAAATCTCATGGGTCACTGAAGGTTATAAAGCCTTCAATAATTTTATGACTTCTGCCTGATTTAAAGACTTCTCAAAGTTGATCTCATCACATGAAAATTACACCTTAGTCTCCAGTTTACGAAGAACACTAAGTACTTGTGCTTTCCTCTATGGTGTCCTTAGATCTTAGATATTTTTCATTTGTCTCAGATTAAGTATATTATTTTCATCTAAGGAAAAAATAAATGAGAAAACAGAGCAGTGAAGAGAGTCCTAAATGAGGAGGCAGAAGATTGCATTTAGACTAGTACATTTCTTCCAAGATTTTGAACTTGCATTTATCCAACCCTAGGACTATCTTTGGTCTCCAGAGATGCCTGTGAAGATTAGTGACATCATGTTTGAGAACATTTGGAATCATTACTCTTGTGACATGGAACACCATTTTGGCTCAGGAGATAATGAGAGGACCAGTGAGGGTGGTCCACATTTTTCACATTTAAAATATAAATGTTTATGAGAGATAAAAGCAGACAAATTGTTTTAAACTTCTCATGAGATTTTTTTTTCTTTTTTAACTGATAATGGTCCCATTCTGGGTCACAGAAAGTTCTTCCAGATCAGGTTCTTCCCAGAGTCATGGCAGCTCTTTTATACTACTACTAATAAAATTATTAATTAATAAATAATAACAGTTATTTACTGTTATTAGTTCTGCATTAGAAATTAGAGAAAACCCACAGCTAAAATGCCAGAAGAAAATCAATGCAAAGGGAATCTCCACAGGTGGACATCATCAGTCTGAGGCTGGCAACTGCTAGGCCACTATCAGTGGTGAAGCCAAAGTGGTCCTTAAGAATGGAGGACAAGAATGCAAAGACACTCAACCTGAGGTTGCAGCCTGGGCTGCAGACAGGCAGGTGCCCTCTGGGCCTATCTACCTGTTCCCCACTGAAGGCTGGAGCAACCAGCTGGCCACTCAAAACTGGGCTGCAGCCTCCACTGCTCCAGCCACTAAGAAGGTGGGGTCAATCACTGAGGTCTTATGCTGGTTTTCTGCAGACACTTAAGCAAAATGGAAATATAGTTGACAGGAAAAAATGCAAAAGACAGAGAAGAAGAAGTCCCAACCTTCAGGAACTCAGAGCTGGAATAGAGTAGTTGACCTTAGACAGAAAGGAAGGGAGTATTATAAGTCTGATCACACCTATTGGGCATTTCTACAAGTTTTGGTTTTGCGAATTAACTCCTTTATCCTCAGTCCCTGAGAATATGATCTTGATATTTGATTTCAACTTCGACAACAGGACTACCCAGTTAAATTCTTTCCAAAGTTTATATATTTATCACTGTTACATGATCTTTAAGAAAGCACTTGCATTTTTAAAATTTAGTTTTAGTTGTCATGGATTCCCTCTTTAATGTTAGGAAACAAGAACATAAAACTCATAATTTTTAGGTGTTGGTTCTTAGGACAAAACTGTTACAGCGCCTTGTTTTAAGGAAGAAATTCCTGAATTAATAGAAGAGGTTATGTACAAATGTGACAAACAAAACAAAGCACACACACACACACACACACAACTAAACAAAAAAAACATGAACAGTCTTGAAATAACTGAAATCTGGGAAAAACTGATCTAGTCTGGATGATACTGACACCTTTGTGTTCTTGCCACTCTTGTTCCTGTTAAAGGGGGTGATGCTCTTTAAGACTCTGGTCCTGTTTTACTCAAGACACAGTATCAGAGAGTCACAAAAAGCCATGTTAAAAATGATGGTGGGAAAGGTACCAAAGCATGAGTCTAAATTCATTCTTCTGATGATTGCAACTTTAGCAGTAGTCTAGATTTTTGATGAGATTTTACAAAAACTCTTCCCCAGCAGTTGTGATCAGTACCAATCCAAGAGGTGGGGGAGGACTGGGATGGCAGTAATGGAATGTTCTGTTCCCAGGGTGATGGGGATGTGAATGCACAAGGAGCATCACACTGCAGTACCTGTGCCCAGAGATGTTGGTCATATGCTCTGGCCTTTCCTGTCTCTGACAGGATCCCATCTGCTGTCTGAGTTGAAGCCCACCACTGTCAGGTCCCCTTATAAGACACACTTCAGTTTTATTATACCCATACTTTTTGGTGCACAGCTTCAAGTCATAAAGAGTTAGAATTTTAATGGTTCCTTCTGAATTCTTATATTTTGAGTGGTCCTCTCCTAAAATGCTGCATTCATTTAAAGAAAAAAGTTAAAAAGAAATAAGAAAAGAAACATGTTCCAGGTTACAAGCAGTTAAATCAAGGAAATGGCGGAGGAACAGGGTTTAAGCAAGAGACTTCTCCCTCATACTGAGGAAGCTTTGTGAAGGAACTTTTCTTTCATTTTTTTTTTTTTTTTGTTGTTGTTGTTGTTGTTGCTGTTTTAGCAATTCTAGTGATTTATTCTGCAATCACTCATTCCTTCCTTCCCTCTATGCCAGCAATAAAAATAAAATATCTCTCACTACAAAATGGGTCTTAAAAGGGTGTTGTTCTGTTTAAAGAATACGGAATTTATTTAACTTCAATGATATTATCAGTATAAGCCAAAAAATAAGTCTGGTGTGCTTTCCCCAGAGGTGCCAGGGTCTGTGGCTAAGTCTAGCAAGGCACCCCCCCTGTGCCTCATGAGCTGGAATGTGAGACACTCATAAGAAGGAAGTGGAGCTGGAGCTCTCAGGAAAGAGGCACACTGCTTAAAATGCAGTATGTCTTTGAAAAAATGTGTTGGGTCTGCACTCTCCCAGCTGTGACAAGATATTGGAAGCTGCCTAATCCTGTTCTTTCCTGATAAGCTCTCTTGATATCAGAGAGGCCCAGGAGGAGGCCATCTTGGCTACAAGAGAGGAATGGCCAGCAGGTCTAGTAGCTGGGTCCTGACCAGTACCAGGTTCTGCTCTCCCTGTCTAGTGAGAACGCAGTGGGAGGTAGTGAGTCAAAGGGATGGGTACAGGTTGCAATAAATACCTACAAATTATTATTATGCACATAGCACAGAGGTAGCACTCTGTGGAATAAAGATTTGTTAGAGGGAAAGGAGTAGATAAAACATTTATTGTGCAACTTTGAGTCAAGCACAATATTAAGTAGTTTGCATATAAGAAGTTAATTGACACTGACAATAAATGTGTGAGGTCAGTATTATATAGATGAGGAAAATAAGATGTAGAGACGCTGCCTTGCCTAAAGTCACATAATGAAGGGGAGGGGAGGGAAGTGTCAGATCTCAAGTGGGTCTGACTTACTGTCTACTCCTTATAAGTCCGGTTGTTGTATTTTACTATTATTCACTGAACTTTTCCTATGTATCAGATATTATACTAAATGCTTACATTAAGTGTATCAATTAATCTTCACAACAACCCTAAAATGTGGGTACTGTCATTTTTTACTTTGATAGATGATGAGACTGAGGCACAGAAAAGGAAAGTGATGTGTTAGAGGTCACACAACTAACCAGTGGTGGATTTGGTCTTGAGCCACAGCAATTAGATGTAAGGCCCATATTTTATCACAACTATAGATGGCCTGTTGCATCATTGTGTCTAACTCCAAACTCTCTCTGGAAGACATCAGACACCGAAGCCAGACTGCTGCTGAAAGCACACACACACACACACACACACAAGCGTGATCAGAGTTATCTTGATGATAGGTATTGCAGTAATTCACAAGACAGTAACTGGTTGTAGCATGAAGTGACTAGGGAATGTCATTGCCCTCATTAAAATGATTTGATAATGAGAAATCATCTGATTCAGTAGACCCTAATATTCAGTGTAATTAGGGTGTCTTAATTCAGCGAGTCCTATTATTTTGGATTCATATATTAGACCAATTAGATACGTGAAATATGGATGGCTTACTTAGAATTACTAGTTCTTTATTTTACTAAATAAGTTTTTAAAAAATAGTAATTTCTTTACATTTTTTATTTCTATTGAAATAGTAATTTTAATATTTTATAAAAAGAAATGTGATATAAAATTTAATTTGTGGAAAACTATACTGTAATTATTTTACAAAATTTATCATGCAATAGTGAAAATTATACCAAAATTATGTCAAAAATCACATTCCCCTGGGAGTTTGTGAACCATCATTTTAGCTGCAAATAATAGCTGACCTTTATTGTGCATCTACGCTTGCCAGGGGCTGTGTATTATTACATTGAATCTTTATAATAATTCTACAAAGTAGGTATTATTACTTCTATTTAAGATATTAGAATTTGGAGTTTCAGAGAATTTAATTATCATGCCCAGGGTTCCCCATTTAGTAAGGAGCACTACACAAACAGATATTCTTCTAACTTCAAAGTTTATATTTTCAAAGTTTATATTTTTTCTCTTGCTCAATTTGCCAATGAAAGCCAGGCTCTGTCAAGAGTTACCCCCCACACCATCACTGGGTTTATAGTTTCCAAATGTTAAAGTACACTATGTTCAGCATTGTCCTGGACATATGGACATTTGAAACACAAAAGAAAATGTTAAATATGCAGTCAGTGCATCGCCTACAGAGACTCCAATCTTTCTGAAGACTGAAAGGAGGACAAGATTCTTCGCTCGGTGATCACTAATCAATTCCTTGCCACCACCTATTTGTCTTGCCATCTGCCCAGTAGCCAAGCTGACATCTGACACAAACCAGGCCTCTGAGAAGAGAGGTGGTACAGGAAATGTAGACTTCAGATACACGGAAGTGCTGAAAAGCAGAGGTGAGACCCAACTACCTCCACTGAAATCCTCGCCAACACATTCTATTTTGAAATATTCTATTCATAGGCTCTAGAATATTGATGTAAGGTAGAGGGAACTTACCATCCAGTCAAATCCACTATTTAACATTTCATAGAGGATAAAACTAAGACTCAAAGGGATTCAGTGACAGCCCCGAATCTCCCAGCCAACCAGCTCAGTAACAAGACTGGAATACTGGAATCATACAAGTCCATGCTAGCGGCGCTGGTCCCATAAAGGGTAGGCTCTGAGAAACTTTTACTAGCTCTGAAAGAAAGGACATTGTAAAAATCAGGCTTCCCAGAGATTGGCTAGGAAAAAACTATTTAAATTATAGTATTCATAGCATAGTCTCCAACTCTAGAAAACCACTCTTAAGAAAGAGGGCCTCTTCAAGGAACTAACATTAAGGTTAAATGTACATAGGCTAGAATGTTTTTTGCATTTGAAATCACTTGGAAACTGACTTTTAAGATGATATCATAAATATGAGAACTCTAATTAATATAATTTAATTACTCTCTTATGACTTAGATTGTAGGTTCTTATCATTTATTTTGGTCATTTAATGAGGTTATCATTTTAAACAGAGGTTCTGGTTAATGAGTTTTGCCTAGTAACTGAATGCACATTCACGAAAACCTGATTGTCTTCTATTTTCCATCTCCCCATTTAGGTGGAAGTTTCTACTGCAAAGCCTGCCACATGGTAGACACACAACAGGTTTGGGTTTCTCTCTTTCCCTGAGGTGTACACATGACTATTTCTGATGTGGGTGGCAGTGCCCATGGGTGCATATGTATATGTGTGTATCTGTTGATAGGGAATTGGGGATGTGGCTGTCATAAGAAGTCAGTTCCCAAAGAACATTTTTTGTGGAAACCTTATCAGTGATGGTAGTAAAATGTTGTCAGAACTCCAGACAGATACTTTATCTGTATAGTGTCATCCTGTTCTATTACTGGCAATAACCAACATCTCCCTCCTTATGGAGCAGCCCCGGTTCTAACCAGAGCTAAGGACCATGGAACCCACATTCTGGGGCAATCTCTTCTCCCTTTAGGTTGGTGATTCTACCCCAGGGGGAAAGACCCAGTAGACTCCTCTAGGGCCCTGAAACTACTCAAACTAACTATGCAAATGAATTCACAAAGGACCTATTGAAAAGGAGCATTCCAATTCTTTAGGCTGAAGAAGGACCTGAGACCCTGGTTTCTAACAGGTTCCCAGGCAATGCCCAATGGTGCTGGCTCACAAACTACACTCTGAGTAGCAGGGACCTAAGGAGCAACTTCAGACTAAGTATTGCTGCAGTGGTCATTCCCGGATTGGTGGAAATGTGGAATCTCCTTCTAGAGAGTTTAAAAAATTTTATTTAAAATCAGAAGTCTTGAAGACGAGAATGAGAATAAAAAGAGAAGCAAGGGAGAAAGAGAGGGGAAGAAAGGAAAGAAAAAAGGAGAAGTTTGGGAGTTTTTGGCATTCTTTGAATAGCCCACCTTTGCACGCAGTCTCTACTCTGTAGTTTCTTCTCCCACCCCTTCCTGTTTTCAAATTCTTATACTGTTTGATTTTCATAACTAAATGCATTTCTGAAAATTTTTATCTAAGTAACTGACATGTCATAAATTATTATGTAGGGCTCTTTTCCCAAAACCTAGTCAATAATAAAATCAACTACTAACCTGTCAAAATGCAAAATTTTAACCCAGTGAGCTTAAATATCTAATTGGTTCTTATTAGTGATTCATGAATTGGGCAACACTTCACAAAACAGAGAAAGGTACTTTGTTGGGAATGGCAGAACATTCAGTTTTTATAAGGCTGCTCGAACAGAAGCAAGGAAACAGA
Source organism: Glaucomys volans (assembly GCA_020662805.1). Lineage (NCBI taxonomy): Eukaryota > Metazoa > Chordata > Mammalia > Rodentia > Sciuridae > Glaucomys > Glaucomys volans. The sequence goes on from JAJEJO010002618.1 coordinate 168,672, forward strand.
ATAATGCAAAAAGTGGATTGGCTGACATAAGTGATTTCAGGTAACTTGCAGAATTAAAGCAGGGACTACCTATCATGCCAGCTCAGTTGACTGGAGCCTTCTTATTGACTGCTAAGAATTAAGTTTTTATTAAATATTGGTCAGTTTGGGAATTTTCCTTCAAGTTTCAACTTAATTAAATGGTACTTAGCACATGTGACTTCATTTTACTCTGCTCTCGTGGGCATGGTACAGGAGCTCAGTTAAAAACAATGACCTCTTAAAATTGTATTTAACACATGTTTTATAGAACCTGGTGTGAACATATCTGTGTGTGGGAAAGGGAAGTGCAGAATCACCTATTTGCACTTGGCTTCCAGTAATAAAGGAGTGACTGGTGTAGCAAAGCTTCTTGCCTCTCGTTTGTTGTGTGTGAATATAGTCTCTGGAGGGTTTTAATCTCATAGACTATGTGGCAAGGTGAAAGAGCCCCGATTTTGAATATCACACTTCTGGATTTCCAGCCTTATAATTTATGCAACTTTGCAAAAATTACTGAAATTATTTGAGCCTCTGTTTTTGTACTTACAAAATATGATATGAATAATTATGTTCCATCTTACAGGTTCTAAAAAGATCTGGAGGAAACAAAGAAAAGATCTACCATCATGCTTAGCACAGAAGGGACACTTGACAGAGACTTATATTGCCATTTTCATGTTGAAAAAGGAAAGTACTGTATTCTTTAAATATCTGCTAAGTGATAGCGACAAATAAAAACTAACATTTTAAGTTATCATTATTAGCCATTTTGTTACATTTTTTAAAGAATCAAAATGACAGTCTCCAACATCATCCATTTACCTCTGTTATGCTAAGTGAGATCAGCCAATCCCAAAAATCCAAAGGCCGAATGGTCTCTCTGATAAAAGAATGACGATGCATAATGCGGGGGGTAAGGGTGGCAAGAATGGAGGAAGGATAGATAGCATAGAGGAAAGGGAGGGGTGGGGGGAGGAAGAATAATAACAGAATGTGTGACAGATATCATTGCCCTGTGTACATGTATGAATGCACAGATGGTGTGTTTCTACTTTGTGTACAACCAGAGAAACAATAGCTGTACTCCATTTGTG